>OW799203.2:14099816-14699816 GCA_941918905.2 Xestia sexstrigata
GGTAACGCTACGTTACATTTGTTAAATGAAACTCATGCGTAACTGATAAATAGTGGAAGTCCTATTGGAATGCTAAACCATTGCAGTATTTTAAATGGTTCATTGGATAAAACATTGGGGATTTAGAATCTGTAATTATATTTGTATTTTCATAAAACATTTAGGTGACCACAAAAGAGAGTTTCCTATTCAAAGATGATTATCTAAAAGCCCAAAAGTTACTAAGTAAGTTTCTCAAGTTACCGCAAAACTGTTCTGTTGGAAAAGGGAAAATGTTGTGGAGCATGAACATTTAAGTTATTTAAATGATAAATTTAAAGATTTGTTATGATGATACATTGAGGTTTTAACGTCGCATAATCAATCATATAAAATTATAATATTTAAGGATTATTTTTCTAAAACATTTCCTCTGTACCTATAAGATAAAGTATTATCTGAGATGTTATAGAAGACCCGGTGGAAGCTGTGGGAATCAACTGTACGGACGCGAGTAGCACAGCCCATCCCCGTGTTCCGATTGATATGATGATGTCTCTGAAGCTAAGTATTTCAGCAAAGTACGTACTAAAGTTTCACTTACATCTGAGGAAAGACTTCAGCTGGTTGCTGTCACAGAAGATGGGCTCCGTCACGACGCTGCTCAATTGATCTTTGATCGACTGCCGCGCGTTGCACCATATTACACGACCAGTCGGAGACCAGTCCAGCACTAACATTTTCATACACTGCAACAAAATTTATTATGAAACATGTGATTCCAACAAAGAGCAGCGGTGGCCCAGTGGTGGCGGCCTCGACTTACGAACAGTAAGTTGTGGGTTTGAACCCAGGCAGGCGCATTACTTTGTGTAATTTATTTCATCACCACTGCTCTCAAAACGGTGAAGGAAAACATTGTGAGGAAACCGGCATGTCCTAGAACCAAACATTCGAAGATATGTGACATCTACCAATCCGCACTGGGCCCGCGTGGTGGATTATAGCCCATTCCCTCTCATGGAGAGGAGGCCGTGTCCCAGCAAAAGCTGATTCCAACAAAAGCAATACAAATCTTCTGAAGTACAATTTGACTTTTCACTAGGCAACACTGTAGCATAAGCATAATCAGCCATTCCCACTGCCGGGACACAGGCCTCTTCTCTCTGAGAGACAATGGGCTACAATCCACCACGCGGGCCCAGTGAGGGTTGGTAGATGTCATATTTCTTCGAATTTTTAGTTACATTGCTATGTTTTCTTTCACCGTTTTGAGAGCAGTGGTGATGAAATAAATTACTCAAAGTAACGCATTCGGGGCCGCCACCACTGGACCACCGATACACTCATGTACCTGTAACACCCCTAGTGTTACCTACATGAGTGTATAACAGCCAAATGAATGCCTTACATTAGTGAAAACGGACATAATAATAGCACGCTTCTATAAAAGCTGCACCAGCGTCTTCTATTTATCCTGTACTAACTGATGCCCTTCGGCTTCGCCCGTTTGATAAATTATATACTAAAACCTTCCTCTATAATCACTCTATCTAATAAAAAAACCCGCATCAAAATCCCTTGCGCAGTTTCGAAGATCTAAGCATACATAGCGACTTTGTTTTATAATATGTAGTGAAGTGAAGTAGATTTAGGGACTGCGCAGACGACAGACTTTTTGTGCGGATGAGTCTGTGGCGCACAAAATGTCTGCATGGCATACAAAAGTCCGTCGCGGATTTTACGCAGACTCAACGCACACGACGCACAGCTTCGATCATTCTGTTCTAGTGCAGATTGCATACTAAAAGTGTGCGCCGTCTGCGTTGAAGCAAACGTTCTATTTTTTTTGCGCACAATTGTGCGTGATCTTCCAGAATGACACCGATTTTTGGGCCGCCGCGCGCCGGACTTTTTGCGCGTCGTATGCGTTACTGCATATAATTGCTTATGTTCTAAGTTCACAGACTAAAAAGTGCGTATAGTCTGTCGTCTGCGCAGGCCCTTAAGATCTATAAATAGTATTCCCGAAGTTCTGTCGCAGCTTAACATTGACATTTTAAGACATTGACAGGTGACCTAAGTTAAACCGTGGATTTCTAAAGACCGTCTCACAAAGCTAAAAGATACGATAAATTACTTATTATTTTAGTGTGCTCCACCTACGTTATAATATTTATTTTTCATTCGAAAATACATAATCTCAAACATTATTATAACAAGCTCCCATATTTTTTGTTAAATCAATAAATAGTTAATGCATGTAATCTAGTATTCTGTCTTCATAATCCAAGCTAATGGCGTTCTGAATCAAATCCCTAAGTAAACTAAAGCTGAGAAAATATTAATATTACTGCAATAATAATAAAGTTTCCCCAGGACCCGTCCATTATGTTGGATATTCAATGCTTTCACTCTTTCATAGATGGAATACAATACCTACTATTAATATAGCTACTGTAAATTATTTGTAATTTGCAGCTGCAGCGGTAGGACATATGTTAGATATCATGATAATTATGGCAGAGACAACGGCAGGAAGATAATGATGGTAATACGAAATTATTTTTTTTATTTTTTTTTTATTTTTTAATATTTAAAAAAAAAAAAAAAAAAATGTCCATTTTAAATATTTTTTTAATATGTATTCATCAACCACTTACATTTCCGTTTATAACAATTATCTAGTAAGTAAAGATGTTGTAATCATCATCTGCATAGCCTTTTTCCCAAATATGTTGGGGTCGGCTTCCAGTCTAACCGGATGCAGCTGAATACCAGTATTTTACATGGAGCGACTGCCTATCTGACCTCCACAAACCAGTTAGTACTGGGTAATACTTTACCCCTTGGTATAAGACTGGTTGTCAGGCTTTTGGGCCACTGACTACCTGTAACGACTGTCAAGTTCTACAAATGACAGCCGGGACCAACATGTTAACGTGTGTTGTAATACAAATAGATAAACACCAAACCCTTTCTTTTTAGTTCTTATCTACCTTATAACATAGAACAGTAAGTAACGCTTCTCGTTTCGAACATTTCCCGATACTTTTAATTGATCCAGCTCACAGCAGCGAAACAAGCACAATGACCCTATAAAACACCACCGACCAACAAGTAACATTCATAAAAGTTGTTACAACTTTGAACATAAAATTATGAAATTAAATTATGCACATACACAACGGATACAACAAAGCTGGCAGTCTGGCACCTACTTTTGGATAACATCGACTTCAGCCAGAACTGAAATTGAATAAAAACAAGTACTCGCGAACAAGTGTTTGTGAAACAACGGGTTTAACGGCCAAAAGATAAATAATTACACACGAATAGTTAACCATTAATATTAATTATATTCGTTGCAAGTTCGCCTATTGCGCGTTTTAACTCGCGCTGCGGTCGCCACATCAACATTGCACACGATTTGACGTTGCGGTTTGCGGTCAATGGAATATTAAATTGATGCTAATTTTAGACACCCTAGTTTAGTTAGATATCTATTGTGACTTTATGTGACCAAGTACTTTAGTTACACTTCTCACATGTAGCTATTAGTGTCTCATGATATTGCTTTATGTTCTTAGTTTTTGACAAACTTTTTGTCAAAAAAACCGGCATCCAAAAAAACACTTTATTTTTTTATTAACGTGTGAGAAGTGTAACTAAAGTACTTGATTTATGTGATCAAGTACTTTAGTTACACTTCAGTCATATACAAACAGTCATTATGCAAAGATTTAGTAAATATTGACACAAGCCAGATAATGCAAGAGTTGGATTGCAGGAAGCGCACGACCAGGTAGGTAAAGTGGCGTGCAATGGAGGAAACCTACTCTCGCATTGGATGAATGTGGATTTAAGAAGAGGAGATATTTGATTGATCGGGTTTATTTTTACTCGACCTTCGTCCGCGTGAAATTATTTTAGAACAAATAAAAAAAAAAAAAATGTAAGTACGGTCGACTAAGCTTAACATTTACAAATTACATTGTAAAATGTAAACCAAATAGCTTGGTCGACCGTACATTATTATATATAAGTACTTACATATTTGAATCGGATTTTGTAAACAATTTCAAGGGGTTTTATTTTGTACGGAACCCTAATATTTTTTCTAAAATATAAGTATTCTATGTTAGTCCTTACAACATCAGCTATCTGCCAGTAAAGGTCCCGTCATAATCGGTCCAACTGTCCCGGAGATTAGCCGGATTAGACAAACAGACAGACATTTAAAAAAAAAAACTTGTTATTAAGTACCGTCTACAGTTTCATTTGCATTCAGTAAAACGCTGTTATTTTGGAATTACAAACAGACACATACATTTTAATTATTTGTATATATACTTAGATGTAATAGATCATAACCTAACAAGTAGAAAAAAGCGTGTTATATAAGTACTTGTACGAGTACCTTACCTACTACTTCGGTATCCTACAATACAGGATCAATGGAGGACCCTTTTGAATTGACAATGATGCGAAAATAATCCATTGAACTCTTGAAACTGAATCATATTGCGAGCTGAACGACAAGTAAATAGTTCATACGCAAAGGTGACTTTACGCTTCTCAGAATACTACTTTGGATCAAATTTATAACATGAAATAGTCCGTAATACCTGCCTACGCTAGTACGTGATACCGACCCTTTTTATTCCCTATTTTCTTTCACAAAAGGCTAGTACTGAGAATTCCAAATTAGGTCCATCTTTTTGTTTTTCTAGAAATAGATGTTCGTATTTCCGATTGATTTTCAGATAAGTTATTAATTTGATTTACTGAAAATAAAATAACATAAAGAAAAATAGAGGTTATTTTTGCCTGTTGTATTTTTTGTATTAGAGGAAATTATTTTGTCAAAAATTCGAAAAAAACTCATTTTTTTTAAATCGTTGTTTTGTTTTGGACACAACACTTTATTAAAATAAAACCTCTGATGACATTTTGACGTGTGTAATTATGATTCATTATTGATGTATTAACCGATTTCGTTTAAAAAAAGATACAGGAAGTTACGCCATTTCTCAAAGGTCGTTCAACTGAAGTCTGTAACGGCAAGGATATTATCGTGATAATACTACCGAAAATAGAAAACGGAGCATCCGCTTGACCACCCACGGCAGACATGACACGTAACAGGAAGCCTCGCAGGGTTCACATATCCTTTTCTTAACAATTTCTTTATGGCGTCGATCGGAATGGGTCTCATAAACATTTACCCTTAAATGCCTTCTGATACTGGATATGTATTTCATAGTTTTACTTGTAGTTAAGTATTTGTTCAGTTTTTTGCTAGCCGTGTGGTATCCGGCAAAGTAGAATAGAACCAACCCATTACACTCACGGGTGTCGACTAATGTCTGAGGCAGAACACCTTGCGCCTCCGTAGACCAGAGCGTTTTCTGTTGGTCTTTCATCACTGCGATCTCCAATCCGCCTGCCAAGCGTGGAGATTACGGCAAATTCCTCCCATCATGGGAGAGGCTTATGTCCAGCAGTGGACGTTATGGGCTGTTGTAGTAAGTATTTGTATTCGTCTCCTATTTTATCTTTTCCGCACGGTTTCATACACGTGGACTTGATCCCCAGAGACTGGAATACTTAGATTAGTTACCTTTGTATTCCGAGAAACATTGTAGATACCTGAGTGACGACAGGTACCTTCTAATCCGTTTCGGCCTGTTTCGGTCATGATGATGGCCGAGAAACAAACAGCTGAAATAACTCATTTATCTTGACGTTTACTTATTAATCGACTTAAAAAAAATACCGCCGAACATAGAACCTACCTACTACTACTACCTAACATGAAATCAGTTGAATTCCTCAGCTCTCAGTATGACGACCTACAAAAAGAAATCAAGCGCCTGCAACAAGAAAGCATAGATTATAAGAAGCACTCCGAGTCATTGGAACTGGCTGTCAGAGACCTTCAGTATAAGTCCCGATCGTCTAGTATAGAAGTACGCAACATACCTACCAAGGAAAGGGAAACGACGGCAGACCTGTCAAAAATTATAACAGACATAACAAACTTAGTAAACCTACCTCTAACTGCCACCCACCTCCGAGATGTATATCGTAACCCAGGGAACCGAGGCACCAGTAAACCTATTATCGCTGAATTCACTAACGTACAAACAAAGTTCGACCTCATCTCACGCGTACGAACCTATAACAATAAAAATACGAATAAAGAAGACAAATTGAATACGGAGTTACTCGGAATATCGGGCCAAAAACAAGCAGTCTATGTTGAAGAACATCTATCGAACACAAGCAAAAAGCTCTTTTACCAGGCAAGAGAATTTGCACGCCTGAGAAAATATACATTCTGCTGGACCTCTAACGGCAACATTTTTCTTCGGAAAAAAGCCGGAGATAAACAAATTCTCGTCAAATCTGAATCAACACTGAAAGAGTTACAGGAATGACTATACCACGACTCATCGTTAGTAAGCAATACTTCGCTAATCTCTTTTGTTTTAATGTCTGCTATACATAAGTTTTACTACATTTTTACTAATAACCTGCTTTACATTTATATTTTGTTAGATAACTTAAGTAAAATTAATTATTACACCCAATATTCAATCTCAAACACATACAAACACTCAATTTGTTACATATCCAACCACACCTTACCTGACTAACTTACATAAAAATTGGTGTCCTAAATCACACTACACAAGTTTCTATTACCTGACCATACAAAACATACCGAACACTCCAGAGCAATGTATCGTATCATACTATAGTAAATTGTTTCTCGCTAATGGCTAATATTCTACAATCTATTATTACAGCGGACTTAGACGAATTTGAAGTGGCAAAATCACATAAATGTCCACCGTCGGATTGCTCTAACTATTTGCTAGGCGCTAACCATCAAATCAAAATCTTCCATATAAATATTCGCAGTCTAAATAAAAATTTTGATGAACTGCTAGTATTGCTAAAATTGCTCAATGTTAGCTGTGATGTATTAGTACTTACTGAGTGCTGGCTTAGTAAAGTGGCATATCTCCCTGTGTTGAACGGCTATAATTCGTATTGTACAGAACGGACGGCTAACCAGAACGGACGGCTAACCAGAACGACGGTATTGTTATTTAAATAAAAGATAACTTAAATTGCACCATAAAAGAACCCAATTTTATCAACGGAAATTGCCTAACATGTGAGATCACAAATAAACTTGCATTTGCGGCTATATATCGTTCACCGTCTTAAAATACCAGAGTTGAATTCGACAACTTTTTGAATAGTGTAGATAACATCCTCTTGTCCTTAAAAAACTATAAAAATATTTGCCTAATCGGGGACACAAACATAGACATCCGACCTATTGATTTACAGGTACGCGCTACCGAATACTTTACACTAAATGCAACACACGGCCTGTTACCCGCCCATCGGATACCTACAAGAAATGATAGCTGCCTAGACCATGTGATGCTCAAAACGGACAAGACAGCCACATTACTTGTGATTGAGTCACATGTTACGGACCACCTCCCAATTCTACTAACTATTAATGACGAACAACTCTCAGGGAGATCTGTGCCGGCTTGCAAAATACCTAAAATTGACTACACCAATTTAACAAATCATATCGAAACCCTAGATTTCTCGGAAGTACTGAAAACAAATGATCCTAACCTAGCATCTGACACACTCACGAAAATAATACACACCGCTTTAATTAGCCACACAAAAATAATAACTATCCCTAAAAAAGACAGAAATATTCGACCTTGGATTACACCCGGTTTACTACGGTGCATTCGCCACCGTGATAAACTTCACAAAAAAGCAAGAAAATCACCTGATAACCTAATAATCCAAACCTCCTACAAACGATATAGAAACTATTGTAATAGCCTACTCAGAAAACTTAAAAGGATACACGAACAAAATGAACTACACAAAGCAAAAAACGACCCTAAAAGACTGTGGAATAAAATCAAAGAAATTACATACACCAAAAAGCAAAGCAACCCTCCTCATGAGTTATTAAGTACAGCCTATGATAAAAGCGATGCAGCTAACCGCGTCTGTAACTACTTTGCGAATATTGGCCAAAAGTTAGCATCCATGATAAATAAAGCAGCCCAACCTACCCCATCACTTCACTCCCAAAGCACATGTCCTTCTAGCTCCTTTGTCCTTCTCGAAGTGGATAATGCTTTTTTTTTTTTTTTTTTTTTTTTTTTCGGATGGGAAATCATCAAATGACTTCTCCCGCTCTGGGCGGAGCGGGAGGGAGTGTCAGACTTTTACTGACTAAAACCCATCCATGTTCCTTCATCGCCCTTTGTGTTCCGGGGCCACGGTATCTCTTTCGAACAGTCCCGCAACCCCGGCAGGCATCGGTCCTTGCGGACCCCTTCCTTTTTGCTGACTCTCTTTGAGGCGCGCGTGGAACACGAACGCGCCGTCGACACGGCCTGTCGTCATGAGACGGACGGACGGCGAGCTAGCCCATAGCCCACCGTCCACAGGCCCGCGCCTACGGTGGCCGGGGGCCACGTGGTGGCCCCCGACGCCCGGGGCGTCTCCCGCGGCGGCCGGGACGCTGTGAGGTTCTCTCCCTGTCACGTTCCGCCACCTCCTTCTCTAGCATTACTGCTTCGCAGAAGGAGGTGACGGCGTCCCATTCCGTCTCGCTCCGGACCATGGCTTGCACCAGGGCCGGACGCGAGAGGTCGCCGCCGCCAATCGCCGCTTCGAGGACACGGCGGTGCTCCGCCCACGCGGGGCACACCTCCACCGTGTGCTCCACCGTGTCCTCCGGTCGATCCTCGCAATGGAAACACCCGGGCGTTTCCTCCCGCCCGATTCGGTGCAGGAACCTCCCGAAACAACCGTGTCCGGTGAGGACCTGCGTCAGGCGGAAGGTGAGGACGCCGTGGCGTCTCTCAAGCCACTCCTCAAAGAGGGGACTTACCGCCACTATTGTGGCGTGCCCTGCACGGGGTTGCGACAGTCCCTCTCTCCATGTCGCCATGAGATCATGCCGGAAGTCTGTCCGCTGCAAGACAATTTGCCGCGGCAGCGGAGTTTCCCCCCGGCGTAGCACCTCCGCGCGCCATTCGTGCAGGCGCGCGAGGACAATTGCCTCCAGATCCCATGGCGGCAATCCGGCAAGGAGGCACGCAGCCTCACGGGAGGAGGCACGCCGCCTCACGGGGAAGTGGATAATGCTGAAGTGGACTCCATTATCTCAAACCTAAGACAGGACTGTGCCACTGGCTGGGATGGTATTCCAGTCAAACTCATAAAACTCTGTCGACATATCCTCGTACCACTTATTACACATATAGTAAATTGTTCAATGTCCACAGGTACATTCCCTGACACGTGCAAAAAAGCCGTAATCCACCCAATACATAAGAGTGGGAACAGAGATTGTGTAAATAACTATAGACCCATTGCTGTACTACCTGTTATCTCGAAGATAATGGAGAAAATTATAAACAAACAACTAGTAAAATACCTTCAAAAGCACAACATACTAGCAAATAATCAGTACGGATTCAAACAAGGAGTATCTACTGAAGATGCAGTGCTAGACCTAACAGAACTTGTAGCAAAGAAATTAGATAATCAACATAAATGCTTGGGTCTATTCCTCGACTTGACAAAAGCGTTTGACACAGTCTCTGTTCCCACCCTTCTATCCAAGTTGCATAGCATCGGCATACGAGGCATTGTTCACGATCTCTTCAAGAGTTACTTGATAGACCGAAAAATCTGTGTGAAAATAGGATCACATATTAGTGCTGATGAGATAATGTCATACGGAGTCCCGCAGGGTAGCGTTCTTGGCCCAACGCTCTTCCTAATCTACATCAATGACTTGCGCACTCTTACTTTAAGATCTGCTAATATATTTACTTATGCCGATGATACAGCTATTGTAGTACACGGGAAGAACTGGGCGCAGGTGAAAACTAATGCTGAAGAATCCCTGAAAATAGTCATGGAATGGCTTCACAAAAATCTCCTTACCCTGAACCTACAAAAAACTAACTTCATCCCGTTTTCTATTCATGCTAGCACGAAACCCCCAAGCATATACTCAATTAGAGCTCACACCTGCCTGGACACTGCAACTTGCTCTTGTATAGCGCTCCCCTCAGTGACATCAGTAAAATATTTGGGCGTAATTATCGATGATGGGTTGAAATGGAACAAGCATATTGAGTCTACTTCCAGCAAAGTCAGGAAAACAATCCATCTATTCAAGACATTAAGGCATTCTGGTGACTTAGACACCCTAAAAATGGTTTACACTGCCCTTTGCCAGTCCATCATCGGCTATTGTATTCTAGCTTGGGGTGGATCGGCCAAAACAAAGTTCCTTGAGCTGGAGCGTGCGCAAAGGGCGGTACTTAAGGTTATGTTGCAAAAGCCTTTTCGCTATCCGACTCATAACCTTTATACCAAGCTCAAACTTTTAACCGTGAGACAGTTATTTGTACTCAGAATTACTCTTTGTAAACATAGCCAAGTTCCTCTCCCAGACTCAAACAAACGTGGTCAAAGAATAGTTTGCCCAATTCCTAGTCATAGAACTGCCTTCGCTAGAAGACAGCAGTATGTGCTGAGCTCTCTTGTCTTCAGAAATATTAGTAAGACCATCCAAATAGCAAGGTTAACCAAACACGAAGCAAAGACTAAGCTGAAAGACATGCTGTACCTCTTAGACTACGCTCAAACTGAGGAACTATTAACTACTCACACATAACTCACAACTTTCCATACCTAACACAGTTCGTAAACCAAGCAAAAAATTGATTGTTCCGTCTCACACCCGACACCACCATATTCACATACTTAGGCTCTTCATATCATACTCACATAATACACCCATCTCCCAGTCACACGCACGCTCACACTCTCACATACACACACAGTCACAAACACACACTCACATACGCACACTCACACAATGCAAATAAATCATACGATTTCTAGACACACATACAGAATCCACCACACAGTCATTTTATACTTTTCAAATTTAACTTTTAAATATTAGTTTTATTTTTTATTTTTTTTCAACTCTTATCATATTAACTTAGTATAACACTGCATAATAATATACTCTTTCAATAATATCAGCTTACCAGCTCTCAATTTCCATAAGGTTTATTATAGTGTCCAAGTGGCAGTAGAACACTGATTCCTAAGTCACAGGTTTTCCTAGTTTAGGAGTCAGGGTTTCAGCTTTTGTACGCCTTAACTATTGTGAACTTTAGCTAGATATTAAGCATATTGTAAGGATTTGGATCAATAAAGTAATTATTATTATTATTATTACCTCCTGTATGATGATGTATGATGTATTTTTTTAAATATAATTATGTTCATTGATATCTCCGTCAATTTTGAAACGATTTACGAGATTCCTTTTTCATTTGGTAGAGAAAATTCTCACACGATAGGTAGGATTTATTTGGGTACTATTTATGTAGTTAGCTTCTAAAATATTTTGATTTTCTTATTTCTCTATATTGAAGATCAATATCTTCTAGTTAGGTACAATGTTAAATGAACACATGACACGAATTTGTGTGGAATGCTTCAACTAAAAAGTTCTTTTTTGTAAATTAGTATTCATCAAGTGTGTGTCGTGCTTCGTCAAAGCGTTTTCCCAATGAAAGCTTACTTCAATATTCAAGTATCTTTCTACCTAATTATTTTTGTCTAGATCGATTCTGTAGTTTAACCTTTAAACTGTCCAAAACACAGAATCAAAGACCCACTTTCACAGTTAAAAGGGAATTTACTGTCCAAGTGTCTATACCAGACGGTCCCTTAAATTAGATTTTCAAAATAATCAAGCTGCGTTGTTTTTCTAAAGTAAATTATATACTTAATGCAGTGTTCTTCTTAATTCATTCGACAAGCCACAGCCGCAGGGCAGTAGGTTTATTAATTAAACGTAAACACAATTAATATGAACAATCATAATAATTTGCTTTTCCGCCCTTATTACGCGACACGGAAGTTGTTTTCTCCTAAATAATTTTAATGTCTTTTTAGGACAAATTAACTGTCTAAAAATTGCATTAAATGCCAGTTTATCTTGTAGTTTAATATTGTTGAATCTACGAGAGTGATAGTTTTAACAAACATTGAAGCATACATTTTTGTATGGGTCTTGATTAGAGTGTGTTTTTTGACTCAACCTGATAAAGAAGATAATGAAAACTTTTTCAAATAGCTGAAACTGTTTTTGGGTATATTAATATAACACACAAGAAAGCGTGTAAACAGACCCTTAACGAAGCCGAAAGGCTTGTTCTAGCTTGTTCTGTTCTGGCGAAAAGGTTGTTCTCCCCGTCATTGCGATATTTTTTTTGTTCTGGGAACCGTTTTGACCTCCAATATCTCCGTAACTAGATGTTACGAAGATATTGGAGTTCAAAGTTCCATCTTTACAAGTTTTAAGGTTTTAACTTTACTTTAAATACCTCCATGACCCGTTTATTATTTAATGCATCCATCAACACAATGTTTTAAGTGAAAAAAAAAAGTCGTTTCTCAGCAATTGTTTTTACGTAGGGTTACTTAGTTTGATGTACAGAATGCTTCGTGAAGGATCCGTTTACACCTTGTACAACTGAACAAAATGATGATAAGTTTTTTTTGTAACTAAAGCTTTGAATATTGATAGACACGGAAATAATGAAAAAAAATATAACATTAGTGAAACATATGAACATTAGCAGTAAAACATGAGCTAGCCATTTGGCCGTAATGAATGGCTTAATGAAGCCTAGCTTAGCCAGTGACCCGACACTAAACATTATGTGATCGTTACCACTAACATGTTTTGCTAACACAGGCTGAAAGGGTACATTTGTGGCTTATGTGTACTTACTAATGATTTCATTTATTTAAACTTATATCAGTATGCCTTACATTTTTATAAGAATATTCCAGAATTTGGGCTCGTTGGTCTAGTGGACTCAAGCACGACTGCTGAGCATAAGGTCCTAGGTTCGATTCCCGGGTCGGGCAGTGGTTTTCCCATCATTAATTTCTCAGTAGCAGCCACGGAGTCTGGTTTTGCGCCCGGTTCATGGCAATAGGCTCGCCCCCTATTACATGGGACTTAAACATAACTGGTGAAATATGGGTGTACTATTAGGTACAATTCTGTCTAACCCTTCGGGAATAACAGGCGTGATGTTATGTTACGTTATAGTTTAACCAAAAGTTGGAGGTCATTATTACGTCGACCAACCCGCACTGGATCTATGTGGCGTGGAGGATGGCCTGTGTTCAGGTTGGTGTACTCGTACCTATGTATAACGAACAAAATAACCTATGTATAACAATAACGTGGACGAAACGAAAGGAGTATGCCTTACATACTCCTTTCGCTTCGTCCACGTTCGTTCGACGGTCGTTCGTCCACGAAGAGGGGACTTACCGACCGGCTACGATCCTTATCGTAGCCGGTCGGTAAGTCCCCTCTTTGAGGAGTGGCTTGAGAGACGCCACGGCGTCCTCACCTTCCGCCTGACGCAGGTCTTCACCGGACACGGTTGTTTCGGGAGGTTCCTGCACCGAATCGGGCGGGAGGAAACGCCCGGGTTTTTCCACTGCGAGGATCGACCGGAGGACACGGTGGAGCACACGGTGGAGGTTTGCTCCGCGTGGGCGGAGTACCGCCGTGTCCTCGAAGCGGCGATTGGCGGCGGCGACCTCTCGCGTCCGGCCCTGGTGCAAGCCATGGTCCGGAGCGAGACGGAATGGGACGCCGTCACCTCCTTCTGCGAAGCAGTAATGCTAGAGAAGGAGGTGGCGGAACGTGAGAGGGAGAGAACCTCACAGCGTCCCGGCCGCCGCGGGCGTGCACCGTAGGCGCGGGCCTGTGGACGGTGGGCTATGGGCTAGCTCGCCGTCCGTCCGTCTCATGACGACGGCGCGTTCGTGTTCCACGCGCGCCTCAAAGAGAGTCAGCAAAAGGAAGGGGTTCGCAAGGGCCGATGCCTGCCGGGGTTGCGGGACTGTTCGAAAGAGATACCGTGGCCCCGGTACACAAAGGGCGATGAAGGAACATGGATGGGTTTTAGTCAGTAAAAGTCTGTCACTCCCTCCCGCTCTGGCCTACCAAAAAAAAAAAAAAAAGGATCGTAGCCGGTGGCGTTCTGTTGTTTAAGTACGAGTATTTGTGGGATCTGGTCATTGGTACGGACAGACGAATGAATCGAAAGCGTACCAGTGGCATCACGTGACCTACCCCGCCATGGCGGCTTCTACAGAGTCCTGATTAGGGCTTTCAAAAACCGGATTTTGTCAATACTGGTATCAATACCGGTATTGGAAAAGTCAATACCGTGATCCCGGTATCAATACCGGTAGTCCGGTATTAAATTTGGTATTGGTTGATTATTTCGGTAGGACTAGGAATTGGGAACATAATGAAAACTTAAACTTAATCTACTCTTTTTGCAGGAAGGCATTTCACACAGAGTTTGTTTGTACAATATCAAAAAAAATATACATTTCTTATTATTATCTAATTGTCATCATGTCTCATACTCTCATGTAAAAATCAATATAGGTAGGTATTGTTACGAGCTGGGTATGGGATAAATTAATTACTACCGAAGAAACAATAAATAACTTTAATAATCACAAAACACTTAAAACTTAATCACAAGTACACTACTGATCACTATTCACTTAGATATCGCACTTACTAGTTCACTTCGATTCGCTTCGTACTGTAGCCAAAATAAGACTGACTGCTCCCGCAAACACGTCGACTATTTATATGGCGATCGAACGTTCGAGAAATATCCACGACTTCCTAGAATCTTCTAGACAATTCCATAGTGGGTCATTGTCCTTCGAGTAGGTACTTTATGCCCTCGGCGTACGGTCGAAATTACAATGATGTTCTTTTGTAGGTAGTTTGCGAATTTGTACCTACATTATTCGGGACTCGTTTTACCTACCTACCTACTATTACCTACCTACTTACTAGTAGGTACCTACTACCGTAACTGTAGGTAAGTACGGGTACGACGTAACAGTATCATTAATTGTAAAAATGTAAGTAAGTTAAGTATAGCTAAGTGCTAGTGTAGTTAGTACTAGCTAAGCAGCTAGCAATCATTTCAGTAACATTATTAACAATAATATGTAATAAAAAATCAATCAAAAAATCTAAAACTAGTAAGTAAAAAGTAACAAAATAAATCAAGCGTTCATAACAATTTCTGAAAAATAGTAAAAAAATGTAAAAGTCTATAAATAACACAATAATACAAATTTCTGAATTTTAAACGTTATATTTTATTTTTTTTGTAAGTGAGATCGCAAAAACGAAAGCGCATTCAATGTTGAATCAAACAGCGTACTTGTCAGCCTGTTACATAAATAACTTAACACTACACAATAACAAAGTCTATGGACGCGTTATCCCGTCGCCTTTGCGAAACTGACTAACAATAACAAAAACGACATAACTACAGCTCGATTTCGGGCATTGTCTCAGGCGGGGTGCGGGAGGGTGAGCTTAAGATAACAGCGGGACGCTTGTGCTGGAGGAAACAAGTGTGAGAGTAAGATCACATAATTTTCAGATCTAATGTTTGTAATACCACCGTGATCACGGTATTGGGGCGACAATACCGGTATTGTAAAAGGCCAAAATAAAATCCGTGATCACGGTATTACGGGATCCCGGAATACCGGTATTGAAAGCCCTAGCTCCTGATGTTCAGCTCGCGGCGAGGAGGACATTCTGGGTCTAGTCGCAGCGGAACTGTACCCGATTCATTGTGCCCAGTGTCATTGTGTGAAAGTGTAATGTCAAGTAATTTGTTAGTTTACTCAGTGTATCGCATCCAGTGTGTTTATATAATACGAAACCCATGTTCTGCCCACAAAATATTCGAGCCTAATGTTATAAAATCCTGACAACCCGACTTATCTGTGTAATCATTATGTCATACTAGCTGTTGCCCACGACTTCGTTTGCGTGGAAATTTTGATGAGTTTCTGTGAGAATAAAAATGTAGCCTTTTCGCTATTCCACACTAAAATCTATATCTGTGCAAATTTCATCCAAATCCGTTCAGCCGTTCTGGCTTGATTGAGTAACATAACGGGTGTAAAGAAAACTTCTTAACGAAGCCGATAGGCACTTGTTCTCCCCGTCATTGCGATATTTTTTTTGTTCTACACCATACCTGGGAACCTTCTAGTTACGGAGATATTGGGGGTCAAAGTTCCAACTTTTTGACAAGTTTTTTTTTAAATACAAGTTTTTAATGTACCATTTTTACTTTAAACACTTTCACGACCACCGTATTATTAAATCCATCCATCAGCACAATGGTTTGAGTGCGTTACATTGAGTTTTACCACAAAACATGATATTTCACCCACAAAAAAAAAAGTCGTTTCCCAGCAATAATTTTTGCGTAAAGTTACTTAGTTTGATGTACAGAATGCTTGGTTGACGGCTTCGTGATGAGGTTGTTTACACCCTGTATACATTCATCCATCCATTACTTTCGCATTTACAATATGATTGGAATGGACAAAATATTGCCTGACGTGAGCCGACGTTTCTGGAAATCTGGACGAGCGAAATAACACTAATAATACAAAGTACGGCGCAAATCGATATCATACGCTCTAGCCTATTACGGAGTATACTAAATATATCGAGAAATCTATTAGGTTTATTATTAGATTAACAGCTAAAAGAAAATCTTGATTTAACACATGTATAGCTGACGTCTTGTAGAACGTGCATTCAGTAATCATTATGTCAATAGTCGTTACGGTGTAGTTTCATAGCAAAGAGCTTTAAAAGGTTTATTGGAATATTATTTAAATGGACTTGATTCTCGTGTGGAGATAACAGTGTCAGTAACTTATGATATATTCAAACTATTTAAGTTTTAATGCTGGTAAATTATAACAGTATTTTTTTTAATAATGAAGTAAAATCACACCAGTTTTTCTTTAGGTTGCTTCAGTGACAACCCTCATATTCGGGGTTTTGTTCCTAACTGACTGTGCTGGTTCGTACGGTCAGGAACACAGAACAGATAAAAGAGGTGAGAAAGGAAATAGTTCCTGATTTGTATTCGAACGCGTGTCGCCACTTGTATCCCACTCTTTAACTCTACTACAAGCAAGAGACCCACACGTACGTGCATTACGCACACAAATAAACTATTCACACTTAGATCGCGAGCTTGCTATTGATTGTCACACTAACGCAAAAACTGCTTGACGTGCACTCACACACGCTTCATACATTGTCACAATAAGAGAGCGACTGTTGGTCGATTGACATATGAGCGTTCACTTATATGAGCAGCCCTTCTAACCTCTTTTATCTGTTCTGTGGTCAGGAGTTCCAGTGGTTTGGGAATAGTGTCTAGGTGGACTGATGACCTGGTGAAGGTTGCGGGGTTCCACTGGATGCGAGTCGCACGGGACCGGTCAATGTGGCGACACTTGGGGGAGGCCTATGTCCAGCAGTGGACGTCTTTCGGCTGAAATAATGATGATGACTGTCCAAAGAAGGCAACAGACAAAGAAAATTGTCAAACTATGACCTTTAGCCAGCAGTGGGACCAATTGATATAAAATGTAAAAGACGTACCTGTAAGAAAGTGTAGTCCATTCTGTACAGCGAATCGCAGTAGACCACAAGTATGTCAGTAGGTTTAACATCAATAGATTCCACGTCATTTCTTCTTCTTGCATTGTGATGAACAGACGACGCCACTCCGTTCGCACTGGGAACGTCCCACTGACCATTTCTAGGTAGTTCACTCTCTGGGACATTGCTTGTGGTACTCGTATGAACAGTTGTGACTAGGGGAATAGGTTTGGATTTCTGCAGTAGGAGCAGTTTGGTTCGAACGCCTTCAGCGCCCGCGAAGTGGAGACCTCCTACCGGACGGACCGCGTAGTGAGGCGGGTATGTGCCGTCCTGTGGACAAAACTTGTGTTTGTTAAGACTGTGTTTCGTGTTATACGTATGAGATAGACCGAATAACATCATAGTAGAGGGTTATCATTAACTCTTATAGAAGACCAATATTCAAGAGTCAGACTGCCAAGCGATTTTGAGCTTAGTACTTTGCAACTATGTATTATTGTCACTTTGACTTGCCCTGCCCTAAATCTGCCGTGCAAACGGTGACGGTACATCATCTGCCTAGCCTTTTCCCAACTATGTTGGGGTCGGCTTCCAGTCTAACCGGATGCAGCTGAATACCTGTATTTTACATGGAGCGACTGCCTATCTGACCCCCACAACCCAGTTAGTACTGGGTAATGCGATACCCCTAGGTAAGACTGGTTGTCAGACTTTTGGGTCACTGACTACCTGTAACAACTGTCATAGATCTACAAATGACAGCCGGGACCAACGGCTTAACGTGCTTTCCGAGGCACGAAGGAAACCCGGTATGTAATGGGTGGTCACCCATCCACGGACCAACCTAGGCAAGCACGGCTTAACCTAAAGATCGACCCGAGCGGCTGTTATTATTTAGCCACGGGGTCCTACGTAAACGGTGACGGTATGAAATAAAAAAATGTAGCTCTTTATTCCATTAGAAGAACGGCGAGTAATGAATGGTGCCTTTTAATCCTATCAGAGCAATCAATCACCTGACAGGTGCTTGAACAGAAATACTGTTCAACACATTCGATGTAAGTGGAAAATATGGGAAATTTTATTTACAAAACTGAAAACCACATCACCATATTTGTTTGGAAAATTCGACTTTAAATTACTTATTAAACGGAAAAGTATTTTCATCAAAACATACGCTTTGAAATAGTGAAATAGTAGTTGCACATTATGTTACTAAATTACTGCTTTTAAATTCTATAGACTAGCTTAAAATTTACACACGTACTATAGGAAGGAGTGAGAAACTTTCAGTATGCATGCTTGACTCACATTTGATAGAATTTTATTCAAACTTGCTGAAAAGTTGCGAGTTATGTACGGAGATGCCTTTTCACACCAAAACTAAGTTCAAACGTTTTAGCTTTCTTCAATGTTATTTAGTGGCAAAACTCTTTCAGAGAGAAAATGGACGATAGTTTAGGGCTGATTTTTTAACACAGATTTCGGTATCCTGTAGAATAAAATTGACGTATGACAGTTATTAAAGGAGAAAATTTACAAAAAATCAATTCATTGGTCTTCTTTATCGTGTGGTTAGCGCCTAACCTGGTGTCAGAGTTTTTATGTCGACCAAGGGCCTCTGACATTGTGTGGTCTTCTCGTTTGGTGTCGCCAATTCATTGGTATAATAACTACATGGCTTTTAAAAATCAGCAATTATTATATCCATCAGCTTCAGCTCAGATGTGTGTGTTCAGTTTTTAGTTAAATAATGATGGTAGTGAATTTGAGATACTTATCGGCGGCGTCTGATCTATATCCGATCATATCGAATTGCCGTACCATCGCGGATTATCTTCAGCCTGTCATTATAAATACATAAATGCCTTACTACAATAGTTCTTCAGTAAAAAGTAAATAAGTATAAAGTCTACTTACATCAACATACTTGACATCTAGCGGAGGTCGCGACTGGTAGTACATGAGCATCAGCGCGTCGATGCCCACGCCGCAGCACAGGCCGATCTCGATGCCCATGAACAGACAGCACAGGAATGTTCCCAGCAAAGGGATAATGTCCATTCCTGAGAGCATAGCGTCATGTCAACAAACATTAGGTAAAGACAACTGAAATTAATATTTTAGTCGTTATAACATAATATCACGCCTGTAATGCCCGAAGGAATAGGCAGAAGTGTACCTTATAGTGCACCCACAGTTTGGAAGTTATGTTTAAGTCCCATGTATTAGGGAGGCGAGCTTATTGCCATCAAACGGGCACTACTCCAGATTCCATGGCTGCTACTGAGAAATTCCTGAAGGAAAAACCCAATAACACTTTGCCTGACCCGGGAACGAACCCAGGACCTTATGCTTAGCAATCGCGTTTGCGTCCACTGGACCAACGAGGCAGTTTAGTATTTATATATATATAATTATATCGCTGCACATTGCTTACAGCGCCATCTAGTGAAACACTAAGCAACGAGGCTTGTGTCGTGAACATCAGATAGTTGATATACTGCATAGATAACTTTGTGTTTGTAAATACATACTTATTATGCATATAAACATCCATGACTTGGAAACAAATGTCTATGCTCATCACACAAACATTTGTTCCTACCGGGATTCAAACCCGGGACCCTAAAAACGTAAGCCAGCATAACTACCGCTGAGCTATTCGGGACGTATTTACTTTTACTGTTATTAATGATGAAAATGAAAGGCCAATGAAAGGACAATTAACACTATTCTCTTTCGTATCTTTTCACAAGAGATAAAAATATTCTGTAAAAATATTTAATTAAAATGAAGAGATAGTTCTTAGAAAAGCCTAGCCATTTTTTTGTCGGTAGGTTCTCTCCTCTTTTGTCCTCAGTGTTGAATAAATATTATTATTGCTTATTTTTACTACAAAAGGTCTTATTTAAAAATATGCCAACTTAGAAAATATATGAAAATATATTAGAGAATATTAGAAAATATATTGATTAGAAAACCCGTGGAAATAGTTCCAAGAAATGCCACAACAGTATTTTTGCGTATTTTAGTGCTCAATAAATAAAGTGCAATTTAGAGGCAATAAAGGAAATATTCTATCAAAAATCTGAGTGCGAAAACCTGTAGTAGGTACCTACAGGGTTTTACCCAGTTCTGATAACTCGGTCAAGTATAATCACTGGGAAATGAGGTCCAGACTTTCAGCATAAACCTACAATATTATTAATATAGGTCAAAGGAAAACAGATACGAGTGAAAAGATTACACAAATAACATCCAATCCTTTGCAACACAAAGTAAATAAAAACATTATGCAAAAATATCATTAACAACATACAAGCTTATTCATTTTAGGCCACATTTAAATTAAAACAGCTTAAGCCTGTAAGCGTGACAACGGAAGCATACTCCTATATTAAAAACTTACGCTGACGGGGCCTTAATGAACGTAATTCCATCAGTTCTTAAGAGGGAACAGGGCCTGCGAGGAATTCGAAAAATAGTTTTTAAAGAAACAATTGCCATCGCGCTGCGTCAAGCCTGCCCCCGTAGAGTGCGATAGTCAGCTACAGCTCGGACTTATTATATCACAAAAAAAATTACGAGGTCGATGTTTCGTATTCCCATTTTTCTCCTCGAAAACTGAGCTCTCTCAGTGACTCAACTATTTTTGACATTAAAATTTTAAGACAGACTATGTCTAGGTTCCTATAATTTTTTTTATGTTAAAAACTTTTCGAAAATGTCTGGTAGTCCTCTAATCACGGCCGTAAAATGGGGCATTTTTAATTAATTTTGGAGGGTTATATTTTCATTACTTATTAGCTGCTGAAAAAACCTTTTTTGAATTGATTTTGATTTTATGAGAAATGATTGATCTAGAGGCATTATTCAGAAAAAAAAAGGGGAATACTAAACGTCGATTACGTCAAAATTTGTATGGAGAATTGCAGCCCAGGTTCCCTCTTAATTTTGTAAGCAGCTTCCTAGGTTAAATACGTGTGGGGTGTACAAATTCGCGGCACAGGCTTAGTTTAGGTATTATTGAAAGCCTAAAAGCTATCTGATTAATCTGGTACTTCTTTGTCTTCGTTATCATAAAGGGAAATTGAGTTATTTAGGAGAAACGTGTCGTGTAGGCTTCGTAGGATAATCCGACGTTCGTTTAAAGTGATGCTGGCGATAATGCGGTTATTTGTTAAAAAATAGCTGGTAAATACTAATAATGTTCGGTTTAATTTAAACTAAGAATGTTGTTTTTTGTTAATTCCACTTCACGTTGCAGTTATTTTTAAGTAACCAAGTTATTTAAAAAAAAAAACATTGTTATATACACAGACTCCTGTGTATAGAAACTCTGAAAAGTTATAATGCACTCGCATTATGACTTTTCAGAGTATTTTTAATTTAGTAATAAATATACAGGTTTGAAGGGAATACGGACACGAAAACGTTTACCACGTACCTACTTAGTACATCATTCTGAACCACATGGAAAATCATTTCATAAAAATCAGCAATTGCCTACAAAAGTGTAAAGGAGAAATAAGAGAGAAGAGAGTGATGTGTGTATGTGTATGTAAATGTGTGTGTGTGTGTGTGGTTCCTACACGGTCAAAATGTATGGAATGGCTGATTTTAGTCCTGTATACAGGGTGATTGTGTCTGGACCCACTATAGCAAATTCGCATATAGAGGTAATTTTCTAATTACTGAACCATACTTTCCCTAACTAAAGTTTTATAGTTTGGGAGATATGTCAATTTTTATACTTTAATGAGATTTTTCCAAAATTTGACCTTCAAGCATACATAACTTTTTTTTTGTATTATTTTAGTAGTTATTTATTATTTGTTGGTAGTCAGAAACATTGGTGATTAAAATACCTCGGACCTTCCCTCAAACTAGGGTTTAAAAATAAAACAGTACGCTTTTAAAAAAAAATACTAAAGAAAAATCTTTACGATCAAATTCAACCTGAAATAAAAAATAAACTACAGTATTTCAATAATTAATTTAAATCTAATTTAATTCTTTAGTATGTCACCTTTCCAACGGTAAAACGTGTTAATTTCTATCTATTCATATATTGTATGGCCTATTCACGTAAATTCGTATACACACCAATCACCTTCTTCCTTACACACAAACTTTCTAACCCTCCAATCTTATCGGCACCCACCATCATACTTCGCAAAGTTTACCAACTTCCGTAGTATTTTTCCAACACTTCCAGAACGAAGGTTAAGAGACACGAGATAACACGAGCGACAATGACTGAAGCTCGGCGACTCTTGAACAGTTCAACTTTGTCTACCACCAAGTCGAATAACATTATAATCTTTAGTGGGATTACAAGGGGACTCCCAAGTACCTGACTGAATACGAAAATGGAATTTAATGGAATAAGATAGTAGGTAAATATTTGATTTTCCTCCAATTCAAATTATTTCAAACGTTTCTTAAGTGTTGCACGTTGAAAGGCGTTGCTGAGAAATTCTCTTTTCACGGCCTAAGATCTTGTTTAAACGTTTAACGAGATGTTTCAAAACGTACAGCCAAAGCCAAATAATTTTCAAATATATTTTTGTGTTACTCACACAAATTTGACGACCCGAATGGCGCAGCGGTAGTGAGGATGCCTTACGTCCTTATGGTCCCGGATTCAAATCCCGGTAGAAGCAAATGTTTGTGTGATGAGCATAGACATTTGTTTCCGAGTCATGGATGTTTATAGGTATGTATAATAAGTATGTATTTACAAACAAAAAGTATCTATGCAGTATATCAACTATCTGGTGTCCACGACACAAGCCTAGTTGCTTAGTGTGGCACCAGATGGCGCTGTGTGTAATGTCCAGCGATATTTATTATTTAAATAGAATTCTCTATTGGCAAAAACACGTGAAAGACGACAAGATTGAAAAATCTTTTTAGTTTACAAAAATCATAAAGTATATATTTAATACTCACTGCTAGTTTTCCACATTTTCTTGACGATACAATAATCGACCATTTGTAGGACAGCGCACACGATGACCGATGCGAGGGCGGCTCGCGGGATAAAGAAGAAATATGGCGTCAGCAATACTAGCGTCAATATTACTATTATACCTGTATATTGAAATAAATTGTATGTAAGTACTTTCACATCAGCCTTATTTTCTAATTTCATGTAAATTTTTAAATGGTTGTACTCGTATTCCTGAAATAAAATTATGGACACAGGAACCCTCTCTGTGACAAAGAGCGAGTCGTAGTCCACTACGCGGATCCAGTGGTGGATAACACAATACAGGGTGTAAGCAGACTCTTCACGAAGCCGTCAACCAAGCATTCTGTACATCAAACTAAGTAACCCTTTTACTTTACTGAAATTACTTTTTTTTTAATGAAACGCACTCAAAACATTGTTCTGATGGATGGATTGAATAGTACGGGGGTCGTGAAGGTGTTTTTAGTAAAAATCTTACATAAAAACACGTATTTAAAAAAAAATACTTTTGAAAAAGTTGGAACTTTGACCCCCAATATCTCAATCTCTGTAACTAGAAGGTTACTAGGTAAGGTCTTAAACAAAAAAATGATCGCAATGATGGGGAGAACAAATGCCTTTCGGCTTCGTTAAGAGTCTTTTTACACCCTTAATGTCTTCAAATTTTTGGTTCTAGGACAAGCTGGTTTTGTCACGATGTTTTCTTTCGATGTTAAGACTGCTTGCATCACAGTCATTTATTACACATTTGGGTCGACGGCCCATTCTTACCGTTACCTTGTCAGTACTAGTCTGAATAGTACAACTCAATTATCCCGAAACCTAAAAGATGTTAGCATAAACGGCACGATTATTTTATCAAAATAATAGAGATCCGAAAGCCTTGAAACTTTATCTAACAACGATTGGAATATTCTAACCCTTCAAAAATTGCCCGAAGTGAATAATCAATTGGCCTCTAAGAAACAGATAGAACCTTTGACAGACAGAATATTAAATAAACTCGTAACGTTTAAATAAATCCTGTGAAAGTAATGACATATCTTCAGCAGTATCTCCCGCGAGCCAAAAAGTCGACGTGAGTTATTACATCTTTTAACCATAAAGATAACTTCAGCGCGAGATATCTGCGAGTAGAAGCACGTGGATTACCTAGAATCACGGATCATCAAAGTTTCGGGAAAACTGCAATGAACTATGTACGTGCAATGTTGCTTAAAGTGAACTTTATTGATGGCTGATTGTTTCAAAAAAACGTGCTTATCTATTTTTTATGGTTATGGGAAAACAAACCCTATTGGCCAGTGTCCCCTTTTAAAAATCGGTAATAATAAACTGATCTGTTTTGCGAGTGCATGCAAATTTTACAAATTTACAAACTTTACTTTGACAAAGTTCTATTTTAAACGTATTTTACTGGTGCGTTAAGTAAAATACCTGATCGGAATAGGTCACACGGGCGAATTTCCACATAACCGCTTTTGTTTCGTTCTCTATTACTGGAAACAGTAATTATTATGGTAAGAAACATTTCAGGACAAGAACGTACCTAACTCCGGTCCTATTATCCCTGCCCACAAATGGTTGTAACAATTAATATCAATAATTCACGGTTACTAAGAACAAGCGTCCCTATTTCAACACACCTGTATAGTCCGCCAATTAATACAGGATCTATTGAGAGATTAACACGAACGGTAATTGCACAACCATTATTAAGATTACAATCAAGAGATGCGACACTGAATGAGAAATAACGCCTCGGTTTGGTTTCTACATACAAATAGTTCTGATAGCGGTCTGGTAAGATGAATAGGCCAATGATGATAATTGTTTCAAGCATGTAATTTGGCTGGACCTAATGTTACTGAAAAAGCGCATTAGTAGCATAAAAAGACGATTTGTGTACAAACAAATAAAAGCAGTTTATTGCAGGACATTAACATAAGTTGGTTAAATACTCTATTCAAAGACGTTTGGAATCACAATTGAAGTGAAGACAAAAAGTCCAATAACGAACAAAAACTAAAACAAGTCTTAAATTTTCGTCATACGAAGTCAACCGAAGCCACATAAACCCAAGTTAAAGCTCCGAATCGAAATCATGAGTATCGGCATAAATCGCCAAAAAGGTGAGTGCATTCAACACAATGGAGCCACAAATCCCCCTGACAGACATAAAGGGAGCCTCCTGATATTTCAGACGTATATTTGAAATTGTAAAACCACGGAAACTTGGCTGTGACAGTAAACTACGATGCAAACTTTTAGATTTATGAAGTACCCACTACATAACTCCCCCGCGCTGTTGTCGCACATGGTAAAAATGATTTATGTCCCTGGATTTACATTTGTCTTACTTCAAACACCCCATTTCTGTTAAAACTAATCCTAAGATTAAAAGCCGGGATTTCGCAAACATGAGACAAGCCACAAATCAAGCGGAGCTCTTCTAGATCCGACGACGACTCGAAGGATTTCTCTGAAGCGATTTTAGAACCATAGTTAACGATAATATACATCATTTATTGGTTCTGTCTTGTAATCTCTTAATTATTCAACCGATTAGAGAAACATTTACATTCGTAAGCAACTTTGCTTTTTGTTTGTAAATAGCAAATTCATGACGCTTCAATGTTTTGTTGTTCATTCTATTTTGCAGACGATAACATTTCGTTAGATACACAATAAATAATTGTTGTATCTAAATGGAGTAATAGTGCGCATGAATTTTGGAGAACTTGCATAAATTAAGTGAAACCAAAATCAAACGTAGGTAAACCTACCTAATTTTCTCAAAATGCTCCTGTTTCATATTTTTTGATGAAAATTACCGTGTATAATGTCTTCTTGACTCAAAAACCAAGTGAAAACACCAAAAAAAGACCTATTTACCCAAGTCGAGATTACTCCGAATCCCCAAATAATCCAAGCCGCAATGTTAATGTCGGACTAACAAAACTCTATTGAGATTCAATTGGGGCGAGTAAATATTCATTGGGAACACCCTGAATAATGTAAAGTCGAAACAGAGCAAGTTTGCAGGTTGACATAATGCGACACACGATCTTTGACCTCGGAAAGGCGGGGATGGTCCGATTCTAAATTTACGATATCACTATGTTGCAACTTATCTATTTTAAAACAGAAAATGTTTTCTTTAAACCAAAGCCTTTCTACATGTAAGTGGAGTTAACTAGAAACGAAAATGAACGAAAACTGTTTACGATTTGAGATAAGACAAACAAACACTTATAATTTAATCTAAAAGGGTCAGAATCGCTTCCTCTATTTTCATCAAAGCAAAGTTGGTGGAATGAAATAACAGTATGGAATGAAAACACATTTTATGTTTGTGAATAGCAATGCAAATGAATCAGTTACAGTTTTATTCAGAGAGATAGCAAAGCGTTTAAAAACTAAATGGACGATATACTTCCACTTGTGTAGGTACTAAAATACAGCTTTTTACGTTTGACCCATGACATAGTGTTTTATCGCGTCGGCCTACGACGACGTGCAAAAGTTTTAAACGCTGTGTAAATGTTGCTTAAACACGATGCAATATTCAGAGCAATTTTAGTTCTACCGTCCATGTTTTGTACTTTATTAAATCCACCATTAGTTTCGGATGAACTTTAATGGTAAACTGTAGACAGGTGTAACGGATACACCGAGTACCTACATGTCGGAATATCTCTTAATCAAAGATTCATAAACACAATCATTATCAGCCTTGCCTTTTCCTAACTATATCGGGGTGCATCCAATATTGAAAGGATACAGTTGAATATCAGTCAGTATTTTACATGGAACGACTGCCTATCTGACCCCAACAAACACAGTTACTGCATAATATGGTACCCATTGGTAAGACTGATAAAAATTCAGAACCACAATACTTTACAAAAATAGTCGATTACAATATAATCTTATCCCCATTGTATTGATAATGACTGTGATCACCACGTAACAAAACATTGTCGTTACAGCATATGACAAACAATGTTGAAAAACTATTCTTCGAGAAAAATTGAGAGAAAGATAGAATGGTAACTTTAAACCAAGTGTTATCTTAGCTCTAAAGCGAAGACGACGGAGCGAGAACGAACTGAAAAATTGCCAATAAAACCTCATCTTTATATCTCTTAGTCCACTGATTATTACTATTACTTAGTCCAGTTTTACTTTTACATAACCATTTTAAGATGGGAGTTGAAGTTAGTAAACCAACATTATAACAACTTTATATTTTGAAGATTTCGTTGAAAACATTTTCTAACTAAGTTAAAACCGCCTCATTGATCTAGAATGAACTACTTTCGTAACCCCATTCCTGCGGTCCTGGTTTCGTTAGTTAGGTCGAACAGGGTAATTAAGATTCTCTGATAGAAAATGTTCAATTATAACTAAACGGAACTGCTCGATAAAGGCAGACTCGCTTCTATCATACCAAGAGTTCAGGACCTAATGCAATCACTGACGAACGCGGACGTTCGTGCGCGCGATGCATGAAATTACAATTCTGCCTAGAGTATTACGACTAAAGTTTGTTTCCCACTCCAACTTTATTGTAAAACCAGAGGGAAATGAAGTACCGACAAATTTATAGGGTGTTTGAATGAAATCAAAGTTGACTAGCACTTAAAATTGTGTCGCAAACTGTAGTGAAGAGGACATTAAACACGGAAAGGAGCCGTCAGTGTGACAAGTGCCCGAAGCCGTCAGCAAAACATAACAAAGTTAACTGCTAACAAATTGTCACAAAATAAATTGAAACAAAGAAAGTCGTAAATAGACAGAGATCGAGGAAACAAGATTGATGTCGACTTTATTACTTGTTTATTTCTTTCACTCGAAACTACATATCGAACAAGAAAAAACTTGCGCCACTTAACATTTTTATTTCTGGCAGCAAAAGGGTCACTCTGAAGATGTCATTTTTTAAAGGTATTGATTATAAGTTATAAATTGGAGGCGTAAATAAAACGTGCCCATTACAGACTTTACTAGAAATATGGGGCAGTGCGGCCAAGACGAAGCTAGCAAGTCTTCAAGTTGCACAAAACAAATTGATAAAAATGATTTTTAACTACCCATTCTTAACATCGACAAGCAAAATTTATGAAGAAACCAAAATAATGAACATTAGACAGTTATGTATTTACAATACATGTATTTTCATTCGAAAGGCACTCAACAAAACTATACAGACTAATGTATCGTTTACTAAAGTAAAACAAGTAACCCAACGTAGCTCTCGCCGAGCTAGTTTTCTGATTTTACCGAAGATGAGAACTAAGTTTGGTAAAAAAATGTTAACATTTGAAGGAGCACTATTATACAACAAAATACCCCCATGTATTAAAAAAGTGCACCCATTCAATGCATTCAAAAGTCTATTATCTGAATGACAAATAACAACCTTCCTAACATCTGAATGCAGTGGATGGGTATATCTAATATGTAATCGCTACCGTGACGTCTGTGACGAACTTTAATTACAATTTATTTTAAGCATTGTTATCATGTAAGTGACTTTGTGTCTTTTTTGAGAACAAATATCTTTAAACCTAAACTTAGATTATCTCCTACGATTGACATTTATACTCCACAATACCTTTTTGTGACTCATGCCTGTAGCACACCTCCGCTGCGAAACTCAAAGGGCGAAACCGCAATAGTTTCGCTGTGCGTTGTGAGTTCTTTTGCGACGAAACACGAGCGAAATACTCTGCTCTAACGTACAAAACTGACTATGATTTTATCTCTATTTAACATGATTTCGCTCATTTGCTCAGGTGCCGTCTACATCTCCGCCCGTCGGCCGCTATTTTGGAGCGGTTCCGCGTACTTATACAAGCAGTGAGAAATTGACCAGTTTTGTACTTACTAAATTACCCTGACTACAAAAACAACACAAAAAGCTATCATATATCATGATATCATGCACCCAGGTACTACGCCTTTTTAAAGTTATTGACCACAGTAAGATTAGTTCCTCCTCTGACTCCGAAAGCGACGACATTTTCTTTCGATTGTTATTTCTCAACTGTTCTAGTTTTAGGTTTAGCTAATAGTTTCGCGTAGGTGAAGTACTGATGCACAGCGAAACTCGCGCAGCGGTTTCTCAGTTGTTGTTTCGCAGCGGAGGTGTGCTACAGGCATCAGTGTAGTCATCCTTTCAAAATATGTTAAGAAATTCATTTTTAATAATGACTTGTGTGAATAAATTAAGCTGTACCCACCCAGGCTTTATCCATATCTCTATTACTATGACAATTAATCATAGTAAACACGTACAGAAACCCAATAAATCAGACCTATAAACCATCTTAATTACTACATGAATCCCCAATAATCCCAACAGAATCCACGTTATAAATGTACATTACATTGAACACATTTATCCTTTCAAGAAAGCCGTTATCTTCTACAAAATTGTATTTGAGTGATATATTATTCTTACAAATATCACATTTACCCAATTTCTACGATCTAAGTAGTTTAAGTACGTACCCGTGTAGATCCCAGAGCCGGGCGTCTTGACTCCAGAGGCGTCGCTTACAGCGCTTCTTGAAAACGAGCCGTTCACTGGTATAGACTGGAAGAAAGCGCTGACTATGTTGCACACGCCCAACGCTACGATCTCTTGTGTCGCGGCTACGGTTTTCCCTTTAGCTGAAATATTATCGAGTTATCAACTTTGTTAAACCATCGGGACTTGCTTTAATGGCTCAACCATCGTGGCATTTTTTATTAATGTGATGAATTGTTTGGGGTTTTGAGACTGATGTACAATCGTGGTCTTTTCCGCCTGATCAGTTAAAAATTTGTTCGCTTAAATCATGCGGAGGCGCCGAGCCCCTTAAAGTTTTCGCCTATTAGGAAAGCGTCAACTTTGGCGCGCAAAATAACAATTTCTTTCGTTTGGCGTGCGTCGTTAGTGCGCTTGGCCGATCGGTATCTTTTCATTCATTATTTCTATACAAAGTCAACGAGGCGGGGCTAGAGAGCGTTTCTATGTTCTAAGTGCAAGCAAAAATTAGCTTAGTGGTGATCAGGCGGGAGTGTCCTCGATAGTACTTACACAGTTTTAAAGGCATATGCAAATTATTAAACATAAATTAGGGTATTGATGTGAATACGTTTAACAAGTAGTAACACAATGCTTTTCATAAAATTAAAAAGCATAAAAAATCGGTTTACCAACAGTTTCAAAAAGAAAATTACATGCAGCATTTTCCATTCATTCATTTTCACAAATGAATTGTTTTTCATGGAATAAAATAGACTAAAGAAAAGTTTATGTAAAGCTATCGTAGACATGTCACAATGTCGTGACTTGTGATATCAGGGTTCACCCAAGGAGTCGTGCTTATAAGCCGACAACGCTAATCCAATAATACCTCCTTACCTAGGTATTATGTTCACCGTGTGAGCATAAATTCAGTAATTGTTATCATAAACAAGTCAAGTTTGTAATTTGAGGTACGAATTTGTTTACAAACTCGATTAGCTCATCCAAATTTGAGCACTAGTGCTAGAACAAGTTGACTAAAGTTGATTTACAATACTCTCTCAATTATTTCAATGGCTGGTAAGTTGCTATCGGCCTGACGGTACCAATCTATTACTATCTATAAACTAATTTAAACATTCGAAGTAATAAAACTATCAAAAGTTATCAAACTCATGTTAGATTGATGTTGATAGTACTTTATAGTTTAAAACCGATCTTAAAAGCTGTTTCTATTTTTATGTAAGCATTAGCTATTGAATTTTCATTCTAACCTATTCTAACCTTTAGAAAAACAAACGTACAGTACAGTAGTCACTTTCAAATTGAGCTGGGTTATCTTAGTACAGAGTTTCAATAGAATAAGAGGCCAACTCATATTCAATACAACTGATGTGCGAGTTACTGTACCTCCATTAAATAATAATGAAGACGTTTTGATCAAAGCAAATGTCGACGACTTGCACTGGAGTGCAGTGTCAGTATCACATGTCATGTGCGGTCGATCAAGCTATTTGGTATACAGTTTAACCCACAAATTACATTGTAAAATGTATACCAAATAGCTTGTTCGACCGTTCAATGTTTAGATACGGGCTGCTAATTAAATGATTACCTGCATATTTTTTTTTAAGAAAAACCCAGAATCTTAAGTTTCTGTCACGCCAAAAAAGCCGGACAGCTTTTAGCTCTGTACATATACCAAATAAATACTGAGAAACGAATAACACGCATTCCTAGAAATGTAGAATCACGTTCAATATCTGCAAATATTTACTTGTAAATCTGACCGAAATGTTGGTAAATCCATCAGCTTGAATCCCGTCGGTACATATGCAGTAAAAACGAAACGTCACTAGGTAAACAAGCTCGCATACATTTTTGCTTGGCAGTTGAAATTGCATGGATTTTTGAATAAATTTTACATTGGCTTAACTGACGTGAATCGACGGACATCCTTTTGTTAAACTGAATGCTACATGTTTATGTTTACTGTAAGAATTTAAACGCTTCATGGCAATGATATTCTAATAAACAGATATGTTAATTATACACCTACAAATTAACCGAAAAAAGTGTTCCGCGCGGCGAGTCTTCACGATTGCGCGTTCACAACATTTCTGTTTACTAGAATATCATTGTTTCATGGTTTGCATTTAAAAATTACTGGAATGAGTATGTGCTCGAAATAAACGATTGGATCAAATCTGACAATTTTAATGAGGTTTTGAGAAAAGTAAAAAGAAGCATTTCAACATTTAAAAACCGAGTCATAGGTGCTTAAGTGATGAGGAAGGAGGAAGACTTTATCTACATCCATGATATGAATCTTCCATAAAAGGTTCTGAAACCATAGGTTGTTGTAGTGTTGTAAGAAGTCTATGTAAATTCATGGAAAGTTTAATTGCTGAGTATTTAATACAAACAAACCATGTATAGGTATTAATATAATTATTTACATTTTGGATTGTACAATTATTATCACTTATTTTTGTAAACAACAAAGTACATTATTCAATAATAATATCGAACAAAAATGGCGGGATACGACGTCATCATCATCAACCATCAACAGCCTATTAATGTTCCCACTGCTGGGACACAGGCCTCCTCTCTATGAGAGGATACGACGTGAATTCGAATTAACCTATAAGTTTTTTTTTTATTACGGCGCTGCGGTAGTGAATCGCACGTGCATGACAATGTGCTTTTTTTAAAATGTTTTGCATAATGAAATTTAGTACAACATTATAACACCCGTTTGAACGATATTATGGTTATTATGACACTGGCTGTTTTAATGTTGGCAATAAGCTAACTGTTTCAGATACATAAAAAGAGGATTTATAGCATAGGTGTAGATAAAAAAACTTAGCAAAATAAGATTGATTAAAATCTGCCTGAAACCCTAACGTAGAGCTGTTTTTCTCACTTAATTAATTAGACAAAGTTCCAGTTAAGGAGATGTAACACAAAAGTAAATATTTTCCTATTTATTGATGTGACAAATTGGAGTGTCCAGGTGACAATGAAAGCGCAACGAAGCGAATAAACGTACTCGGATTGAGAACAGAAAATAACAGTAGAACAACGCAAAACGAGAACATTGCTATTTAATTATCACCTTAGAGACACGACGGGAAACGAAAATTCATTATTGCTTTCGCTCTGGCGTGTTTGCCGTCATTGTACCTACCTATTATCACGATGGTCGAAGTCGGTATGCACAGAGTACTTTTTGTCGGTATGGAAGCATAGCTATAGCTGTTGTTTCAGTGCCCAACATTACCTGATCTATTTCTCCCTACATTCTTCTTTGTAAAAAGGGTTAAGTAATGTAGGTCACTGGTGTTATATAAAACTCCATCGGATTCACTGTCATCGACGAAATGAGAGTATAAAAATACGCCTCTTTGACGTCAGTTCACAAGCGTGACGTGAGTATTTAGTTATAGGTCAGTAGGTTATAATGATTATTACCTATTGCATTTACGTAACTCTGGCATGTAATACGTTGGTTAGAATACAATAGGTTTGTACGGCATTATTTACGTATATTTTTATCTGTCTGAGTAAAAACCATTCACACCTTTCGCAAATGCCAGTTCTACATTTGGGAAAACAGGACCGCGCAGTGTAAACGTAACGTAAATACGTCGATTTTAAAATTAAAAGTACTTGTTTCGTTTCACATAATAATATTTTTATAATTACCTATTAAATTTTAATTGGATGATACCGATTGTGCTTGTTGCAAACGATTTAAATAAAGTACAATAGGTAGTGCGCTCTTGGTAGCTCTAAAAGTTATTTATATTAAAACCTTAAAAAAAAAACACTTTTTCCTGTATTCGTCTTTTTACACACTGTATTTACGTCTCTTATCCAACTCTTTTCTCGTAGATCTCATGCTGGAAGAAATTTATTAAAAAAAAAAAAATTACATATATTATAAATTATGTTTTTTTTTTTAACCTGTGATAATAGCTGTATGTGTGGTTTATATAAATAAATAAATAAAATAAGCAGTAACTCTGTGCTTCTATCTTTAAGTAGGTAACTTCCTTTATTGCTGTGCGTCCGTAAGTAAATTAAATATTTTAAGTACATTGACTCACCAAAAGCCTTAGCAATAGCAACGTTGGATAGTATAGCCACGAGGGGAACAACTGCTAATCCAGAGCCGAGATGCGACAACATATCGCCCGCAGTGTATGTGGTGTTGCCTACTGTTGTCTGAAATGCAGGAGGGCGGACCTCTGGCAATCCAGCTGTTATTTTACCTGGAAATTATGAGAAAAGCGTTTTTAGTATATTGTATTATATCCCATTTTCTTAATCGATCGTACACCTAGACTTAAGTTAGCAACTAAGCGGTAATCTGGCGTCTTTGTTGTCTATGTTGTGTTTACCTGTTTATATACGACGTGTTTCCGGACGATATCGATAAACTTCGACCGGTCATTGTACTCATCATTATGAACTTTTGCTATGGGACCAAACCCTAAACCGCGAAAAAAAAATCAGCTGTTCCATACATTTTGACGAGTTATGCAAACATAATTTTTAGCTAGGTCTACCCATACATCCTATGTCCCAAATGTCACGGTTGGTTACATATGTTTTTTTTTTATATGAAAAAAATGCCCGTAATTCGAAATAACTTTTTCGTTTGTGGGTGTTATTAATGCACAAAATAAAGATTGGGTTAATTTGAACCAAATTTGAACAAAATTGATTACTTTAGTTTATAAAAACATAATAACCTTAATAAGTCTTTTCTTAACCCTGACTCTCCTAACTAATATTTTGACTACTTAATGAATTGTTTTTTGTGACATGTAGCATACCGTTAGAAAGGGTATGAACTAAAGAACTTTTAAAAATAAAGCTAAGTTCAAAATGGCTATTAGTTTTTTTTTTAAATGAATTTAGAAGTTGTAAAATTTCATACATTTAACAAACAAAATAACTTTGGTAGCTCGTAAGAAATTTTCTTGATACCAGTTCTATCAAACAAATATTTATTTAGATTTACAAGACTTTGGAGAATAAAACAAAATTTATTTTGTGCCATAACACCCACAAACGAAAAAGTTATTTGGAATTAAAGGAAACATCTTGGGTATTCTTTTCATTTACAAAAAAAAAAACATATGTAACCAACCGTGACATTTAGGACATAGGGTGTATGGGTAGACCTAGCTAATGACCTTCCAAACCCCTGGAAAAATTGTGTCGGTCCATAAGCCAAACACCCTGTATATATGTATATACAGGGTGTAAAAGACCTCATCACGAAGCCGTCAACCAAGCATTCTGTACATCAAACTAAGTAACTTTACGCAAAAAATATTGCTGGGAAACGACTTTTTTTTTTGGGGTGAAAAATCATGTTTTGTGGTAGAACTCAATGTAACGCACTCAAAACATTATGCTGATGGATGGATTGAATAGTATGGGGGTCGTGGAGGTGTTTAAAGTAAAAATTGTACATTAAAAAATTGTATTAAACAAAAAAAACTTGTCAAGTAGTTGGAACTTTGACCCCCAATATTTCCGTAACTAGAAGGTTCCCAGGAATGGTGTTTAACAAAAAAATGATTGCAATGACGAGGAGAACAAGTGCCTTTCGGCTTCGTTAAGAGGCGTTTTACACCTTTTAGATTACAGTATGATTTAGAATATGTATGTGTATAATATATATTATGTGCTGTGGGTGAACAGTAAGTAAATAACTAAATAAGTATAGGGTAAAAGGGTTGGGTGATTGAAGGGTTGTACAGACGCCAGCACATCAAGTTACTACAATCTGTCAAATTTCTTTAATAGACTTCCAACTGTATCGCTGTAGCATTAAGTTCAAAGTTGATTAGGAAAATTTTGACAGTTACGGGTAAAATTGCCAATTTTGGAGAAATAGCTACGATTGTAGACAGACGCGTGCGTTGCAGGTAGACACGGCCTACCTGATAAGATCCTATAAAACTATCTCACTCACTTTTATACATATAGTAAGTATGATGGGTGAAAACTATATATTTTATTTATGTAGTGATTGTTAAAGATAGTTTAATTGGATCCTATGAGGTAGGCAAGTATGCAGTGCCTATCTGCAATGCACGCGCCTGGTCGTATATCCATTATTTTTATTGTTAGCCTACATTGTGTGCCACTGCTGAATGAAAGCTTTCCGTTTTTTCTTTCAAGACCTTCGACTTATGTGATCTCAAGATCATATTGTCTCCACCGTAGCTGCGGCCGATCTCGATTTTCTCCTTATTTACGGTGGGCTGCATCAATTGGGTACCCCAGTTGGGTTCCCCGGGTTCGAACGTAGGTGCTTTCAAGGGGGTACCCACATCATGAAGCTGACTGTACTTCGTCCGTCATCTTTACAATAATTTGTTATTAGTACCACAATGAATTGCAAATTAGGGTTTTAAATGATTTTATAGTGTGTAAATATCCGTGATTGTTAAATTGTAGGTATATGTCCAATAGAAACAGATTTAACAGTAGACAGAAACAGCCTGACAAAGATGGTGGGTTGGTATTAAAACCTGACTTTCCACTATCAACAGTTTTCTGTTTAACTGGATCACTATTGTTACTTTGCTAAACACCCGGGGAAATCCATTAGCAGATTAAACATTTCCATAATAACAACGCCTAGTGCTGGTTGACACAGTAAAAAAAGATGAAAAAATTATTCAAACCATTCTTATTGTAACTCCGTATGCCCACAATATTTCTGCAATTCAAGGGCGACCGGTTTATCTCAAGTACTAAAAATAAACAAAAACATAAAAATGCCTTTTAACTGGATGTCAAATTAATTGCAAAACTAGGCCTGACGACAATCGCTGCATTTATTTAGCCGTGGAAAGGCCAAGGTCGTGAAGGCACAGTGGTCGAACGAATTTGCCAACTTTAGAACAAAACTAAGAATAACATCGAAAGCAAATCGACGAACAATGAACGAACATAACAGGTACACTTACATCTCATAAAGCTTTCGCAAAAATCTTGATAGCAGTTCTCGAGGTTCTGTTCAATATCGAAAGGTCGTGTCAGAAAAAAATGATGAAGATGGTGGAGTCAAGGTTCTTGAAAGTGATGTAATTTGAGGTTTACTAAACGAATCGTGTAGTGACTTGGACTAGTCTTCTACGAAGGCAACGGAATTTCTATACTTGGAACAATAATAATTATAATGTGGGTATGTACGGCCGACCAAGCTATTTGGTTTACATTTTACAATGTAATTTGCATGTTAAAATGTAAACCAACTAGCTTGGTCGACCGTACAGTCAGCTTCACAATGTGGGTACCCCCTTGAAAGCACCTACGTGCGAACCCGGGGTACTGTGCAGTCCACTGTACGTTCTAGTAGGCCGAGATGTGATGATTTTGGGTAAGTTGTGTTCCAGTCGCTGTCACACAACTGTTGATCTACAAGTCGCAAGATGAAGACTTTCAAATGTCTAAGGCAAAGCCGACTCCTCCCGCTCTGGGCGGAGCAGGACTGTCAGACTTTTAGTGACTAAAACCCATCCATGTTCCTTCATCGCCCTTTGTGTTCCGGGGCCACGGTATCTCTTTCGAACAGTCCCGCAACCCCGGCAGGCATCGGTCCTTGCGAACCCCTTCCTTTTTGCTGACTCTTTTTAAGGCGCGCGTGGAACACGAACACGCCGTCGATACGGCCTGTCGTCATGAGACGGACGGACGGCGAGCTCTCCGGCCACAGGCCCGCGACGATTGAACGGCTTTAGGCTTTGTTCGTATCATATCGTTGATGATGATGAGGTCTAGTTAGTACTGGGTAATACGATACCCCTTGATAAGACTGGTTGTCAGTCTTTCGGGTAACTGTCGAAGATCTACAAATGACAGCCGCGACCAGTGTCTTATCGTGGTTTTCAAGGTACAGAGGAAAGTCGGTTTGTAGTGGATGGTCACCCATCCACGGACCAGCCTAGACAAGCGCGGCTTAACCTGAAGATCATCCCGAACGGCTGTTATTTAGCCACGAGCTTCTAGCTAAAAACGAACTTACCAGTCAGAAAGAAAGGGTCATGTTTGTCTTCATACAAGAAGTACGCTATTACTGACGCTGTACACACGACCACGGCATTGCGAGCCACCCCGGCGAACCAAAGCATTTTCTTCATTATTTTCGCTTTATGGCAACCGTTTTCGTCCGCCGCCTTATCCTTAATTTTGACGTCTTTTAAAGCCTGAAATGAGAAGAAAATTCATAAATATAAATCTCAAAACAGAAACACAAATTAGTTTAAAAAAAAAAAACAATAATATAGTTAATAATAACAATACAACCCTTTACCAAGAGACACAGTTGTTAATACAATACAATATTTACAGGCTTGTGTATGACCTCAAAAGTCTTCAGAAGCAAGATCTTTTTCAAACTGTGAAAACTTGGGAAAGTACTTTGAAGTTCTCAATACGATTTTGGATACAATGAAGCCTCAACCTTAACGGGGCATTAAGTTTGAAAACTTAGGCCTGTAGACCAAAAAGATTCCAAGCATATGACACAATACTCAGTTTTACTTATTTCTATTATATTGTCCCTAATAATAAAACAAAATTATTATTCTATAAACTCGCCATTCCCTAAAGAAATTCATTTCATATTTAAAATCGCTCCAACTTCAGGTTTCTTCTGCACTTACAAGTTTTAAGAAACAGAATATATTTCCATAATTAGTACAGTCGTAAAGATGTTTTTGAACTGATTAAGAATGTTAAGATAAATGGTAATGAAATTGTCTAGTGTCGAGTTTAACTGTAGGTATTCTTATTAGTTAAAGATACAGAGATACAAGCTAACTTGGCTTTACGGGATCTTATGTGATTGATATTATAATTTGAATAGATATCTCGAATATGTGTTTATAATTTATAACATTATATTATTCCCAAATTCAATCTGATCGCGTGATGTAGGCATATAATTTAAGTAAGATATCGATTACCTCAAGGAGAGGCTTAATATTGAAGCTCTATTTTATATCCCAAACTGTGTTACAAGATTACCTACTATGGAGTAATCTCTGGCAGCTGTGAAAATTAGTTCCAAAGTAAACTTTAGGTACATCGGTCGGAGTATGTCTAAATTAAATTATGTATTAATCTTAGTCGATAGAAGATTTCGGTTGTGTACGTGAGTTACAACCAAGCTTGAATAAATCATGTTTGCATTTGACTTTGATTTAATTTGATTCGAACAGCTACGAATAATTGATTTATTTACTAACTCCTATAAATGCTCAACAGTGAATTATGATACGGCTTATGTAGTCGTATCATGGATTTAATAGTTCCCTCGACTTAGGTGACTTAGTGCAAAGTTAGAAGGGATTTAATCAGCCGTCGGTCCGCCTTCCGGAGAAGTTTCTCTTTTGCCCAAAATAATAAAAATAAAAGTCTGCCTTCTTCGTAATTAACTATGATAAAAGTTTATCGGTTTTATTTGCAAGAATGAATCTGCCAGGCTATCTGCTACGATGACTTTCAGACGATTCTCTTAGAATAATGGCATCCAGAAGAAAATAAAGATTTCTTTCTCGACTGCGAATACCTAGACGAAAAAGCTTAGTGTCGAATTGATGTGCAAGGATCCTTTTTACGTATTTATTATGGCAATACTTTTAAAAACTCAGATATTTGAAAAACAGGAAGAACTCAGATATTTTTCTTTACTTGTGCTGAAGAACCCACTTCTGTTGGAAATATCAAATACTAAATGAATCTTTATAAATTGCCTATGGCTGTAACAGATTCCAGTAAGTATTTTAGTAATTCTGAATCTATCACGGTCACACCAAAGCCATACAATTCCAATTTCTAACTGCCCATTTTAATTTGCACAGTCCTTCTACCATTCAATTAGATAACCAAACTATTGTCACTCCATCTCGTTGTATAAACAAATATATATCGCAACATCCATCGTCTGGCCTTGACAAGTTATAGGGAAAGCAAACTCACTATCGATAATAATTAAATACGATGAAGGTAGGTACGGTAGGTAAAACAGAGTCACGGAAGGAGATAAAAGAAAAACAGTGACTTTTAAATAGACGCAAAAATGTAAGTGCATCGTCACATTTTTTTTATTTATTGGATCTCCAACAGAAACTGCACAATTTTATGCAAGTGTACATAGAACAGGGACAAATACAAGTGTGCGCTTCCAATTATAGGAGACCACATCATTCACTTATAATCTAGGTAGAAATGATGTGGTCTTGTAGTTTTCTAGCTAGAGATTCGTCAAATAACATTACCCTATCTTTTGCTGTTGCGCAGTCAGGCTAGAGCAAAGCCGGAATCGTTTGTTCATCTATCAATGTATTACCGTCATTGCAGAGTGGAGTCACTATACAGGGTGTAAGCAAACCCTTCACGAAGCCGTCAACCAAGCATTCAGGTGGCCTACCATGACGTCTAAAAGCAGGATCGTTTTAATCTTGTTCCAGTGTGGGAAAGAGATGGCGCTAGACGTCCTCTATAGCTCTTACCCACTGGAACAAGATTAAAACGATCCTGCTTTAAGTCGTCATGGCACATCAAACTGAGTAACTCTACGCAAAACATTTTAGAAACTACTTTTTTTTGGGGTGAAAAAGTGAAATAGTAGATTTTACAACAAGTGTACAAAACGAACCATTTTTATCCGAGACCGTGCAGCCCGAGCCGAAGGCTAGGGTTGATAGTAATGTCGAGGATAAAATGGTTTTGTGGACGAGTTATAAACTCTGCTTCTCACTTCGATTGCGAGGAAATAAAACAGTAGTATAACATAACATTTCTTTAATTAAAATTCAAAGTAAAATTAGTACAGTTTTGAATACTGAAGGAAATTGTTTTTCCCGGCATAGCGCTGCTTTATTTTTTTTAAATCTTACGACATTGGTATTAGGCTTGGACTGCAGACCTATACAGCCTACTATTAAATTAATTTTGTAATAATAATTTTCTTAAACCTACCCGTACTTGAATATAAATTTTATTGTCTTTTATGTCTTAAAAAACACATAAGGCAAATAAATTAAAGTAAATATTATAAAATAACTAATTCTATCTATGAACTTCTTATTGTGTTTGGCTGTTTAGCTCATTTTCTTTGCCTTAATATAGATACATTTATGAGTAATTTTATCATTTTAATTTTAATATCTCTTAAGCTAACACTTACTTTTGTAAATGCTGATTAACCTGTAATTGGCGACTGTGTAAGTAATAATATATATATAATATACCTAAATGAAGAAGAAGAAGAACACAGAAGCTGTTGGTGAACATAAACTAATAAATAAATAAATGAGTAATACGTTAATGCATTTGTGCACAAAATTCGATTTGTGCAGCCTATATCGTACACAAATAAGCACTTTCAGAGCATGAGAAGTGAAAAAGGTATTTAAAGTAAAGTTAGGTATACCATTAAAAACTTGTATTTTAAAAACAAACTTTTGAAAAAGTTGGAACTTTGACCCCTAATATCTCCGTATAGAAGGTTCCCAAGTATGGTCCAGAACAAAAAAAATATCGCAGTGACAAGGAGAATAAGTGCCTATCGGCTTCGTTAAAGGTCTATTTACACTTTTACTGTTTCCTTTTCATAGTTGACAGAATAATCTAACCTTGTAGTAAGTAGTAGTCTCAGTCTCTCCTGTGTCTGTGGACAGCTGACTGAAACAAAACAGGACGACAAACATCTCCAACAGATTCACACGTAAACACAGTTTTGTTCATTACGACTGTGACAAACAAATTGTGTGGTCAATTCTTATGCAAATACTCTGCAGATTTGAAAGCAGTATTAATTCTAGACCTTTGTTTCTACATAAAGGAGTAAATAATAGCCACACATAGGTATACAAATGCATTATTGCTAGTGTGACAGTAACAGCTGTAAATCGTATCGTAAATAAATAAATATTATACGATACGAGTACATACAGGGTGTAAAAGACCTCATCAACGCGAAGCCGTCAACCAAGCATTCTGTACATCAAACTACTTTACGCAAAAATTATTGCTGGGAAACGGCTTTTTTTTTTTGGGTGTAAAATCATGTTTTGTGATAGAACTCAATGTAACGCACTCAAAATATTGTGCTGATGGATGGATTGAATAGTACAGGAGTCGTGGAGGTGTTTAAAGTAAAAATCGGACATTAAAATCTTGTATTTAAAAAAAAAACTTGTCAAAAAGTTGGAACTTTGACCCCCAATATCTCCGTAACTAGAAGGTTCCCTGGTATGTTGTAGAACAAAAAAATGATCGCAGTGACGAGGAGAACAAGTGCTTTTCGGCTTCGTTAAGAGGTGTTTTACACCCTTTATACTATACAAGCTGAAGAGTTTCTTTGGTTGAACGCGCTAATCTAAGGTACTTCTGGTTCGAATTAAAAAAATCTTTCAGTATTTGATAGCCCATCTATCGAAAAAAGCTATAGACTATTTAAAATCACGACCAAGTGGAGCGGAGCATCAATAAAAATGATGCAAAAACGGGCAAATAGTACCTGATAAACTAGTTACCTAGTTAACATATTATATGAAAACGTAATTTCTATGGATGTCGCTGCCTTCAGTTTTCCACGTGTAGTTTTCTATGCCTAATAAAGAGATCTGCATAGTTTGTAAGTTTTATTCTCTGAAACGATTCCTTGGTTTCTTTTCGATTTCTAGAAACCAGGGCCGTCCTAAGCTCGTTGGGTTGACGATATCGTCAAAGTCGCGGGAAACACCTAGATCGGGGACGCCCGGGAAGTGTGGCGGAATAAAGGGGAGGCCTATGCCCAGCAGTGGGTGATTCCGGGCTGATATGATGATGATGATTCTCTGAAACTACTTATCCGATTCCAAAAGAGTTTCACTGATGAAAAGCTACATTATTGCCGAGTGCCATAGGCTCATAGGACGTGTTTTTACAAGGGCGAAGTCGCGGGTAAAAGCTAGTATTAACCATAGTTATCTTTTATGTCATCGATTTTCCCTGAATCTTAAAGATAGTTTCCATAAATTAAAGACGATTAATATTCTGTAGCATTCCCCAACAGAACAAATAAGCAGTAACAAGGGATGCTATCCCAATTCTGTTTCTAGTAAAGCGTGTATGTGCCGAGACGACAATCAGACTTAGTATTTACTTTGTAACGGAGTTTGCCAAGTTGCGGCTTCGACGTCGGTCGCTCACCACAACGGAACGTGTCGTATTGAATTATCGACAAAATTAACAAATAAACAGTCCGACTTGCTCACAAGTGAGTATGCTCACGTAGGTAATGTCTCATAATTTATGTCCCAAACTATGGTGAACGGTAATTTGTAGGCATTTAGAACATAGTTGGGAATTTGTAATGCTTGAATTATAGGCTTTATCAGGTTAAGGATTATAGGAGATAAGTGATTAATGCTTTGCTTTTTGAGAAAGTTCAAATTAGCTTTCTAGACTATCTTATTTATTCATTCATTTTAAGATATGTATTAGGTCTATATTCTTATACTAACAAAAATTGGATTATATGATCTAGAAACAAATGATTGATTGATTTATTAAGTAGATAACTAGTTAGGTAGGTACTTACCGCCTAGCAATACTTTTCACCACTTCTTCAACTTAATAATCAGAAAAGAAGAGAAAAAGCGCGAAACAACTATGAGTGGCATTAAATGCAAGACGAGTTTAGGTACTTCTTTTCTTTGATAAAACTACGCATTCAAAATAAGCAACATCCACAAAAAGGTCTGTATTTAATCAATAGATCTAGAACACAGAAACTTTTTGTAACTGACACGACAGAGCCTTGTAAACATGTCGGATAACACAAGAGGATACATTTAGTTAGGCGACCGTCTACAAATGTTAGCTTTCGCGTTACAACTGTTACAAGTAATAAAATATTTGTTTTCTGCCTAAAAAAGGTTAACGTTTATAAAAGTCGGCGGTTGGAAGGATTGTTTCAGCGATTTATTGTTATTTTATTTGTAATGTCGTCGTGTTGAATTGTTGTTTATGTTTCAGATGAAATTGAATTTAAGTCTTATAATTCACGATCAAAATAAGCCGGATCCTATCCAAAAGGAACACGAATAGACCTAAATTGCTTTTTTTTATTACTGCTTGACAATGACTTCTCCATACTTTTGTTGGGGTCTTTGTCTGTTGCCTTTTTTTAACAATCTGTCGAGAGTAAGTGCAAGATACCCTTAATATTTTCCCCCTTAGTAAAAATTGCGGAGAAAAGTGTCATCCACGTTTATTAATGAAAGCGAAGGATTATTTAAAATAAACAAAACATTAAGTCGCGTAAATAGAGTCGCGGAATTTAAATTATTTTATATTTATAAATTAATTTTATTTAAATTTTACATTCGGTTTCATACTAAATTCCTGTTTGTAACACACGGCGACGCATTTTACGCGACTCACAGCTCAAAAAATTAAGCTATTAGCCTTAGCCTAAGTACTTACCTTCATTCCTATGAGCACGAAGCAGCACCCCAGGCTGAGCACGCTGTCTGCCAGGCGCGTCTCGTGAGCATGCCTGAAGAAGTTCGACCAGGTCGACACGAACGTGTCTGCATTGTACTTGAGACCGAGCAGCCCTTTGACCTGTGACGACGCTATCGTGAGCGCCGCGGCTGACGTAAACCCTGACACTACTGGTAGGGATATGAACTCGACCAGGAAACCTAAAATTGAAGGAAACATATTACCATCATTCTCTTGCCTTATCCCAATTCATTTGGGGTCGGCGCAGCATGTCTTCTTCTTCCATACTTCTTTATTACTCGTTATCTTATCAGACACTTCTTTTCTTGCCATTTCATTTTTCACACAGTCCATCCATCGTTTCTTTGGTCTTCCTCTACTCATATACCCATCCACATTCATACTCAAAACTATCCTCACGACATTTTCCTCATCCCTCCTCATCACATGCCCATACCACGAAAATCGATTACCACACAACTTTTCAGTCACCGGCGCCACTTTCAGACTTCCTCTTATATACTCATTTCTTACTTTATCCATTCGCGTAACACCACACAAACATTAAACTATCAAAATGTTAATAGGTACGAGTATGTTGCGAACAATGTAAAAGAACCTCACGCCTGTTGTCCTCGAAGTGTTCTGTACACCCATGTTTTATGGTTATATTTTAGGCCTATGTACACTTTTATTTCGCCAGTCATATTTAGGTCCCATGCAATAGAGGCGTGCTTATTGTCACCCAAGCACAAATCCAGGCCCCGTCCAGCTACTGAAAATTCCTAATAGACCTAATAATATCGCTTTGTTCAACCTGGGAATCGTCGTCACGCTCGCCAGGTAGGATAGCTTGCGTCTTCTAAACCAACGAGGCAACCTTTAAAGATGTGAGTGTAATAAAATCCCAACGTAATTTATTTCAAAACACTATATTTACTCACTGCCATTAGTCGAGTGGTCGCAAGCACGACTGCTGAGCATAAGGTCCTGGGTTCGATTCCCGGGTCGGGGAAAGTGTTATTAGGTTTTTGGAACAGGAATTTCTCAGTAGCAGCCATGGATTCTGGTTAATGGCAATAGGGTCGCCCTCTATTACATGGGACTTAAACAAAACTGGCGGTATGTAGGTGTACTATTAGGTACAGCTCTGCCTTATCCTTCGGGGATTACAGGCGTGTGTTATGTTATGTTATGTTAATGTTACTATTCAGTAAATTACAACTGCGTATTACTCACACTGGTATTTGTTTAATAAATAAAATAATATCTGTGTCATGATTCTTCACCACTATTCTACTAACACTCATACTGCATTTCAAGTTCATCATACTTTTCCCAACTATGTTGGAGTCGGCTTCCAGTCTTACTGGATGCAGCTAAATACCCGTATTTTACATGGAGTGACTGCCTATCTGACACCCAAAACCCAATTAGTACTGGGTAATACGATACCCCTTGGTATGACTGGTTGTCACACTTTTTGGGCCACTGACTACCTGTAACGACTGTCAAAGATCTACAAATGACAGCCGGGACCAACTGCATAACGTGCTTTCCGAGGCACGGAGGAAACTCTGTATGTATTAGGTGGTCACCCATCCACAGACCAACCTAGGCAAGCACGGCTTAACCTAAAGATACCTTATTTAGTCACGAGCTCCTCATATTACATTCCATTAAGTTGCTAATACTAAGTAGGTATCGAATAGACACAACAGCTCTTACCAAGTTGTGCAACACCGGCCACCAGTTGAACGATGCCAGCCATGAAACACAGCAATACCGCGAAGTCGGGGTTAGTGCCATTTGTGTATGTGAATGTGAGGAGAGATATTAACGCCGACGGCCCGAGGTTCACCTGAGGACTTGTACCCATGATGGCGTACACGAACGGGCCCATGAATGATGAGTACAGGCCATACTGAAAAATAAACATAATTAACGTAATTAGGCATGTAATCCCAAAAGGATTAGGTAGAGAGTTGGCGTACCTGTAGTAAACCTACTGTTCACAAGGTATGTTTGAGTCTTATTGCGATCAACCTGGTTGATCGACAGCCCATTGCCATCAAGCTGCTACTGATATAACCCAAAAATACTACGCCCGTCCTGGGAATCGAACCTAGGACTACATGTCCAGCAGTAGCACTTGCGACTACTAAACTACTGAGGAAGTCATGTTCTGTGAATGAAAACTAAAAGACATAACTATAAATCAAATGACAATAATCTATAAAAACGTTTCTTCTAAATAACAATGGTTGCTCTAATTTAATCTAGTTGGGAAATGATCAAATGACTCCCGCTCTGGACCCACCTCCCTCCCGCTCTGGGCGGAGCGGGAGGGAGTGTCAGACTTTTACAGCCTTATTCATAAAAAATCCTTAATTGAGGTTTGATCGGTCTGTTAGTTAGAAGACTGATTAAGCTTGTTAGACGGTTGTCAAGAAGTATGATTCATAAACGCTTGCTAACAGTCTGCTAGTTAATGAGCTGCTGATAGACGGATTAGACGCGTTATGTTGGCCATCTTGACAAATCAAAGACAAAAAATGACCTTATAGAAAATTTAAAAAAAAATTGACAGCAGTGACAGCAAATTAGCGGGAAAACGCAAATTTTTACAAAGACACACGAGCTTTAGTTTAGTTTCTTGCGATTTAAAAAATGAATGTTACCAAAAAAAGGATTGATAATTGGACAGCGGAGGATAAAGTAAGAAAAGCAATTCATTTACCTTTGTTTCGTATTGTGGTGTGAAGTGGAATAATCAAAATATAATAATAATATGTATAATCATAGTAAAAAATAAAAAATAATTATAAATAATAATTAATATTAATAATTAATATTAGTAATAATAATATTTTTTATTTTATTATTTATTAATAATAATTATAATATTATTTATATAATATTAATAATATTATTATTGATCCTGGATTTTTTTTTCTTTGCGTAACCCTCCCTAACTTTACTAAAATTATCTTCGGTATGGTTTTTTGCTCTTGTCAAAGTCAGCTGTTCAAATTTGTGGCGGTCATTTTGTGACTTAGCAGGGAGATCAAGGAGGGTCAACAGTCCTCTAACTTTAGCAGAGCCTTGATAGACTGATTAGCGTTAACAGACGTTTATGAATCATGTTTTTTAGCATCGGGCCTTCAAGGAGCCTTCAAGTAGGCTCTAACTTTTTATGAATAAGGCTGTTAGTGACTTAAACCCATCCATGTTCCTTCATCGCCCTTTTTGTTCCGGGGCCACGGTATCTCTTTCGAACAGTCTCGCAGCCCCGGTGGTTGTTTCTCAATTCATGTTAATGGATCTATTTCTATAATTTAATATATATAAATCTCGTGTCACAATGTTTGTCCTCAATGGACTCCTAAACCACTTAACCGATTATAATAAAATTCGCCAATGTTTGTCCTCAATGGACTCCTAAACCACACCGATTATAATAAAATTCGCACACCATGTGCAGTTCGATCCAACTTGAGAGATAGGATAGAATAGAAAAAAATAAAAAGTCCACCCGTGCGAAGCCGGGACGGGCAGCTATGTTTCTACAATAAATATGTGCATTTTACTGTTTCAAGAAAACTATTCGTCTTTGTTGTCAAGCAGTTGACAGAATAAGAATTGTCAGAACTATACAGTTTTCAATATATAGGTGACCTTGGCAAGAAGTCAAATACAGATGCGCATATTTTCATACATAAAAATCGTATTTAATATAATGAAATCGCATCGAATCGAATATTAAATCATAAACTTGTGCATTAGTTATCATCATTCTGAACACAATCATAAAATCTTGATTTGTGCATCTAAAATAATTATAAAAGCCGACAATGGATTTTGAATGATAAGATTGTTTTATACGGTGTGATTGGTTTACTTTATGGGCATGTTATACACAAATTTTAATCTACAAATACACGTTTATAAATTCTCCGAACCCAACACCCTGCGAATGGCAGCAATCTTGTTTGTTTATTCGGCTAATCTAGGGTATGTTCAATGAAATGCTAACATATTTGCACATAAGAGACCTAGAGACGTGCAAAATTACTATAAAAAAAATCCTGAGTAATATGCAAAAAGCACCTTAAAAATAAGAAAATACGAAATTTTACACAACATTATCTATTTTTAACCGACTTCAAAAAAGGAGGAGTTTGTATGTTTGTGTGTATGTATTTTTTTTATGTATGTTACCTGATTTCTCTCCCATTTGTGGACCAATTCTTAATTGTTTTTTTATTTGAAAGATAAAAAAAGGTGCTCCTGAGGTGATCCCATTTACATTTGATGAAGATCTGATGCTGATCTTCGGAGATATACAATGGAACTGTTCAAAAATAGACGGCAAATCTGACGTGATAGCTGCAATCGCTTGGATGTTTATTGTTTATACAACATCATGACGTAACATCACGCCTGTATGCTATGAGGGGTACGCAGATCTGTACAATACACCCAGATTTCGACAGTTAAGTATATTTGAGGATGGATGGAATGGATGTTACAAATGTACCTTTACTTTGTTATTTGTATATTTTAATTTTATGTTATCTCCTACTCTTTTAGTTCTAGTTTTAGTTACAGTTATTGGTTTAAATATCATCTGCCTAGCCTTTTCCCAACTATGTTGGCGTCGGCCTCCAGTCAAACCGGATGCAGCTGAATACCAGTATTTTACATGGAGCAACTGCCGATCTGACCTCCACAACCCAGTTAGTACTGGGTAATACGATACCCCTTGGTAAGGCTGTTTGTCAGTCTTTTGGGCCACTGACTACCTGTAACGACTGTCAAAGATCTTCAATTGACCGCCGGAACCAACTGCTTAACGTGCTTTCCGAGGCACAGGGGACACTCAGTATGTAATGGGTGGTCACCCATCCACAGACCAACCTAGGCAAGCACGGCTTAACCTAAAGATCGACCCGACCGGCTGTTATTATTTAGCCACAAGCTCCTCCTCTTGGTTTAAATATAACCGTTGTAATTAAATAAATGTTAAGTTTCATTTCTTGGGTATAAGCCTATTACCATGACATGTATTGTTAATAATGTAAAATAAATTCATTGCGACTTGTTTGGGAACAACTAAAAATGGAAAAATAAATAAAAAACTATTTTGCAAAAAATAAAACCGATAGAAAAACACAAGTTTTTTTTTCTTTGTTTTTTTTTTCTTTGTGTTTTTTTTCTTTGTTTTTTTTTTGTGTTTTTTTATTTCTTTCATTTTCTGCTCTAGTGCAAAATTAACCGTCGAATGTTACATAATTATGTTTTTATGTTTAATCAAAAGTATATGACCAACCTACAAAATTAAATCAAAAAATGACTCTATACCAAATATAGCTATGTGAACACAGCCCTGTCCCAGCGCATAGATTCCACAATACCGCATGTACCCCGTTCTTTGTTTTGAGCAGGTAGACAAGGCAATTTACGAGTGGGAGTGAGACGGCAGAAAGGTAAGGATGTGTTCTTAGTGTACTTACAAGGACCCACAAGAAAACCACATTGTTTGGTAAAAGTATGTGTAGCTCCTGTTGTTCAAATTTCTGCTTTATTGTAAAGTAAATAAAAAATCATCTCACATCTGAGATTATCATTGAGAGCCATGACTTTATGAGTTATGAAAAACCTTTGTTAACGTCAAGTCCATTTAATTTCTCCATCAGACAGTTATATCCACACGTGTAAGTGCTTTATAGTAGGTAGTCTATTACCAATGAATTTCTTGTTATATAAGCGAATGTTCAAGTTCCAATGCTAAGCAATAACACCCATTATGTTATGTTAATAAAATATTAAATATTTTTTTTAATAACTTTCAATTTAACGATCCCAAATTGTTTTCTAATACCAACTCGCACTACAAATCACTGAGCGAATATTTCACCAATAAAACTGAACATCAGCACAGCACATCTGCTGATCGCGTTCAAGAACTGCCCATGGCATCAACAGCAATGCTGACCCCGAACAGTTCTGATCGCGTTCAGATTTATTGGTGAAATTCACCCCTGAATGTGTTTAGACTTAAAAATACAATGAAAATAATCATTCATCATTCTGTCTCTATCGTCTTCAAACAACTGGCAGAAACAGAATTATGTTCTTAATTCATTTAGCGCTAAACATAAGTCCGTATTTAGTAATCTGTTTAGTTCCCCAACAGTATATCCGCTTATTTTACTAGACATAAAGTACAACCTTTTTATAATATTCATCTATCTTCAATAATATACACGTTTCTGTGAATCATAAATTACGAGATACCTACTTATTTCGCGTCGAGTGGTAATTAATCTCTGAAACGTACAGAAGATTACTTCAGGGAATTGAGTAGGTAGGCCCAAGTATCCGTTTCCTACAAGTGTAATAACAAAACTTTTACATTTGCTGCGATTACACGTACACTTTCTTATTAAATTGCGTACACAAGAACAATGTAACTTTATTAAATAAAACTACTCTCGCGAAAATAAAAGTTTTTGGTAAGGACATCTGAAAAATCGAGTTCATTTTGCCAAGAATATTGTTTTTAGCAAAGTATGGAGTTAAGAGCGGCCAACCCGCCATACTTGTCGCGAGAATTTTGACAAACGCTCGTGCGTAATTATGCCGTTGTTACACATACAGGGTGTAAAAGACCTCATCACGAAGCCGTTAACAAGCATTCCGTACATCAAACTAAGTAACTTTACGCAAAAAATATTGCTGGGAAACGACTTTTTTTTTTGGGGTGAAAAATCACGTTTTGTGGTAGAACTCAATGTAACGCACTCAAAACATTGTGCTGATGGATGGATTGAATAGTACGGGGGTCGTGGAGGTGTTTAAAGTAAAAATCTTAAACTAAAAACTTGTATTAAAAAAAAAACTTGTCAAAAAGATGGAACTTTGACCCCCAATATCTCCGTAACTAGTAGGTTCCCAGGTATGGTGTAGAACAAAAAAATGATCGCAATGACGAAAACAAGTGCCTATTGGCTTCGTTAAGAGGTGTTTCACACCCTTTATATCTTTAATTTTTTTGCACAGATAGGTATCTTGTGCACTATATCTAGGCTTCCATCGAAGCAAAAAATAAAAATTTGTAGAAACAAATTCAGTATAAACCTCCAAAAACTGCTGTTTTGCACAAATTTTACCTCAACTTAGGCCGTTGATAACGTACTCATAAATTGTAAAATTAAAGAAAATAGCCTGATAGAAGCCTTGCAAATGTAGTGGAGATTGAAAAATATTTATTTCACAAACTTCTAAGACTTATTCAAAAAACACGTATTTTCTGGAACATTTTTTAAAAAATTTCGAACACTATTTTTCGTTCAATGTCCTCGCGTTAGGCGGTATGAGGTGCGCGGGTGACGAGAAGTGCGGGGTCGGGGCTAGGTAAGACAGGGGAGTTGAAAGAATACCACCGCTGCGGCTCTGGATGAAACAACAAGCTTTTCGACCACGTTCGCGTTGACGATAGACGGGCCGGGAAGGGCCCTCTTAATATGTGAAAATAAACTTTATCTTAATAATAATTATAAATATTAAATCGAACTTTCGAAATAATTGTCTCTGAAATAACAGCGCACGGGACGATCTTTTCACACAAGTGTATTTTACAGGCAAAACTGTCCAAGTACAGTTGCTTTCAATGGGACATGACTTAAACCAGACATAAACCTGCTCTATGAAACCACAGCTTGGAATTTTAATATTAATATCCACTAGCAGCCCGCGCCCCTAGCATGTATAATTTTAATATTAAGATTCACGCTGTCACCACCTGCATAACAAATTTAAACTATAATCTTGATTTTAAACTCAGTTTTTTCTATTTTTTGGTTAACGTTAACTTTTCAGTTCATGGCCATTATTTTGCATAATATTATAGATACAGAATAGCAACAGGATAATAATTCCTTCAAATTCAATGTTCAATAAAATCTTAAATGTCATATAAACAGAAGAAAAATAACCCCAATAGACCGTGTTGCTTTTTTTTTATATAGGGTGTAAAAAACATCTTAACGAAGCCGAAAGGCTATTGGCCTCGTCATTGGGATATTTTCTTTGTTCTACATCATTCCTGGGAAAATTCTAGTTACGGAGATATTGGGGGTCAAACTTCCAACTTTTTGACAAGTTTTTTTTAATACAAATTTTTAATGTAAGATTTTTACTTTAAACACCTCCACGACCCCCGTACTATTCAATCCATCCATCAGAACAATGTTTTGAGTGCGTTATAATGAGTTCTACCACAAAACATGATATTTCACCCCAACAAAAAAAAGGCGTTCCCTAGCAAAATTTTTGCGTATAATTACTTAGTTTGATGTACCGAATGCTTGGTTTACGGCTTCGTGATGAGGTTGTTTACACCCTGTATACCTATCTGGTTATAGTAAGATTTAACTAACGTGTACCTATTTGCCACTTAAAACTATTCGGATCGATTTAAAGAGTTAAAAGACGAAAGACGATCTCGTTGAAAAACAAATGCTTAAATCTATCTTAGCTATTAGCACATTGAGTGGCGATTCCGCTCTGTGTCCACCGACTACCCTTAGCATGGCACCACCACATACATAAATTCATCGAATGTGAACCGCAACCGATGGCTGGAGCTAGCAGTAAGTACATACTAGCCCTTCAGAGAGCTGCCAAGGCCAAAGACTTCCACAAACGTATAGAAAAGTGGATAGTGAATGTTAAGGTCTTGGACTCTATAGTTGAAGGCTAATACAATTTCTTATTGTTTTATGGCTAAATACTGAATGAACAAGATAATTAGCAGGTCTATCCAATATTTTAAAAATAGCACTATGTTTTACGTTTCTGGCGAGTTGACTGCTGCTGTCCAGCAGTGGACTGCTGTAGGCTGATGATGATGATTACTATGTTTTTAAATTGATTAAAAAGTGAACTACACAGTAAATCGCTCAATGCTTAACAACTTGTCCGTGATGGGCCGTGGGCATGTGGGACGAGTTGATGAATTACTCACCTCTGTAATATTGTAGCATTGTATTCCTTTCTTAAAGCGACAATAAGTCGCCCAATGAGTGCATCACAAAACAGCGGATGTTATCAATGAAAGCAGGCCCGATATTTATGCGTTAAAGCGTATACACGAAGAACGCTGGCTATCAGCGCCGATCTACCAGCGCTTTTCGGAACCGGTCCGCGCATCAGGTAGTCGGCGCAGGCAGTCTCTATACTTTATGCCGAACCAGCCGTATAAGCGCTGGCAGATCGGTGCTGGTAGCCAGCTTTCTACGTGTAGGTTAGGTTTACGCCCTTAGCCCAGCGAACATTGTGTCATATTTGAATAGGTTATATTGTGAGAGTTCTGCACCAGCGCTCAATGACCTGTGAAGTCTGTTTCGAGACCTTGTCGTGGTCAATCTGCAGTCATTGATAATTCCCTTGCTGTAGTGCTACAAATAATCTATTAATATTAGGTATTTTATTTTATTTTATTTCATTGTATTTGGGTGGCTTACAACTAACAATACAAACAATTTTAGTGATACAAACATGGAAAAGCCATTCACAAGCCTCCACAGTTATCAATAAACCATTGTTGCACAAACTAATAACTAAGCCTAATATAACTAAGCATTACATAACATAATATTAAAGAATATTACTAAATTTTATAATATTATATTTAACTGATAAATTATAAATTTTCACAAACTCACTGCTTTTAGACAAGGCAGTACTAATTGTCGCTACTTGCAAACAAATCAATTGATGGATGTTCGTTCACTTTGATTGAACGAAGAAAAAAAGAATTGCTACGGTACTTAAACTGTGCGAGCGTAAGGAGCACGAAGAAGATTTTTCAAGCGAGAATGGCGCGGTGTCACATTCAGGGACAGCTTAGAAAGAAGTTCAGGACACTCGATCCTTGATTGTGCTATTTTCACAAGGAACCGTAGGTATGTCAGATATATTTCTCCGAGTTGTATTGTATTGTATTGTATAACGGGCTGGTGTCCGCAACTCCACGTCAAAGCGCGTATTTTGCGTGCGGGTGGGAAACTATTCGATCCATCCCAATTCCCCGAGAAAGGCCAGTAACGCCCCAATGTTGCTGACTATCTCGCGGAGAGTACCTGGGTTACCAAAGTACTTTGCCCTGTATGTTGCAACCACTGGGCAGTGCAGAAGCACGTGGGCTGCTGTCTCGTCTTTCTCCATGCAGGCACGGCACAGGGGGCTGTCTGTGACTCCTAAGACAAAGAGGTGTTTATTAAAAGAGCCGTGTCCGGTAATGGCGGCTATAAGTGTGCGCAGCTGTGGTTTAGTCAACCGCAGCGCGCGTTTGGTGAAGCGGCCATCAATAGCAAGAAGCGCTTCCTTGGCTTGCCTACACTCGCCGTGGTCCAGCCACAGGTTGTGGTGTTGTTCGCTAGTTCGTTTCCTTACCAGTGTGCGTAGGTATCTGAAAGGGAGCGGTACGATAGGTTCGGGTCCCACCGCTGCCGTGCTCGATCCCCTTCTAGCGAGTTCGTCCGCCGCATCATTGCCACGGGAATCGCTGTGTCCTTTGATCCATTGGATAGTTATATTATTGAGATTACCAACCTGGTTCAGTCTGGTCAGGTTGGTGACACTCGTGTATTAACCCAGAGTTCACTGTGTGGTTGTACAGTGCTAGCAGTACAGCCATGCTGTCTGAGAGTATACGAATTGTATGGTCCACAACCTTCCTGGCTAAGATGGCAGATGTCGCCAGGGAAATGCCCATGCATTCTGCCTGAAATACCGTGTTATGGGCCCCCAGAGGTTTGGCTATGTGGATGTTGAGATCCTCCGAGAAGACTCCAGCACCAGTGCCTGTACGTACCTGTATGTGTACCTGTTTTAGATCCATCCGTGAAGATCCGCAGTTCCGCTGGATTTAATCCCTCGCAGCGGTGATCCTCATGGAGCTGGATTTTATATTTCTTATCAAATACGAATTGTTTTGGTATCCTATCGTTTGTTGCTTTCGCCAGGGGGAACTCGTTGTAGAATCCCTCCAGTACCGCGGTGTGCTGTGTTTCTCTCTTACCCCAGAGTTGAAGTGTTTTAAGGTGTATAGCCGTCATTGTCGCTTCCTGCGTATGAACAGATGTAGCGGTGGCAGCCCCAACATGGCTTCGAGAGCCGCAGTCGGAGTAGTCCTCATGCAGCCTGTGATCGCCATGCAGGCATGCAAGCGTTGCAGTTTGATGGAGCCTGTAGTTAGTTTGATGCGGGGCCACCAGACCACTGCCCCATACGTGATCATAGGTCGGATCACCGCGCCGTATAACCAAAGTATAATTTTAGGGGATAAGCCCCACTTCTTACCTATCATCCTCCTGCACTGCCAGAAGGTAATGCAGGCCCTGTTTATTTTATTGTCTAAGTGGCTACTCCAATTTAACTTGCTGTCTAGGATGACTCCCAGATACTTGACCTCATTGGCTAACTGGAGTTCTGTATCGAAGAGTTTGAGTAGGCGATAAGGGCCTAGTTTTCGTTTTTGGGTAAACATGACTAGTTCAGTTTTCGTGGGGTTCACTGAGAGATCGAACTGTCTGCACCATCGTTCAACGATGCGTAGTGCATGTTGAGTGAGGTCGCAGATTGTCCCCGTCACTTTCCCCGAAATGAGGATAGCGAGGTCGTCGGCATACTCTATTGTGTAGAAATGGTTCGCTCTGAGTTTCGTGATGAGGTCATTTTCTCCGAGTTAAAAGTGGAAGTATGTGAAATCGTACGCATCGTTCCTTGTAACTCAGATAAGGTTTGATTATCAACTGTCAGATAAGTATTATTCGTTTCAAGTTTTATTTTTTCAATTACGTCTACCGACATGCAACGACCTTGTTTATCAAAGTTTTGATTTATTATGTTCTGAAAATCCCATAGCATTCTATCCATGTTTGTTTACACATAATATCAAGCACTTGATCTTGTTTGATATCTTGTTTGATGCACTTAATACCAAACGATTCACATTGTAAAGGTAAACATAGAACACCTGAGTACTGATTTCAACTTTTCATACAAACCGTGTGTGTCATTGGAAAATTGGAAAAGGCGGAAACGCTCTGCCGTATAGGTCATTATTAATTAAGGCCAGAGGAAATATTTCAGGAAAAAATTAAAAATTAACTCATTTTCCCCAAGAAATTAATGTAAAATAACCCAAATAGGGTAGATGACAAAAAAAAAACAAATTAAGCCGTCAGATAGATTTCCGAAAAATATTAGACACATTTTTTTTTTCTTTTCACGTATACAAAAAATGAAGACGATACCTATACCTACAGTGCGTCGAAAACTCGTGTGACGTCACGATTTAGTACATTTTTTACTCAAATGTGATGTCACAAGCCACATCCTTGACACGTTTTTTGAGTCACGTCCGTATTACTAAATTTCATTGTACATTACCTACCTTGTTCGTTAGATATAATGTATGGTAGATATCCATAGTATATAGGGGCGATAATCAAACGTATAAAGACAGTTTGAATCCATAAATCCGACCATCACCTTGGTCAAGACCTTTGACGCACTGCGTGTTCATCCATGTAGAACGATTGATGCCACGGGTAATCAAGCGTAAATTTTGTCATTTGTACAAGTTAGATACAATACCTGAGGTTCAAATCCGGCTAGTGAGGCGTACGCAATCGACTGCGGTACCAATGTTAGAGCGATGGTGACACCGGCGATCAAGTCCCCAACGCCCGATGCTACGTTGTAACTCTTCGACCATTGTAGTATAGGGAAGAGACCGCATATGAATCTCTTTGGATTCGGTATCTTCAGCATTGTCGAACTGCAACAATGATAACATCTCACTGCACGAACACAACATTTTAAATTCCACTTTTTATTCAATAAAGTATTTTATTTAAAAATTAAACTGTTTAACAACAATAAAACATACTTCTCTCGGCCCACGTTTGACATTTTGTCAAGGCAAAATAAAAAAAAACCTTTAAATTAATGTATTATGTTCCTACTAAAGAGTTTCGTGCAAAATATTTATGGTCATTTTAATCTCAGAAACGGGTGTAAATTACCTCATCACGAAGCCGTCAACCAAGCATTCTATACATCAAACTAAGTAAGCCAACGCAAAAATTGTTGCATGGGAAATGATTTGAATGTTTTGTGGTAGAACTCAATTTAACGCACTCAAAACATTGTGCTGATGGATAGATTGAATAGTACGGGGGTCGTAGAGGTGTTAAAAGTAAAAAAATGCAATAAAAACTTGTATATAAAAAAAAACTTGTTAAAAAGTTCGAACTTTGACCCCCAATATTGGGGAGAACAAGTGCCTTTCGGCTTCGTTAAGAGGTTTTTTCACCCTTTATAATAGAATATATAAACATACAAGCAACGCCTAGGTCTAAAACGCCTGTTCATACCTATTCGTAAATCACAAAATAGTCACTGGGATACAAAATGGTCACTGAGTTCGACTTACTGTGTACAGTCAGTTTCAATAACTGACAAAGGCAGGGAAAGTAAGAATATTATAATTAATCGCAATCACATCAGATCTTGATCTGATAACATGGTGTTCTGATATTTTGTTTATAATGGTTTTAACTTAAACAATCAATCTCAGGCTAAGGTATTATTAATACCTATCGATATTTGTCACAGAAATTTTATTCGTTATTGAAAGTGTTAAGGGGCTACCTCATGCACACTAACGCCACTTTAGTAAAAAAATCAGAACTCGTTAAATACACAATTAATATAAAATCTGATTGACCAAATCAATCTTTTGGTCTTCTAAATTATTTACGTCTGCTTAACTCATTGAAACATAGCTCGCTGTCGTTACAGATACAAAATGGAAAAAAACGGCCGTTTTCAGCAATTTTTCTAACTGTAACTACAGTGAAGTATATTTTAATGAATTAAATAGACGTCAATAATCTAGAACTCTAAAGCATTGATTTTGTCAATCAGATTTTATATTAATTGTGTATGATTTTTTTACTAAAGTGGCGCTAGTGTGCATGGGTGAGCCCCTTAAGTATTTTTTCATTTAGTAAATCAAATCACCTAACTAGTAGACGTGTCGTTGGTCTAAATAGTCACAAGCACAACTGCTGAGCATGAGGTCCTGGGTTCGATTCCCGGGTCGGTAAAATTGGTGTCATTGGGATTTTCCGTCAGGAGTTATACTCAGTAGCAGCCGCGCAGTCTGGATTTGCCGCCTATTACATGGGATTTAAACATAACCGACAAAACTCACATTTTATTGGCACTATTAGGTACACCTGTGCCTAACCCTTCGGGGATTACAGGCGTGATGTTAAGTTATGTTATCACCTAACTCCGTCACCTATTCCCAGCGTAATCTAGGAAAATCACCTTTTAAAAATGTATGGATGGTAAGTAGGTTTGGGACGTTCCCATATAATTATGATGACTACCTATATTATCTTTTATTAATAACCATTTTGGAGTAAAAAACGTCCTTGGCTACTCCTTTTATATCCCGGGTTTATTTTCGCAAAACTCAAAATCCCGTATATATTTTAATTTCATCTGTAATTCTCCCGTTTATTTTTTAATTTCCTCTGTAATTAAATATAACTAATAACTACTGGCGAGTTAATCCGATATACTGATTTTCCTCAAATATTATAATATTAATAAATTACAGAGCATAGGAGAGATTATTAATTGAGATTGAGATTATTAATTTTATTTTTATTATTATTATTTGAGAGACGGTTTTGAAAGACTAATAACTATTCTATTTATTACTATTTAAGTTTGTATTAGCACCAGAAATAATATCAATTTTTCTCACAAACAAAATCAGGGGGGAAATTTGTTCTATATTTGTTTTGTTTTATATTTCTGGTAAAAGGTTGAGTTTTCAAACTCACATAACTATGTTAAAATTTCACGTTCCTAGTTTTGACAATTTCCGCTGTGCACTGATATTTAAATGGACACCGATCCATTCGTTTTCTCCTTTTATAGCATCATCATACATTTAATAATAAAAAAACTGCATAACACAGCGTTTTCCTCTGTATGTTTGCACGATTATTTCCATAAACCCTTACACACAGCACTCTTACAGTAAAAAGAAAAACTTTAAATGTTGGCCTAGTTAGTAAATAGAATTAAAACTCCGTTTATTATACTACTTCCTACAGAATAATTTAACCGATCAAAAAACATTTATCAACAAAATAACGGTCGCGCTCACAGTGAAACCAAATCTTACTTTTATACCTAAATGAATGCACGTTGTTTGAGATTGTAATCATTTTTGTTTGATAACCCTGAATGACCTTGATGATCACTTTGAACTTTGACTCTGACCTAAACCAACAAATTAAAACTTCCGCTAATTTTCCTTTATTTGTCTTATCAGAGAAGCGACGAGGACAAGGTGAAACTGGACTGAATAATCTTACGTATACTCACCTTTGTTTAATTTACGTTGAATGCAATAACAAGAATATTTGAATAATATTGTTAGAATAATATCACAAAACTCCACTAAAATCTGCACTTCATTTTCCAAAAATGAAATTCCCAATTCGAGTTTCGCACTACAGATAATAAATAAATCTACATGTAAAAAAAGTTTTCCCGCCTTTTTATCGGCAAGCGCGCATGCGTCACGAACTTTTTTAACCAGCGCATTCGACAACGACGTTCTATAAACTGCCCGATGGCAGACTGACTGACAACAATCTCGCATTGAGTTAATTTCCCTGTTACGGTTTGCGATTCCACTTAACGAAGTGACAAATTAAGGCGTCGTAAAAATGTTGATCAATAATGAAGTGCTAAAATAATTTGCTACTTAAAATTAACACTGACTACTTGATCTTATTTATTCAGAAAAGGTTCAGAAAAAAATAAACACGTTTGTTTAAGACTGCTGTTACATAATATTACTGTAGGACTGGTGATGTCTGTTGCGAGTGTTCACTCATCACTATGTATACAAGATGGAAGGACACCGACGTTAAAACGCACTCACGTATGTTACCACGTATTCAGTACATCATTTCGAACAACATAGAAAATCACATGGTAAATTTTCATCGGTCATTTAAAAAAAATCACCAGTTCCATACATTTTGGCCGCATTTTTGCAGTTTTGCATTTTTTTTATTTTCGGATGGTAAATCATCAAATGACTCCTCCCGCTCTGGGCGGAGCAGGAGGGAGTGTCAGACTTTTACTGACTAAAACCCATCCATGTTCCTTCATCGCCCTTTGTGTTCCGGGGCCATGGTATCTCTTTCGAACAGTCCCGCACCCCGGCAGGCATCGGTCCTTACGGACCCCTTCCTTTTGCTGACTCTCTTTGAGGCGCGCGTGGAACACGAACGCGCCGTCGACACGGCCTGTCGTCATGAGACGGACGGACGGCGAGCTAGCCCATAGCCCACCGTCCACAGGCCCGCGCCTACGGTGGCCGGGGGCCACGTGGTGGCCCTCGACGCCCGGGGCGTCTCCCGCGGCGGCCGGGACGCTGTGAGGTTCTCTCCCTCTCACGTTCCGCCACCTCCTTCTCTAGCATTACAGCTTCGCAGAAGGAGGTGACGGCGTCCCATTTCGTCTCGCTCCGGACCATGGCTTGCACCAGGGCCGGACGCGAGAGGTCGCCGCCGCCAATCGCCGCTTCGACTGATATACAACCTTGAAGATAACAACTCCTCTCAGTTTCCGACACCTGCTTATGTCTGTCGAGGCGATCGGTTGGAACTTAGGTACAATTGGTTACAAAAATTGTACTTAGATAGGTTACTACGACTCTATTTGGTACCTATCTAAGTACCAATTAATCTAAAAATAAGTACTTCAATACGAACCTGTACCTACTCAGTTATAAGGAAGTAATAAATAATCAATTTATTTCAAAGTCAATTAAGTATTATTATGTTAGAGGTTCTATTCAGTAAGGCACTATCAATCGAACTGTGATTGTGTTGCAAATCATTTGTTTCGCGGTCAAATTACGAAATCTTTTGTACTGTAAATTAGATTTCTACGAAGTTTTTCTTTCTACGAAACTTACCTATCTATGTATTTTTCAGTCACAGTTAGACTTAATACATATGGTAAACTTACCTACCTACCTTCAACTGTTTTGATACTGGGAGTGGGTACACTATGCTTTTAGAAGAGTCCTTGAAAGTTGCAGTTTCACGAAAAAGTTCGGGTTTCAGAGCACAAAGTCTAGAAACCAGTCACGGTAAGTTAGATGGCAGGTTGGTATAAGAAGCCCCGCTCTCATTGAATTTCAAAGAATGTTATTTCAGTGCTTTAGAACTTTTTGGACTGTCTTCGTAAATCAGTAGGTACCAATAAGTACCGCATTTGAGACTAACGACTATCGGGATATTTTTCTATACTTAAAAAGTTTTTTTGATGTGCTTATTTCCTGCGTTCAATTATATAGAGTCCTTACCATTGTTAAAAAAGGCATTTCATTTTATTTCTTGCTTAAAATAGGTACAGATATTTTTTTTATTTTAAAATACTTAAAATGAAGCGTGTTTCCTTGTAAGGAATGAAATAGATATTAACTTGACTATCATACACAGTCCTTCATTTCTATTTCCAGGTCATTCAATCTGTTCCCGATTTAAATGAATGAACGTTTGTTTTTTTAAGTATGACGTATCAACAAGCAAAGAGGCGGTCAATTAACCGGTTCCAAATTCAAAATCGGTAGCTTTACAATAATAGATAGGGACCAATGATATTTTACTAGAATATCATTGATAGGGACACAATTTTTTTCAAAAGCCAACAAGTTTTTTTTCTTATTTTTTTTTTTCGTTCAGCTTCGTGTAATAAAAGATTATTGAACGATGCTGCATCCGAAACTTATCGTCAAAAATGATTGTGACTCAGATGACTCCTCCGGATGCATTCAAATATTGAGGTTATTTTATTTAAAAACTTGAATAATAAAGTACAAATTGTACTCCGGTGCCTTTACTGTTAATGCAACATTGCAAGTTTTTTTTCATAAAAACTTGTTAGGGTGTCGATAATTGGTGGGCTGTCAACAATAGGTGTTTACCCTAGATTAATTGTGCGATGATTGTAATTTTAAGTTACAAATTGATTTCCGAGCTGCTTCTGTCTTTATCCATACACAGACCAACGCATATCGCTGGGCTCATCGACTACTGACGCCAACAAGACAACTATATAAAAGAGTTTTTAATTCCCCCCGCGTGCCCAAACGCGTAAACACGCAAATCTACTGCACTCGCACACAATAATTCCCTGCTAGTTGGAAAGTAATTGTTTATCCGTATAATGTACCTGACTGTGAAGCTAAGTGTGTGATCCATCCAGTGCGCGATTCTAATTATGATTCAGCAAAGTGACCACTCAATAAAAAATGTTTTAAATACTACGGGCTGCGAAATATAACGTGCTATTCGTTTGTCAACAACTATAACGTGCGGCGCACAGTGGGTCGAAAATCGAGTTTCATAGACATAAGCGACTTACAACTTTTTTCCCGTTTTCCGACTGGAAACCAATGCAGACCAGATAAAAAAGCCCCAAAATTATTATATCTTTACATCTCAGATGATTCTGACGCGAAAATTTTTTTTTTTCCATAAAAAATGAATGGACGAAAACAGATAAATCCATTTTAATCCAGACTCGTGAGAGAGCGCATTATACCTAGGTATAATGCGCTCTCTCACGAGTAGTAGCGCATTATACCTATCCTCTGGTATGATTTTTGTATTTATTTTTTACTATTTTTTTACATATCGCACGACCCTCGCTCACGACGGACTCTGGGTGAAAAAAAAAAAACGTTTTTTTTAATTATTATTTCATCTTATTCCGAGTAGTTACGGTATTTAACGACCTATAAGTGGTATTTGAAACTCGGCCTGTTGTCCTAATGACAGTTTACCTGCTAATCCGTCATTTTATAATGACTTCATATTTAATCCCTTAATAATAAATGACCATGCGTGACTAATCTAGCAAGACAATGAGCTCGACAGATGTTGTTCTTACTCGGTTTATCATTGTTGCTAATTTACTTAGTATTAGAAAATATTTGATTCATCATGATATCATTTTATTCATACATATTATTATAACATTAAAAAAAAAAACAAATGTATTTTATTATCACTACTATTCATCCGTTTCGGTATCTGTATCTGTATGAGGATCAATGTCGTTTACATTTACATGCTCTAAATCTGGATAATCGGCAGTAATTTATACAAGTTCGAGGGCTTCTGCACTTAACTTTTTTTTTCGAGCTGCATCTAGTACAGGTCTTGTAGAAGAAATGACAGGATCGGACGAGAGAAGCATCATGTTTTTAAACATGATGCTTTTCTCGTTCGATCGACCAAGATGTTTTAACATCTTGGTTAGTATTAACCCTGCTTGTCCTCAGAGCATGAAACTCTCTGTACCTGCGGAAATCTTTGTTTCTAGCCTCTGAAGCTTTCTAAGAAAGTTTTCCGATGGGCATTTTAAATTGCTACATTAGCTATGTCCGCACCATGCATAAAAATGTTGTGCACCGTTGCTGACATATGGTAGCAATTATACATATCGATATACTTTTCGGCTGTTTTCCGAGTATATTCTTATTTATCTACGTGAATAGTTTCACCAGATGCTATTACTTGCAAAATTACTGCAAATCTTCGTATAAGCTCTTCGTCTAAGCCAGTAATGGTAGCAGTTTTATCTGGAAACTCAAAAAACTTTCTTGCAGTGTTGCCATCGTTGGTTGTTCCAGTTCTTTGTTTAACTTTATCAATGAGTAAACCTAACTCTGCCCGAAATTTTGATTGGATTTTCTATTTCCTTGCCTCTAAAATATTTTTGTTGTCTCCTCTTACAGACCACGTTTTCAAATCTTGTCTGTATGCAATATGAAGCAGACACTCCATACAATTGATGCGAGCTTGCAGAGGAGATAGTCCAATCTTGTACAAATCTGTTTGTACGTGTCTTTGCGAAACTGTCTGTAAATCGTTCATTTCTGAAGGTTTTCCCAAGCACAAGTAACAAGTTGCTGACGATTTGGCGTCTGAAAGATATGTGCATATCTTTCCATCGATCATAGTCATTACCAGACTATGATCAATTGTGTTACTGTCGTACTGGGTAGGCCTTAGACTTTTTATCACGTCTTCAATTTTGGACAATTGATCCTGCACTAAAATCTTTGACTCTTTTGCAAAGATAAATTGTATTGGACGATAATACAACACTGAGCACGGTTTTGGATTATCCCAAATTATTTCGGTTCCCGATTGAATTTTTAGTGGAACTAAAGTTGTCATAAAGATTGCATCATCATCGCCGCTTTCTTCCCCTTCAATGTTTTGATTACAGGTGCTTTGGCTTGAAGCACCATCGAATACCCACTTGGATATTAGTGTCATACTTTCGCCTTTTATTTCTTGAGATAGGCTTTTTATAATTCTGGTAACAGTAATGTCTAAAAGTGCTTAAAGAGAAACTTTGGCCATTAGGTCTGTTACCTAATTGTGAATTTAAATTTAAACACATTAACCCTATGCAAGTTATTAAAATTTTCCGGCAAATAAAAATCAAACTAACCGAAGATCTATGGGAAATGTCTGTCAAAGTTTGTACATCCATACTTGAGACTATAGCCCCTTACTTAGCTTTAATTTTTAATTTATGTGTAGACCAAGGAGTTTTCCCTGATTTAATGAAATACAGTAAAGTCATACCTCTTTTCAAATCCGGAGACAGTAAAGATACTAATAATTATAGACCTGTATCCGTGTTACCAGTTTTTAGCAAGCTTTTCGAAAAAGTAATGCTTAATCAAATGCTCTATCATTTTAACACCAACAGAATCTTACATGATCAACAGTATGGCTTCACCAAGGGACGTAGTACAACTGACGCCGGTGTAACCTTATTAAAGCACATATTTACTGCGTGGGAAGAATCTCAAGACGCCATAGGAATTTTTTGTGACCTCTCCAAAGCGTTTGATTGCGTAAATCACGACACATTACTTTTGAAACTTGAGCATTACGGACTGGGTAAACTTGCACTTAGTTTGGTAAAATCTTATTTGAATGATAGACAACAACATGTTCAAATAAATGGTGTTAATTCACAGGGTTTAAAAGTAAAAATGGGGGTTCCACAAGGCTCAATATTGGGTCCTTTTCTCTTTCTAGTATATATAAATGATCTACCCTATTTACTGAAAAACCAACCGCAAAATATGGTGTTATTTGCTGATGACACTTCCCTAATTTTTAAGATAAATAGGCGGGCCCAAAATCTAGATGACGTGAATAATGCCCTACTTCAGGTCCAAAATTGGTTCACAGCAAACAATTTGGTATTAAATGAAAAAAAAACCAAATGCATAAGATTTGCTTTACCGAATGTTAAAAGTAGTGATTGTGATATAATATTAAATAAAGAGAAACTTGAATTCGTAGATAAAACGGTTTTCCTGGGGATTACGCTTGATTCAAGGCTACAATGGGGTTCTCATTTGACATCTCTTGCGGGGCGGCTAAGTTCAGCAGCCTATGCCATTAGAAAAATCCGTCAGTATACTGATGTAGATACCGCTAGACTGGTTTATTTTAGTTACTTTCATAGTATAATGTCTTATGGCAATTTACTGTGGGGACGGGCTGCAGATATTGAGTCTATATTTATTCTGCAGAAAAGAGCCATCAGGGCCATATATAATCTTCGTAAGCGCGATTCTCTAAGGGAACTGTTTAAGGATATTGGCATCATGACGGTACATTGTCAATACATCTACGAAAACATAATGTACGTCAGAAAAAATCTGCACCTTTTTGGTAAAAGGGGTGACAGACATAATTACAGTACTAGAAATAGGGACCAACTAGTTCAGCCAGGTTTCCGACTCGCTAAAGTAGACTCATCTTTCATGGGGTACTGTTTGAGATGCTATAATAAAATTCCACAAAGTATTCTTGAACTGAATGAGACGAAATTTAAAACATGCATTAAACGCACACTATGTAAGCAAGCATATTACAAGTTGAGCGATTATATCGCTGATAAAAATGCTTGGCTCAATGCTGGTCCTGCTCCACAAGGACAGGGGCGCATAAATTGATAGCATTAAAATGTATTGTTGGAGCTGCTGAAGATTGTACAACTATCTTTGCATTGTATAGATTCAATCTCTATAGTATTATATAAATGCATAGCCCATATTGTGTGAGTACTATGTACTAGAAAGCTATCATTCACTGGAAACCTACGTCTTTTCTTGACTTGAATGTGCCCTGGCGATTTAGAGTATGTCATGCTCACTCAAATGTCTCGCTGATGGTGGCGCATGTGTCGGATCATTTAGTTCCCTTCAAAATGGTTGAGTTGAATGGTGCTGATCCATGCGTCATGTCCGTGAACGGGCGCTGTCAGTTGTGACTGGTCATCTCTTAGTTGCCATGGCTTATTTGAATGAATTATTTTGAATTATTTTTATATTTTTTTTGTTTGTGTGTTTTTGCTGTGGACACTTTTAACGTGCACATCTTGCTACATTGTTCTCACATAATATACCATCTCAACATGAATGATGTAACCAAGATTTTGTAACAATATTCTGATTTAAAAGAGTGTCCATGGAGTTTCTTGCCCGTTCTTCTCCATAGAGATCTACGCTAGGGAATGGGCAACTACAGTACTTTCACAGTTTTTATGTCTTGTGACTGGGACTGTAGCTACATTTAATTTTCATCTTTGTTTCGACAATTCAAAAGTGCCTGTAACTGGCTTACTTGAAATAAATGCTTTGATTTTGATTTTGATTTTGATTTTGACCGTTATTGCATCTTTTGGAGGGTAACAATCCAACTTAGCTAGTTGAATTTTGTAATATGAAGGATACAAATCTGTGATACCTTCACAAAGAGTAGATTCTCTTAATGTTATGTATTGCCACTTGACTTAGATAATTTAAGTGATAATAATAGGCCAAGTGCTTTTACAGGTGTGGAAGTAATTTTTTTTTGTTTGTTTCACCCGTTCTATAATATTTTCCGCCTCCTTTGGGTTCTTTAGAAGCAGGTCTATTGCTGTTGCCAAATTATCATTGCCTTCTTGTTTCAATTTAGCTATTGTAGCGTAAGCTAATTCAGTACTTTCTCGATCTTTATAAACTCGAAATCATAAACTCTTCGTTTTTTCTGTTTCACTCCAAGATCTGCGAATGATTTGCGTGGACTTGCAGCTGCTTTAGTCGATGTTCCGACTGACGAACTTTTAGAGGGAGCACAGAAAACATCGGTTTCATTTGTTACTGGAGGTTCAGTAAATGATTCTTGAGATCGTAGATTTTCAATTACTCACGTTGGCCACTCAATTTTCTGTTTCAACCAATCCACGTAATGTTTTCGGAAATTATCTGTGTTACTTTTCGCTGCTATCCATTTTCTTCACAGACTGACTGAATCTCCGACAAAATTCATGAAGAATGTCTCGATCTTCTTCTGACAAACTGACACCAAACTGTGATTGAACAGTTCCGAACAGTCTTAAGTATTTTCCAAGCTTACCAGACACTTTTAGAATTACAAATAGGTCCAAGTTAGATTTTACACTGATTTTTCCATTTTTACAGCTATGCAGGCACAATGTTTCACAGAAAGTATGTAGTTAGTTAAATTTTGAGAGCTCTCTGTATTTATACTAACCTAATATTACCCTGTATTAATGAGCACTAAATATTAGAATAAATAAAACAATTAACAATAAGCCTTAATGAACAATAAATATCTAAGTGCAGCTATGTTCAAAGTTCAAAATCGCCACAAAGTTAATAGGATTAACAGGAACCTATTAATAAGCACGTTTAAAGTACTAAATTAATTAGCAACAATGAAAAACCGAGTAAGAACAATATCTGTCGAGCTCATTGTCTAGCTAGATTAGTCACGTATGGTCATTCATTAATAATAAGGGATTAAATATGAAGTCCATTATAAAATGGCGGATTAGCAGGTAAACTGCCATCAGGAAGGCAGTGGTTCGCTTCAGACAACAGGCCGAGTGTCAAATACCACTTATAGGTCATTAAATATCGTAAATACTCGGAATAAGATGAAATAATAATAAAAAAAACGTTTATTTTTTTTCACCCAGAGTCCGTCGAGAGCGAGGGTAACAAATAAGGACAAAAATCATACCAGAGGATAGGTATAAGGCGCTCTCTCACGAGTCCCGATTAAAATGGATTTATCTGTTTTCGTCCATATATTTTTATTGAAAAAAAAAATTACGCTTCAGTATCACCAGATGTGTAAAAATATATAATTTTGGGGCTTCTTTAACTTGTCTGCATTGGTTTCCAGCCAGAAAACGTCTATGTCTATGAAACTCGATACAACATGCCAGGCAGTAGGCGGTGCCACGTGGGCTGTGCTTTTTTTTTTTTTTTTTCGGATGGGAAATCATCAAATGACTTCTCCCGCTCTGGGCGGAGCAGGAGGGAGTGTCAGACTTTTACTGACTAAAACCCATCCATGTTCCTTCATCGCCCTTTGTGTTCCGGGGTCACGGTATCTCTTTCGAACATTCCCGCAACCCCGGCAGGCTTCGGTCCTTACGGACCCCTTCCTATTGCTGACTCTCTTTGAGGCGCGCGTGGAACACGAACGCGCCGTCGACACGGCCTGTCGTCATGAGACGGACGGACGGCGAGCTAGCCCATAGCCCACCGTCCACAGGCCCGCGCCTACGGTGGCCGGGGGCCACGTGGTGGCCCCCGACGCCCGGGGCGTCTCCCGCGGCGGCCGGGACGCTGTGAGGTTCTCTCCCTCTCACGTTCCGCCACCTCCTTCTCTAGCATTACTGCTTCGCAGAAGGAGGTGACGGCGTCCCATTCCGTCTCGCTCCGGACCATGGCTTGCACCAGGGGCGGACGCGAGAGGTCGCCGCCGCCAATCGCCGCTTGGAGGACACGGCGGTGCTCCGCCCACGCGGGGCACACCTCCACCGTGTGCTCCACCGTGTCCTTCGGTCGATCCTCGCAATGGAAACACCCGGGCGTTTCCTCCCGCCCGATTCGGTGCAGGAACCTCCCGAAACAACCGTGTCCGGTGAGGACCTGCGTCAGGCGGAAGGTGAGGACGCCGTGGCGTCTCTCAAGCCACTCCTCAAAGAGGGGACTTACCGCCACTATCGTGGCGTGCCCTGCACGGGGTTGCGACAGTCGCTCTCTCCATGTCGCCATGAGATCATGCCGGAAGTCTGTCCGCTGCGCGACAATTTGCCGCGGCAGCGGAGTTTCCCCCCGGCGTAGCACCTCCGCGCGCCATTCGTGCAGGCGCGCGAGGACTATTGCCTCCAGATCCCATGGCGGCAATCCGGCAAGGAGGCACGCCGCCTCACGGGAGATCGTGCGGTACCCACGGGCCAGCCTTACGGCTACCACCTTTTGAGGCGCGTTCAGGTAGTGGGCGGCTCGCCGCCTCAATGAACGCGCCCACACCGGGGCCCCGTAAAGGGCCATGGACCGCACGACTCCCGCGTAGAACGTGGGCTGTGCTGCGGTGCCGACCCACTGTGCGGCGCACCGAGGTCAAAGTCCGTCCTCGACAGCAACTCAAGGACGAGTGCCAATCGCCGATCAGCTGTCGCTCGGCCGGCATCGGGAGCCGAAGATCTACGAACGTGTTGGGACTGTGCGATACTCGCGCGCACTAAACAAGTTTATGTTGTGAACTTGTGATTGCTGAGTGAGTAAGGCGCCTCATTCATACAGTAAACCAGGTACACTAGACGATTTTACTCAGAGTTGTGCTTATTCCTGAATACACAATAAACACATTCAAATATAATTAATTGGAAACCGTAAAACCAAAATGTACCGTTCACCTGGGAACACTGCATCATCACCTTTACACAGCTCGGAACCTGATTTAACCACGAGTTCCAATACTTAAACCAATGAACAACAACAGAGAAAAAGGAAACGAGGTGATGACGTTGAATTACAACGCAGAGAATCTATGATGATAGAAATGAAGTCTTATGTTCTCTGATTTTGTCCGTGATCAAACACACCACAACAATAAAATTGACACCTTACACTCGGCCCTTGAGGAAATCAGGTCTCAAAACAGCCTAATACGTACCGAAAACATGGAAATTCAAAATTAGAATGATGAGTTCCGAACTCAGATTAATCAAATTCAAAACGCTGTGCATGTCTTGTCCGATAAATACGATGATGCCATGGTAGAAATAAATAAACTACAGACGGAGTGTAAAGACAACCAGAGAATTATAAAAACGCGTTAATCGAAGAACTCGGTACTATTATTAACCAACCAGTGTCGCCATCTGATGATTTGAGGTCAGAAATGTGTTTCGCTTAAGAACCAAGAAAAACACAATGGATACAATCATTGTTGAATTCTCATCCACATCACTGAAAGAATTATCATCATTATGTTGTACTTGCTCCTCCCATATTCCAGCCCAAAATTATTCAAGTTGTTCCGCTGTTGGTAATTCTAGTCTGTTTTCGGCTGTTGTGTCAGTTTGTGGTTTAGTCTGTAACTTTCTATAGAAATTCTTTTCATTCATAGCAACTAAGGAGTTTCATTTTTATGCTCTAGCGCTTTCTTGTATCTGTGTACTTTTACAGCTAATTTCTGTTTTTAAGAGTATCCTGAAATTCTTCTGGTTTCCTATTATCTCTTTCGTGTCTGGTGTGGATAGCCATGTTTTTAAATATAACTTCCACTCTTTTAACTACTTTGTTGGACCTATTATTATTAATATATTGGGTAAATCTACCGCAGTCTGCTCTAAGTTTTTCTATGTCTTGTTCAAGCTTCTGCTGCCATGCTGGTTTGTTAATAGTTTTTGGCCTTCTATTGCCTGCGTATTCTGTGATTTTATAATTAAATTCTTCTGAAATTACTAATGCTGTGCAGTATATAAGAGTATGCACGTCTGTGAGTTGTGTTTCTTCACTAACATATTCACACAATCACACAATCTTGCTCAATTCACATGAGGACTATGCAGATTAGTGTCTGAGATGGTCTTTTGAAGAAAGAACCACACAGATTTCAGTGGACCTGTCCAGTCAGTGCAAGCCTTTGTCGGTTATTGTGTAGCTCGACTTATAACTCAAGGAGCTCAACGAAACGACGAACAATACCAAAGAAAGGACATTTGGGTAGGTCGCTTATAGTACTCAAACTGCCAGACAGTTGTGGGAAAAAAAAAAGTAAAAAACAATAAAATACTGAACTAAGTATTCATGTCAAATCATTTAATGTCAGAGTGTATAGAAGAAAGGAATAAATAATAATAAAGCGAAGTCCGAAATTTCGACATTCACAGAGCAAATTTCATTGGAGCAGCTTAATCCCAAGCCTTTTTAGGGTTCCGTAGTCAACTAGGAACCCTTATAGTTTCGCCATGTCTGTCCCTCCGTCTGTCCGTCCTCGCTTAATCTCTGTGACCGTTAGCACTAGAAATTTGGTACCAATATGTATATCAATCACGCCGACAAAGTGGTAAAATAAAAATTGGAAAAAAATGTTTTATTAGGGTATATGTAAAGTGGGAAGTGTTTTTTTTTTTAATTTCAACCCTAACGTGTGATATATTGTTGGAAAGGTATTTAAAAATGAATAGGGGTTTTCTAAAATCATTTTTTGATAATGTCAATAATTTCGGAAATAATCGCTCCAAAAGTAAAAAACAATGTGTCCCCCCCCTCTAACTTTTAAACCATAAGTTTAGAAAATATGAAAAAAATCTGAAAAGTAGAACTTTATAAGGACTTTCTAGGAAAATCATTTTGAACTTGATGGAAACAACAGTTTTTGTACAAAAAAGACAAAAAGTTGTACAAAATAATTTCTGGACTAAGTTTGTAGTATATTCGTATATGCAAGCATTTTTTTTAGCTTCGTTTACATATTTTATTATCCTGAACGTATCTTTTTTCAAACAAAAAAGAATTATTAAAATCGGTTCTCGCAATCCAAAATTGCACGCTCCGTGTTCGCGCACGTACCCACTACCGGGAGCAGTAGCAGGAGCGCGGAGCGCTGCTGGAGCGCGAACATAATGGATACCCACCTTTAAACTCATAAGTGGGAACACTTATTGTGACGGACGGGAAACTACGGAACCCTACACTGAGCGTGGCCCGACACGCTCTTGGCCGGTTTTTATCTTCGAGATAGTGATTAACATGATAGTAGGCTTTTAGGCACAGCTTCCGTTTTATAAACGATTTGAATTTATTTAGGCTTAGTGCTTGAATTTGGCTCGGAAGTTCATTGTAAAAACGTATACATTGGCATCTGAACGTACCCCCTATTTTTTTGAGTCTCGTTGCAGGTACAACAAATTTATGTTTGTTCCTCGTATTTATGTTGTGGATATCACTGTATGTTTTAAACAAATTAATATTTTTGTGTGCGTACAAAAGGTTTTCATAAATAAACTGAGAAGGAAAATTCTTCTTCTCACAGTAAGAATATTAATCTCTTTAAATTTTTCTCTGAGGGAGTATCTGGGACTTAATTTATAAATTGAACGAATTGCCCTTTTTTGCAAAACAAATATTGTCTGAATATCGGCGGCATTGCCCCAGAAGAGAATACCGTACGACATCACGCTATGAAAATAACTAAAGTAAACTAAACGGGCTGCCTCTAAATCAGTTAACTCACGAATTCTTCTAACGGCGTATGCTGCAGAGCTAAGTTTTTTCGACAATTTGTCTATATGCGGGCCCCACTGAAGCTTGGCATCCAAAGTGATGCCTAGGAACACTGTGCTATCTTCCGGTTTCAACTCTTCATTCTAAATTAGTACAGTGGTTTCCACTTGTCTTACATGGGGTATCGTAAACTTAAAACATTTAGTTTTTCTCATTTAAGAGTAAATTATTAACATTAAACCAATTAACATCATCCGTAACTAACTGCTGACTTTTGAGTTTAAATAAAAGAGAAGTGTCGTCTGCAAACAAGACTATGTCATGATTATCCTTTATGAGGTAAGGCAAGTCATATATGTAAATAAGAAACAAAAATGACTATTGGTTTGGGATATTTTGATTGAATACATTGATAAAGTTTTGGTGTGTACCTGAGTTTGGGCAGTTTTGGTCGAACTGTCAGGTCCATGCCAGAGTATTGAGCGAGAGCTGTTTTAAATTTATCGTGAATTTCTCGGGTACGCGTATCTGTGGGCTGGATTTCATGAGTATCTGCTAGAATTTGAACATCATTTTCCAACAATATTGTTATACTTTCGGTTTGTGTGGATATATGTGGGGTTTGTGATGTTTGTGATTAATAGCATTGTAGAGATTGAGTGTAAGGTTCTGATTGATTATCCGGTTGTGACTGTTCTTGTTGGGTATTTTCTAGAATGTTTTGTGTTACTGTTATTAGTATTAGTAACTTTATTATTTTTCTTCATTTCTTTTGAGAGGAGCTCGTGGCTAAATAATAACAGCCACTTGGGTCGATCTTTAGGTTAAGCCGTGCTTACCTAGGTTGGTCTGTGGATGGGTGACCACCCTTACATACCGAGTTTCCTCCGTGCCTCGGAAAGCACGTTAAGCTGTTGGTCCCGGCTGTCATTTGTAGATCTTTGACAGTCGTTACACCTGTAACGCTCTCTAAAGCTACTTCTGGTTTATATTTATAATCATTTATATCATTTCAGAAACTAATTTCTATTTAAATGCTAACTGTTGGTGTATGATTGCAGCGACTTGGTCATGACGGTGTTTGTAATCGGTTTGTACAAGTGATTTGCATGCTCCTGTTATATGTTGAATAGTTTCGGAGGCATTGTTGCAATGTCTGCACAAGTCAGTCGGCTGGTTTGTGTCTTTTATAATGTATTTTATGTATTTACGGGTAACTGTTATTTGATCTTCTATGGCCAGCATAAAACCCTCGGTCTCAGGAAACAATTCACCCCGTTTGAGCCATTCGTTCGACTTTATTTTATCGACGTGTGGCTGGCTCAGGCAGGCTCGATGTCTTCCGTGTAGGGCTTTTTTAGACCATGCTGCAATTTTTTGTTGTGTACTTACGATGTGTTCGTATTATAATATTATTATTATTATATTATTATATATATATTATTAATAATAATTTATTATTATTATTTTAATAATAATTTATTATTATTATATTTTTATAATAATATCGTATTTAATATTGTGTTATTCTTATTATTTATATTTAAATAAAATTGTTGTTGTTTAATTTGTTGTTATTTTAATAAATACTTTGATTCTAGTACTACTGCTTTTATTGTCTCGTAGATGGTGTGAAAAGTAGAGTATTCACCTCATCGCATTCGGGGATAAAGATGCCTTCGACTTAGGCGACCTTGATTCCTACGCTGCACTCAGGATTCTTGTCTTAACTCCCTCGCTTTGCTCGGGAGCTAACTCTAAACTCCCTCGCTCCGCTCGGGAGTTAACGCTAGAATCCTTCGTTTTGCTCGGGATTCAATACGGCACCCACTACATAAGACACTACTTTATCCCCTTGGTGCATAATCTACTATGAATGGCTTTGACCAACAACGAAATCAAGAATAAATCAAGACAATGTTGACCAGAGCCGCTGCTCGTCGCGCACGCCTTTCGCCTCTGGACCCGTCGCTCAGCTCCGCCTCGCTGCCGCCGAAACCCAGCCCCATCGTGAGTGCTGTGACACCGGTTGTGGCGTTACGGAGAGGACGCCGGCCGGCGCATGGCTTAGGACCTCGAGGCCCACCGGCTTCTGATAGAGTCTCAGCTCCCAGCGGGAGTGTGCAGCGCATGCGATGGACGCAATCGAACAACGAAAACGTCATGCCGCATACTATAGGTCTACAGAGGGGGGAAACAACCTGACCGCGTACCGTGTTAGAATGCTCTCTCTGTTTCAGGTGCTTGAGCCAGCTGTCAACGTGTCGGCACAACGACTATCGGATCAGGTGCGAGTCATCCAGCGTAATCGTATGTTGGATGACACCGTACTTGATCGCTTGCGGACTAAAATGCCGAGTAGCCATGTCAATGCCACGCCGCCGTTGCAGGCTGTGGTTCTACCACAGTCTACCACAATACCAAATCGCGATGACGACGTGAGTGGTGACATGGTTACTAATGTAAGTACCCAGTGCAATAAGGGTATAAGAAATGCTTTGGAGAGTGCGATTCGAGAATTCATGACATCCCAACTTAGACCACGCATACCTCGTTTGCCCATGCATAACAAAAATAGGATGCTCGTGGCTGTTCTGGATTCGCAGTTGTCAAACTATTTTAATAACTGCGAAGACCTCACCGATGCTCACACAATCCTGTATTGTGCAGCTGTAGCGGCATGTCGTGTAGCTCATGTCAAGTTCTGAGCTACACGACCAAAACCAGCCGTACCAGCATGGCAATACAGGATTGATCGACGTATCGGTGGGGCCAGAGCACTCATCGGCAAACTGATCTGCTTCAGGAAGGGCAATACTCGCCCTAGAGTGATGCGTTTTGTGAGGCGGGCGTTCTCGGGGACTGATATCAGTCCTCGAGACTACATGTCTCGAGTTACAGAGCGCATCGACTTCCTGAAGCAGAAAGTGTATGCATGGGCAAACCGTATTCGTAGGTATAAGCGGCGGGTGGACCAATACACTCAGAATCGCACATTCCAAAGAGATGAAAGGTGGGTTTATAGGGCTTGGAAGCGACCGGACCAAGGTGTGCATGGGCGTGCGCCCCTAAGAGGCAATTAGACAAAGCCTACCCTACCAACTGGGCATTCATTATAACGAACTAACTATGTAATAAAATATCACATTATGTACAAAATATAAAATAAAAAGTTCAAACTCCTGTTAGAATACTTATAGCAAGTCGCTCCCGCGTCACGCAACTAACACTTTACTGGAAGTTACTACAAAGGTTGGAGCTCCGCCGGACAGGCAAGCACTGGACTTGCCTTAAACCCATTGATAATTTTACGCACACATTGGCACATTGGTGCATATTTTCGTGTGTATAAACTGCACACATGTATAGATTGCAGTAATTTTAGGGCGGTAACTCCTGCGAGTGTAGCTGGGCTGCTGGGCTGTGATTGGCTGCTACAACACAAGGCCAGGATTCAAGGTGGATGATCTTTAGCCCGCGAAATTCAAATTTCCTTACGTTTTTTGCAATTTGCAGGCCAGTGCTAGGGTGTATGTTCAATGTTGATTAAAATAATGATTCCTGGGGGTTATTGGCGCGTATTATTATTATAATAATCAATAATATTATTGTTATTATATTTTACTTCATGGGTGTCGTTTTTGTGGTTTTTGGGGTTGGTGATAATGAAAATGAGGTCAAAATGAAAATCCAAGATGGCGCCGATGAAAATTTTCCGTTTTTTCTTCATGGGTGTCGTTTTCGAGGTTATTGGGGTTGGTGATAATGAAAATGAGGTCAAAATGAAAATCCAAGATGGCGCCGATGAAAATTTTCAGTTTTTTCTTCATGGGTGTCGTTTTCGAGGTTATTGGGGTTGGTGATAATGAAAATGAGGTCAAAATGAAAATCCAAGATGGCGCCGATGAAAATTTTCAGTTTTTTCTTCATGGGTGTCGTTTTCGAGGTTATTGGGGTTGGTGATAATGAAAATGAGGTCAAAATGAAAATCCAAGATGGCGCCGATGAAAATTTTCAGTTTTTTCTTCATGGGTGTCGTTTTCGAGGTTATTGGGGTTGGTGATAATGAAAATGAGGTCAAAATGAAAATCCAAGATGGCGCCGATAAAAATTTTCAGTTTTTTCTTCATGGGTGTCGTTTTCGAGGTTATTGGGGTTGGTGATAATGAAAATGAGGTCAAAATGAAAATCCAAGATGGCGCCGATGAAAATTTTCGGTTTTTTCTTCATGGGTGTCGTTTTCCAGGTTATTGGGGTTGGTGATAATGAAAATGAGGTCAAAATGAAAATCCAAGATGGCGCCGATGAAAATTTTCAGTTTTTTCTTCATGGGTGTCGTTTTCGAGGTTATTGGGGTTGGTGATAATGAAAATGAGGTCAAAATGAAAATCCAAGATGGCGCCGATGAAAATTTTCAGTTTTTTCTTCATGGGTGTCGTTTTCGAGGTTATTGGGGTTGGTGATAATGAAAATGAGGTCAAAATGAAAATCCAAGATGGCGCCGATGAAAATTTTCGGTTTTTTCTTCATGGGTGTCGTTTTCGAGGTTATTGGGGTTGGTGATAATGAAAATGAGGTCAAAATGAAAATCCAAGATGGCGCCGATGAAAATTTTCAGTTTTTTCTTCATGGGTGTCGTTTTCGAGGTTATTGGGGTTGGTGATAATGAAAATGAGGTCAAAATGAAAATCCAAGATGGCGCCGATGAAAATTTTCAGTTTTTTCTTCATGGGTGTCGTTTTCGAGGTTATTGGGGTTGGTGATAATGAAAATGAGGTCAAAATGAAAATCCAAGATGGCGCCGATGAAAATTTTCAGTTTTTTCTTCATGGGTGTCGTTTTCGAGGTTATTGGGGTTGGTGATAATGAAAATGAGGTCAAAATGAAAATCCAAGATGGCGCCGATGAAAATTTTCGGTTTTTTCTTCATGGGTGTCGTTTTCGAGGTTATTGGGGTTGGTGATAATGAAAATGAGGTCAAAATGAAAATCCAAGATGGCGCCGATGAAAATTTTCGGTTTTTTCTTCATGGGTGTCGTTTTCGAGGTTATTGGGGTTGGTGATAATGAAAATGAGGTCAAAATGAAAATCCAAGATGGCGCCGATGAAAATTTTCAGTTTTTTCTTCATGGGTGTCGTTTTCGAGGTTATTGGGGTTGGTGATAATGAAAATGAGGTCAAAATGAAAATCCAAGATGGCGCCGATGAAATTTTTTTTTTGCTATCATTATTTCGTGGCCTACCCTTCGTGGAATACTACTGCACGCCACTGAAGGTGTGGCTGACACGCACCTGCCGGATGATGATGCAATGTGTTCATTCTGGCGCAGCATCTGTCATCTGTCATCATATGTCAGCCATACTGAGAGTGAATGGAGTCGTGTGATTGAGCGGGCGTGCGACTCAGTACCAGAAATGGGGACAATTACTATATTATTATTATTATAAGACGTAGCTCGTGCAGTCCGTCCGTTGCCTAACTGGAAATCTCCAGGGCCGGATGGGCTGCACAACTTCTGGATAAAATGGTTCACAAGGTCGCACGCTTGCCTGGCGACCCTGTTCCAGTCAGTCTTAGAGTAAGGGTCACTGCCAGAGTTCCTGACAAAAGTTATAACCCACCTGCTTCATAAATCGGGTAGTACCGCGGAACCCAAAAATTATATACAACGATCACCTGTCTCCCGACAGTCTATAAAATTCTTACATCTATTTTGAAATCTAAAATTAGCAAACATAAATGACAATTCTGTCATGTCCGCTTCTCAGAATTGATGAAGGAACGGGTTCCGTGGTACTCCTCATTGATATGGCGATTAGTCACCAGGTTCGCCGTTCCCGAAAGATTTGTCGACATGTTGGATAGACTATAAGAAGGCCTATGACTCGGTGCCACACACATGGCTCGGGGGTGCTAGAATTGTATAAAGTTGATGCAACTCTGCGCATCTTCCTGATGTCATGTATGCGGCTATGGAGGACAGTCCTTTGCTATTCAGGATGTCGGCAAATTCACAGGAATAGCGAGCCGATAAGGATAGAGCGAGGTATATTTCAGGGCGATATTTTGAGACCACTTTGGTTCTGCTTAGCCTTGAATCCTCTTAGCATACTGCTGGAGGATTCAGGTTTAGGCTATCGGTTGCGGAAAGATGGTCAGGTTATATCTCACCTCCTTTACATGGATGACCTAAAACACTTTGCCACCAACGATTTTCAACTGATGGAGTTACTGACGGTAACTGAAATCGCCATCAGGATGAAATTTGGTGTGGACAAATGTGCGGTCATGCATGTAAAACGAGGGGAGATTGTGGAATCTCTGGGAACCCAGCTCTCGGATTCCATAACTCTTAGATCCCTCTCAGCAACCGAAACCTGTAAGTATTTGGGTATGTCGTAAGCGCTGGGCATCAATGTTGCTGACATGAAGCAATCGTTGAAGGAGCGCTTCTTTGGCCGCCTAAAAAAAGTATTTAATATAGTCTTTAATCAGATGGCAATAAGGTGAGTGTGAGTGGGTGCGTGCCTTCAACGGTTGGGTCATGCCGGTTTTGATGTACTCTTTCGGCATACTCAAATGGACTCAAACAGAACTAGACGCCTTGGATACGAAGGTCCGTAAATTGTTGACGGCATATCGGATGCATCACCCACGATCTTCGGTTATGAGACTGTATATCCCGCGGAAGTGTGGGGGTCGAGGCTTTTTAAATGCTAAAACTCTCCACAATCGCGAGATATGCAGCCTCAGGGAATATTTTTAAGGAGCCGATGTGGGAATCCAAGTGGTCGCGATGGACAAGGGCCTCACCCCGCTCTCCTTGGCTAAAGAGAAATGGCGCAAACCCAGTGCTCGACACTAACGATCGCAGGATGAAGTTATGATGACGAATAACTACAGGAGATTTATTGTGAAGGATGGCACGGTTGACATATGTCGGGCATGCCACCATCCAGGCGAATCAATCCGTCACATTATCTCCGCGTGTTCTCGTCTAGCTAACGGAGAGTACCTGCATAGACACAACCTTGTAGCCAAGATTATCCATCAGCAACTTGCTCTAAAATACAACCTTGTGGAATCGAAAGTGCCTTACTATAGGTATGTGCCCGACCCAGTTCTCGATAATGGCAGTATCACATTGTACTGAGAGCAATCCATCATCACTGACAGGACTATTGTAGCCAATAGCCCTGATATAGTGGCGGTGGAACGATCAGAGCGGCGCGTAATGATTGTTGACATAACGGTCCCGCATGATGAGAACCTCGTGAAAGCCCAGAAAGATCAAATATCTTGACATGGCTCGCGAAGTTGTTGACATGTGGGAAGTGGAATCAGTCCTCATTGTGCCGATAGTCGTATCAGCCCATGGCTTAATTGCCAAGAGCCGCGACCAATACCTGAGGAGGCTCTTGTTAGGCAGCTGGATCAAGGGCTTGATTCAGAAAGCGGTACTCCCGGACACGGCTCGTATTGTTAGGAGGTTCCTCTCTCTGGAGCCTTGACCGCCGTTAGCTTAGACCCTGTTCCCGATACTGGTGGGCTAAATTTTTGTATATTTTTAAATGTTTTTTTTTTATATTTAAACATGTAATGAATGTACAGTACAGAAATGAATAAAGGACATAATAATAATAAATTTATTTACTCAAACAGATTGTAGTAGGATACATGGTTATAGCAAAGTTCTTAGAAAATAATAATATGTTAGGTAGTCTACAAGCCAGTGGGTGAAGCACTGTTCTCCTAGCTAGGTTACAGAATAACCTGTGTTAAGGAGAAACACTCTCGGTCCCCTATGCTTAATGGTACAGTGATAATTTTACAAAACATGGTACATGTGCTGATGCTACAATTTTAACGGCATTACATATTAATGAGTAGATACTACATAGTCTTATATTCTATACAAATCTTATTATATTTAGTAATTTAATGTGGGTGTGGTGAGTCAGTGAATGTGGGTATGTGTGGGTGTGGGTGTATGTGTGGTGTGTGTGGCGTATGTGTGGTGTGTGTGGCGTATGTGTGTATGTAGATACGTGACGGTGTGTGTATAGCGCAGCGCAATGCTCATCAAATTGTGAGTATTTTTTCGGTTGCATCATATGACAGATCTTGAAGGTATTAAAAAAGTATACGATACGGTAAGCCATCTAAAGCTACTACAGAAATTAAATAACAGGTATTTCAGGCAGCGCCCTTAGTATGTTCACTTCATAGTTACAAAATAGACAACAAGTCGAAAACATAACATACGGCTGTCCGCAAGGCTCAATTATTAGCTGATTACTATTTCTAATATGCATTAATAACATTGATAAAATAGGGCTGACCGGACACCTGACGTTATACGCGGACGACACATGCCTTTTTTACTTCGGTAAATCTTTACAGAACATTACGTACAACCGATGCGCAAAAGGACCTTGACCTGTTCAGTGAATGGTTAAAATGCAACTTACTGACTTCAACACTTCAAAAACATCATTTATGATTTTCGCCGCGGTCTAGTCACGAGAAATATCTCGGTCTGTGGGTAGATGACATACTTACCTGGAAACTACACATCGATCATGTCAAAACGACATTAATATCACTATTAGGAGCGTTACGAAAAGTTACCAAATGTATCCCAAAAAAAATACGTTTAATTATCTAAAACTCTCTAGTAAAATCAAACCTTGAATACCTTATCGAAGTGTGGGGCTCAGCTGCCAAATCTAATCTAAAACCGCTACAGAGAATACAGAAAAAAAATATTAAAGTACTATTTCACTACCACTATCTATATCCAATAAAAAAACTATACAAACAAACTAAATTACTACACAACTTTATACGTATTACACCTGCATTCTCATAAAAAAAAATCACCACGAATTCCGTACAATCAAACAAACAAATACATAAAAAAAACAGTAACATACAACACAAGAAGTAAAAAGAAATTCCAACTTAAGACTGCACAAGCACGGACTAATTACGGCAAAAACAGTATTAGTGGAGGGAGCAAAACTGTTCAATGATTTACCAGAAGATTTAAAGAAATGTAATAATATTAACATATTTAAAAGTAAACTCAAAAAACATGTATGTACCCTATAACGTCACCAACGCCCCAGAGGCAAATATTATATTATTATTAAGATAACTCTGTATCTTGTTTTAAATAAGTTTTTATGAGAAATAAATATCTTTAAACCGATTGCCGGACATTTTTTTTACAATTATGGTATGATAAACCGTAAATATGCATCTTCGTGCTTATTTTATTATAAAGATACAGACCTAAGTAGCAAAAGAATCTTTTTGCAAATGAGGAGTGCACTTGCGGCAGTATGCAAACAATATCTTTTCGACGTTTAGTGATTTGTATGTATGGGATATTGTGGTGCTGCAAGTGACTGCTTGTAAAATAAAGATTTGTCGAATGTTGAGAACTTGACAGTCCTTATATAATTGATCGGTCGGGAACAATATTGGACGAGATGTAGCTACCTTCAGTATGGAACTATGTGCAATTTCTTTAGCAGCACCACCCCAACACGAGATACAATGTGTAATAATTGACAAATAAAGCAAAATAAACATTACGTATTATTATTGGATTTGTTATATTTCGGAGAACTTTAAATATGTATATAAGCTTGCGCACTCTGCCAGGCAGGAGATTTATGTGAGACTTAAAGTTCAGGTTCCTGTCCAGGATTATACCCAAGTATTTAATTTGCTCCGTTGATTTCAATAATGGACATTGACAAGAAACCTGTGTTGGTTGGCGACATGAATGAGCTTTCAATAATAAAGATGTTTCTGGTTTCTGGCTGAGAGGTTGAAGAAATAGAATAGGTCATGGTACTTCTTTTTGGAGGCATTTAGAGTAAGCGTAAAGCCATTCTAGTGCTGTGTTAAAGCCAAGTTGAGCATTATGCTCCAAATCTGACCATGCACTGCCGACAAATGTTATAGCGGTATCATCCGCAAATGAAATGATTTTGGCATTAACCATATTAAATCATTTATGAAGACTAAGAAAAGTATTGGACCTAATATGCTGCCCTGTAGTACACCGTAATAGATAGGAAATTCTTCGCTATTGTGATTTTCTATTTTAACGATCTGCCTACGATTTGAGAGATAACTTCTGAAAAGCTCCAACTGTAAACCCCTGACCCCCATGCCATCCAGCTTAAACAAGGGGGCGGAAACCGGGACGGTATCAACGCTTTCGCGAGATCTAAGAATATTGTTAGTACTTTATTCTTCTTATTAAGATTTTCTAGTACAAAGTTTAACAAGTCAACGACAGCGTTATTTGTTGACTTATTTTTGCGAAAGCCATATTGCTGTGTGAGAGTAAATTATAATGTTCTAGGTAATGATATCAGCCATTTATTAATTAAGCGTTCTAAGACTTTGGATAAAGCACTCAAAACTGCAATAGGGCGGTAGTTGTTCGGTAAATTCCCATCACCTCCCTTGAATATTGGATAAACTATAACCTTTTTGAAAGCAGTGCGAAATATAGCAGTTTTGATGTAAAGGTTAAATATGTGGCATAGAATGGGTGACAGAGTACTAGAATATCTCTTTAAAATTAAAGCTGAGATACCATCCCAACCCGTTGAGGCATTCGATCGAAGTGAGTTTATCACAGACATGATTTCATCGGAGTCAGTGTCATCAAGGACAAATGATGATTTCGAAGAGAATGTATGTGCCAGCTGTTTTACTGGAGTTTGCTGGGATTCTGGCGCTTGTGTTTTTATAATATCATCCGCAAGTTTCTTGCCTATATTTACGAAGAAGGAATTTACGCAATTACAGGACTCAGTGGGAGAGGATGAGCAAGTTAATAGCTGCTTGCTGCTTGCTTGCTTGCTGCTTGCTTGCTTGCTGCTTGGTTTAACAGTATTCGTTACTCGCTTTATTGCGTTCCAAAGTTTTTTAGATTTTGACTTGCTTTATTCAGTTCGTCTGTATCAAATGCCCGCTTAGCTTTTTGATAACTCTTGAACAAAAGTTTCTGTATCGCCTGTAGGTAACTTTTAAAGTATTCATTTCATTATCAGGAGATTGTCTCAGTTTTCTGTGCGACGCATCTCTATGTCTCAAACACCGCAGTAAGCCTGGAGTGATCCAAAGCTTTAAGATTTTCTTTTTGGCTGTTATTTTTTTAACTACAGTGTTCTTCGATATAGCCAGTGTCAGTGTTTCAATAAGTTTGTCTGTAGCGGTAATGGCGTCTGGTAATGAGAGAAGAGGGGCAAAGTCTATGCTTGCAATTGTTTTATCAAAGGCCTCGTTATCAATTTTATTGACGTTTGATGTACTGTTGACCGCACCTCGCTTGCTGTCCAGGTATAACAATAACGAGCTATGGTCAGTAACTGTAGTATCATAAACAAATGTGATTCCCGATGATTGCGTTTTCAAGAATACGTGATCCAGGCAATTATTACCCCTAGTTGGTAGTGAATGGGTAGGTAGAAAGCCGTGGAAGGCCATGCAATTTAAATATACATGTGGGCACGTTCACATGAAATCAAGCGCAGAAAGCTTTATATCAAAGTTGAAATCACCTGTAATGACAACTGATTTAAAATTGCATAATGATGGAAGTATAGCATTTAGGGCTAAAAGAAACTTACTTAAGTTGTCATTTGAGGGTGAGCGATAAATACAAACTATAGCAACATCGGTATTAATTTTTATAATCATGGCTGAACCAGACTGCAATAAGTCTGGCTCTTCATAGGTCACGAGAAGGTTAGATTTAACATAAACTACGACACCATCGCTCTGGTTAATATGGTTAGTGGTCGAGTATGTTTTATAGTTTTGTAAAATGGGAATAGTTGAATTTTCGGCGCAAGGTAGCCAGCACTCAGTCAATACTATTACGTCACAATCGCGCGAGATACGGTGCAACAGTACTTGTAAGTTAGTAAAATTACAGTTAATTGATCGGATATTTTGATTAATTATTTTTAAGTATCGGCTTGGTTTTATTAAATCAACTGCGTCTGTTCCGGTGTGCATGAGTGGGTTGCAGATACAGAAAACTGGTCGATTTCTTCAATTAGGTGAGAAGTGTTATTGGCCATTTGTTAAAAGTATTATTAGGGTTGTAAGGAGGACGAACAATAGCAAGTAATGGGTTGGTTTATGAACATCATTCCAGATTAAAATTGTTAAGCAGATAGACGAATACGTATGATAGTTGCAGTTATGTGTGAATAATTGTTGTTTGTGTTTTATATGTGATAATAATAAATAATAATAATAATAAAGATTTATTGTTGAACTAGGACTAGATTACATGGCAAAGTATTATAAGATAAAGCACAAGCAAATAGTTTCTTAATCTAGTTAGTGGGTGCCGTACTGTTCTTCTAGATAAGTTACAAAGTAACCTGTGTTTAGGAGAAACAGTTCCGATCCCCGTCATAATGGTTGACTTAAGACAGCACGTGTTAACTATGGTGGTTTAAAGTAATTATTCACAAGCCACAAGAAGAGGGACAAAATTAGGTCCTTATACAATAACAAAAATAAAAACTTAGAATCTAAAAACAGCAATTTTAGAAAAAATATATAGATAATTTAAATAAGTTGTTCAGTATTTGGTGTGGTGTGTATATTGTAAGTGTTGTGAGTGTTTCGTTAAATGAATGTGGTATGTGATGTATGTTTTGGAGTGATCATATGTGTAAGATAAGTAGTGTGTATGCGTATAGTAATTTATGTAATCAGAAATATTAGCAGCTTTATAGTCTAAGATTTTGAACAAAAACACGATTAGAAAAGTCAACATAACGGAATTTAAAAGTAAAACGGTTTGGAAAATTGAAAGTAAGGTAGTCATGGTAGTCATAACTTTGCGTAAGTTCTAGCAGCATAGAACAGTCTTTTTGTGTAGGGAGTCAGTAGTTCAGCTATGTAGATAGGAGTGCCTGTAGTTGATTTTATGCCCAAGTGAAGTGAATTAGTTTTATCCGTGCTGTGTTTCTTATTATAATCTTTGACAGCATTGAGAAAAAGTGTTTTTATACGAGTAAGAGAGTTCGCGAACTTCACTGTATTCGATGATAAGGTATCTTTTTTAGACGGTTGTCTTGCTACGTCACGAATATTCGCCGATTCTGTGACAATTTCCAGCTGTTTTGACAGGTTTGAAATCATATCGTACAACATATTTTTAGTCTCGATCGCTCTTTTTGGTACATTACAGATTTCTACAGATGTCTTTATCTGATTAAGATCGAGGAATTTCAGCTTATCTTCCAATAACGTAACCTTCGCGACCAGGGAGCTGCGTTCTTTCTCTAGATTTGTAATTGTTTTTTCCAATGACAATATTTGATCTGATATAGATGACATTGACTTTTCTAGTTCAGAGTGGACTGTTTTGATTTGGGTGGAATGGTTTTTTAATTCCAGTATATGATGTTCCATTTTATCTAATCGAGAACTTTGGTTATTCATAATTTCTTTGATCATACTTCTAATTTCATTCTTAAAACTGTCAAGCTCATCGCCAATGACCTCACTAGATAAGCATTTACGTTTCGCCCTCTGGAATTATATTTAAATTTAATCATCATCATAATTTTCTGATATCGGAGTCCGAGCGTGAAGGTGATTTGAACCTGCGCATATCAGGATCTGCTCGAGTAGACATATTTGGTTCCGATGGAGTTTTTAGCGGTGACTTGAACATAATCTCAATGTTGTAACTACCGCGTCAAACAAAAGTAGTTGATAAAAACAAGTACAGCTGCTTTGTATTTGCTCGTTGTAAACAACGCTGCGCTCGCGAGAAGAAGGTCTTAAGCGCTGTGCAATCGCCAGCGCTTACGCGTTTCTCCAAGTTAATATTTGAAGTATTGCGTTCAGCGGTGTTTTAGCAAAGTTTTAACACTTTTATTTATAGTTATAATAGAAAGACACAACACAAGTAATATCCACAGTTTTCACAGGTTTTGCCAACAGTTTCTTAGTACGGTTCTTGTAGATTTATTACCAAAACAGTTTAAACCACTTAAATATTTTAATTTTTAAGAGCCAACATAACAGATGTGCACTGTACGGTAGGTGGACGAACAATATACACAGAACATAGATTCTGTCTCTGTGTCTGACTCATTTATCTGTGATTTAGATAACTCTGCCCCACCCAACCTCAATCAAAGTCATTCTAGCTAGCTCAAAATCCTTAACCAAAATATTAGAAGTATCACAAAAAATATGGCAGGGCTACACACTATTCTCGCCAGAACAGAGGTCGAATGGGACGTAATAACTTTAACGGAATGCTGGCTTCTTAATACTACCTATATTCCAGACCTCCAAGGGTATAACAACTTCAAAACTGATAACAATCTAACACAAAATGAGGGGGTAGTTGTCTATGTCAATAAAAATCTAAACGTGTCCGTGGAAGAACCAATTGATGTGAGCACTATCCTTTTGGCTATTTATCGGCCGGCCAACAAAGATATTACCAACTTTCTTAACTCACTTGATATGATCCTATTGAGCATCGCGAACTATAATTTAAACATAATTATCACCGGCGATTTAAACATAAACATCAATAATCAGTGTCTTGACTCAACCAAACATAGCTACCTAAATCTACTTGCTTCACATGGCTTATTACCAGCACACACTCTGCCCACGCGACTTCAAGCTTGCCTTGACCACTTTATTTTAAAAACTACCCTACCTGCGTCAACTTGTGTTGCCCACTCTGCCACTGACTGATCATGATACTACTTTACTGTTTCTAGTAAAAAAAAATGCTTCAAATAAGTGTAAAAAAACATCTGTTCGAACCAATTATGACCTACTAGACGCTGCATTTAACCAAATTGACTTTGAACCGGTTTATCGAATTGAAAACCCTTACATAGCTGCAGAACTGGTGATCAGCCTTATACCACAGATGATTGATTCAATTCAAAAATAGTTAAAATATCAAATCGGAAAAATATTTAAAACCATGGCTAACACCGGGCCTCCTCCGATGTATTAGGCACAGAGACAACCTAAACAAAAAATCTAAAAAGTCAACTGAAAACGAAATTTTAAAAACAAATTTTACTAGATACAGAAACTTATGCAACAGGATACTGAAAAAACTAAACAAGAATTTGAGAAAAAATAAATTAACGTGCAGGCACTAATACTTAAAAAATATTGGCAGCAATTAACACAATAATTCCAATCGTACTAATAGCAAAGACAGCTCATCTCAATTATTGAATACGTCACCTACACCGCTGCAATCTGTTAACCTGGCTAACAATTTTTTTGCAGAAATTGGCAAAAATCTGGCAGAGGAAATAGTCTCTAGTCAAACTCTTGAAGCACTACAGGCAATCAACAACAGCTTGTCACTATTTCCTACGGACGAAAATGAAGTTGCTAATCTTATACTCCTGGAATTTCTACTGGTCTACTAAAAAAGCACATGGCTATAGTTGTACCGCCACTTACATACATTTGCAACCTCGCTCTTCAACTAGGACAATGTCCCAAACCATTCAAAAAATCCATTATTCATCCTATCTTTAAGAGTGGGTACAGAAACAGTGTCAACAACTATAGACGCATTGCTGTACTCCCTGCTTTATCCAAATTTCTAGAGAAGATCATGAACAAAAGGCAGGTTTTCCTTGCTGCGGCCAACCTGGGTCCGGAGTCTATTTAAAGACTTCCAGGTCAGCCATGGCTACTCATGTCCAGGTTGGAGATTTTCAGCAGGTGGAACGAATGGGATTGGTAAGGATGCACTACTTCGCCACAGCTTTAGTCTTTCCGTGGAGCCCTCGCCACTGAGAGGGGTGACACACTTCAGAAAGCTGTTTCGATTTTTCAGCCTTTGCGACACGAGGGTATTCAAATGTGTCGAGGGGTCAAAGGGTGTCGAGTATCTGAAACCATTTTGGCTCTTTCGCTAGAGCTTGCCACTGTCTTGCGAACTTCTGGTGGCGCTATTCCTGCCAGTGGGTACAGCATCTGTACCGGGGTCGGTTTAAAGCAACCAGTGATGATCCGGCACGTTTCATTCAGAGCTGTATCCACTAACTTTGCATGGACTGAACGGCTCCACACGGGGCACGCAAATTCGCCAGCTGAAAAAGATAGCGCCAGCGCAGTAGTCCGCAAGGCATGAGGCGAAACACCCCACTTAGAGGAGACTAGTCGCCGTAAGAGACTGTTGCGAGTGTACACCTTCTACTTGATGGTATTGCAGTTTTGCTGAAGGTCAATGATCTGTCCAGAGTAACCCCAAGATATTTTGGAAAGTTACTGTGCTCGATAGACACCCAGTCCCAAACTATGTTAAGTCTGCGCCTAGCCTCTCTGTTTCGAAGGTGAAAAATGCATTTATAATATATGCACGCGCATAGGTAAACTGATTAAATTTTCCCGCCATTGTGAAAAAAAATTCACAACTCGTTTTCACTATTGAAATTATAGTTATTGATTAATTAAAATGTCTACAAGTACTAGTTATGAAGAAAATTATTAACTTACTGTATAACGTCCTGGGGTGGTGCACCTAAATACACAATCTTGCAACTGGAAAGAGCGCAGAGAGCTATTTTGAAGGTATCTTCTTTTCTACCATTTAGATATCATTTATATAAAGAGGCTAAAGTCCTAACTGTGCGTCAGTTGTTTGTTTTACAAACGGCCCAGAAACAGCATAGACTCATCTTCAATTCCTCACTTTTAAATAAAAGACGTTTTGAGCCAGTAGATCGCCATGGAAAACGACTAACTACCATGTTCTCGAAACATTTTTTCTGTTACCTTGGTCGTTTTCTCTATAATAAAATAAATAGGACGCTCCCGATCTATGAACTTGCCAAAACCAAGTGTAAATCGAAAATTTCGAGCTGGCTTCTAGAGTTAAGCTATGACGCTACGGAAAAACTTCTAGCTGCCCCGAAATAACTTGCTTGTCGAAGGATACAATCTAGATACATCACAATTCTGTACATCCAGCTATTTACAATTTTCCCTTTTCCTTACTCACACGCACAACACACACCCATCACATACCTACACACACCCACCACTCACACACACATCCTTCACTTACACATACACACGTACTAACCCTGATTGCATAATTAGTAATCCTAATCACCACTGTTTTTAATATTATATTTTTATTATCTTTTGTTTTTTGCTCAATATTACTTACCGTATTAATTTGTGTAGGAACAAGTGCATAATTCTGTTTAAATCTACTTCCGAAGGGGTGGAGACCTGGTGTCCGGAAATACAGGCTTTCGTCTAGCGTAGGCACCAGTCTCCCACAGTATAAAAAAACGCATGTATTGTTCACGAAACCTAATAATGTACCTATGTATTGTGGCGAGAAATAAATCTTTATCTTATCTTATCTTATTTCTCAAACAACATCTATTGAAAAACTAAGAACTAATCATTTCAGAAAATCATCGGGCACTGATCATTTCTGACAGGCTATTAATATATCTCGGTTTTTCATCAAGGTCACTTTATTATGTAAGTATATACTCGTACGTTCTTAGTATTTGAGGGAAGTGTTAAACATATTTTGATGAAGCCGCAAAAATAACAATGTTGGTAACGATTTCGACAAAAAATCGTAATATGTACCTACCGAGTAGGTGCCTACTGCCTACTTACCCACGTAGATCTAAAAATACAGTTTACTATTTATTCATGGATTTATGAAAGAACTGCTTTTATGAACTTTCGCAACACTGAACTATTTCTGAAACTCTAGGATTACCTAGATACTTAGGTGTCACTATTACTTTTAATTAATTATATATTTTATTTTATTTAATAGATAAATTAACTTAGTTAGCGAAACCTTACTGACGCGATATCTATCGATATTTAAAAAAATATGATGATAAGTGGATTCATTTATTTATTTCATAAACAATGTTTACATTGTGTCGAAAATTCATTAAAAACTAACACAACACGGATTTTAATGTTTACAATTCAGTAATGAAATAATAAAAATTCGATACATTAGCAAAATAAAAACAAAAACTTATTAAAAAGTAAATCCAAATAAATCATTAAAAAAACGAAAAAATCAACGAAAAAAATAAATCATGTCAATAAAAGGTAAATCATGTAAATAAAAAATAAAAAATATGTGTCAATCAAAAAAAAATAAAAAGTCACACAATTAAAAAAAAAAATTGTCGATAAAAAATTAACATGTCAACAAAAAAATAAAAAATTATCAGGTCAAAAACAAATAGGTCATGTCAACAAGTGGTTAATTATCATGCTATGTAGTTTAGACATTCACATCACTGAGAAACTCTTCAAGTGTATAATAGCATTTTTCTTTCAAAAATGACTTTAGCTGGTGCTTAAACTGATTTATATTATAAATAACGACTGGACCTTCTGGACGACCGAGCGTGGCTGCAAGCCACCCTACCAATTCGTTTTGGTGGCCTTGGCGTCCGCAAAATTTCTAGTGTTAGCTTACCGGCATTCCTGTCTTCTGTCCACAGCACTGAAAAGTTAACCAGGAAAATTTTAACTCTCTCCCTGGTTAGCTCGGAAGTGCCGTGCTTGACCGACGCAGAAGACGCCTGGAAAGTGACTTGCCCGGACACGGATCGGCCCGAGAACCCATTTTCCCAGAGACAGTGGGATGAGCCGCTCTGCAGGTTGGTACGGAATAAACTTATTGATACGTCTACCAATACTGCTGAGCGTGCCCGCCTGCTGGCTGTGGGTGAATGGGAGTCGGGCCTCTGGCTTCAGGCACTACCGTCACCTAATATAGGCACTATGTTAGGTGACACAACCTTCCGGCTCGCTACATGTTTGCGTTTGGGTGCTCCTTGTGGGGCTCCACATCGCTGTCAATGTGGTGAAGCAGTCGACTGCCTCGGACACCATGGCCTTTCTTGCAGTAAGAGTGCAGGTCGGATAGCGCGGCACGCTAGCATTAATGATCTCATCCGTCGTGCTCTTGCCACCGCCGGGGTGCCAGCTGTATTAGAACCCACTGGCTTGGCACGCGTCGATGGCAAGAGACCAGATGGTATGACCATAATGCCATGGAAGTTGGGTAGGCCTTTGGTGTGGGACGCAACTTGCGTCGACACCCTTGCGCCATCCCATCTTCCTAGCACAGTGTGCTGCGCTGGGGCTGCAGGTGCTGAAAACCTCAAACGGCGCAAATACAATAATTTAATTGGTAATTATGTGTTTGAGCCGTTTGGGGTTGAAACACTAGGGCCATGGGGTCCGAGTGCCCACCTAGTATTTCGGGAAATCGCCAAACGGTTGGTCGACTCTTCATGTGACCAGAGGGCGGGCCTATTTTTTGGCCAAAGAATCAGCATTGCCATCCAACGTGGCAATGCTGCCAGCCTTCTGGGCACTTTTCCTGTTGACAGCGATGTGGACGAATTTTTCGACGCCCTGTAACCTTTTTTTTTTTTTTTTTTTTTTGATATTTGTAAAATATTTTTATTTCTTTTTATAGAGTTAGTGTGTAAATAATGTAAATATTATTAGTCTGTGTTTAATAAAGGTTAAAGTAATATTATAAATTGACTTTAATTCTCCCGGTAGTTTATTAAATAGTTTAATTGATTGATAGCATGCAGCATGACTCACTACTTTTAAATGCGGTTGTATTTTATATTGTAAGTCCTTACGTCTTGTAGCTTCTCGCTTATTTCTGTCCTCAAGTGTCTCATAATCCCGTAGCTTTTTCATAAGGTCTGGTAATAGAACTAAAATGTACAAACAAGGGACCGTTAATATCTGTAGTTCTTTAAAGTAATCCTTACATGATACCCACTGCGGAATTCTCACCATAGTTCTTATAGCTCGTTTTTGCATAACAAAAGCATTATTTACATTGTACTCATAGCTACCTCCCATAGAGCAATACTGTACCTTAGTTTTGACTCAATAAGCGAGTAGTATACTATTTTTAATTGTTCGATAGAAATTTCATCTCGAAGGCTTCTAAGAGCATAACAAGCTGAACTAATTGAACTTTCTATAGCTGATAGTTCCTTTTTCCAATTCAGGCTTTCATCAATATAAATACCTAGAAATTTCACACTATCTACTAATATTATTCTATTGTCATTCAAGGTTATGATTGAATCCTTGTTTCTCGACGTTGTTCTAAATAACATAGCGTTCGTTTTATTGGTGTTTAAGATGAGATTGTTGTTGGTAAACCAACAATGAAAGAGCGCTAGAGCTTTATTTACCTCACTACTAAGAGTTCCCATATCTTCCGCAGTTATAATGGCATTCGTGTCATCAGCAAAAAGAACGAGTTTAGCATCAGTTTGTTTTAAAATGTAGTTAATTAAATCATTGATAAACAAGATGAAGAAGATTAGCCCTAATATTGAGCCTTATGGAACACCTTGCCTTACTTGTTTTAGTCCCGATTTGAAAATTTTCTCACAGTTTTCTTGTTCTACTTTAATTTCTACACATTGTTTCCTATTTTCTAAGTAAGACTTAAACAAGTTTAAAACTGGTCCTCTTACTCCATAATGCTCCATTTTTGCTAGTAGTAACTTGTGATTTACTGTGTCAAAAGCAGAACTTAGATCAAGGAACAGCCCTACGACTTTTAATTTATCATTAATTCCGTTTATTACTTCCTCCATTAACGTATTAACTGCGTCATTCGTTCCCACATTTTTTTGAAAACCAAATTGTTTGTAATTAAGAATTTTATTGCGATTTACATGTCTAAGAAGCCTTATTTTTAGTATTTTCTCAAAAAATTTTGAAATGATAGGTAAGAGAGAAATTGGTCGATAGTTGTTGGGATCGTATTTACACCCTTTTTTATAAATTGGCAGAACTCTTGCTATCTTAAGCTGTTCCTGGAACACACTCTCGTGCATATACTTATTAATAAAATGTGCCAGTGGTTTTGCCAATAAGTCAATATGATTTTTAAATATTTGTATTGGGATTTCATCATGACCAACCGATTTCTTGTTGGCCATTGCATCGACATTTTTTTTAATTTCACCTGCCGTCACTGGTTCACAGGACATTTCTACACTAACTCTGCTAACGCTATCTTTTAAAGTGTTTATGGCTTGTTCATAAGTATTGAGCTCCCCAACAACGTCAGCTTTGTCGAACGTGTTCGAGAAAATGTCAACTATTTCCTGAGGAGTTGATATTATTTTGTTATCTATTTTCAAAAGAATGTCCTTACTACTTTCACGTTTCGATTGAGTGTTCCTATGTCTATTTATAACTCCCCATATAGCTTTGAAGAATCATTTGCTTTTTCAAGTTCTTTCCTAACCGATATACGTCTGGCTTTTTTTAAGACTGCTCTATATATTCAAATGTAAGTTTTTACATACATCCCTATTTCCTCATTGCAAGTCATCTTACCTATGTTTTGAAGTATGAATCGCTTCATTTTGCTTGATACTCTTATTCCTTTTGTTATCCATGGTGATTTACAAGTTTTTTTTGGACTTTTCGTTTCTTTTTTTTAAAACTACTGCGAAATATTTGGCCAAATTGTTTTAGGAATCCATTTAAACCTTCTTCTGTCCAGGTGCAATTTTCGAAACGTTGTCTAAAATTATTCGAATTTCTGTCACTGAACTGCCGAATTTCTATATTTAATAAATCTTGATCGCCATTTGACATTAATTTTTCAGTTTTTAAGCCACATACTAACGCTGCATGTCCGTCAGCCAAGCAATTGTGATTAACAAACTGTTCATTGAAATAATTATCCGGCAGATTCGTCAAAAAGTTATCTAAACATGATTCCGCGCTATTTCGTCTATAAGTCACTTCGTTAATAATGGGTCTAAAATTGTAAGATGTCAGTAGTGTTAAGAAGTTTAAAGATTTTTTGTCGTTTTTAAGTAAATCGATGTTAAAATCTCCACAGATGATGCACTTTTTACCAAAGAAGTGTTCCAGTAATTGCTCTAACTTAGACATGAATGTTTCATAGTTCTGTTCAACAGGATTTCTGTAACAACAGAAAATGTATATGTTGGTATTAGCATCTTTAACACCACATATTTCAAAGCTTTCAATTTTTATATAGTTTACCTCTTCACAAACAACATCATTCGTCGCCATTATTAAGCTGCCACCCCTTTTTTAATTTTTTCGAGAGGACACCATTTTATAATTGTTAATATTGAATAGAGAAGCCGATTCCATAGTCAAGAAATGTTCCGTAATACACACATACAAATTGTTTAGTTCAAGTTCTTGTAGGTACAGTTCTAATTCATTTCTTTTGTTGCATAAACCACATAAATTCTGTAGGTAGATATTGAGGGAGATATAATTATTATCAGGAGTTACAGAATTTGTTGTCGTGCTGTGAGACATGCTACTGAACAATTTACTTACGAATAAAATCGTCATTATTTTCCAGGTTGTCAGTCTGAGTGCTAATGCTGTTTGTAACTGCTATGCGACACTTTGATGAAGTTTCAATGTCTGTTTGAGTATATACATTATTATAACACTTTTGTACATGTCCGTTTAGCCCAGATTATTTGGGCCGCTCCCAAATAATCCACTTTATCAGGTGTCAAACACCGCCGTTATTATGGATGACGTCTGCGAAGTTTCGCGAACTAAGTTCATTTGACCTTGTGTAAGTAGGTACTTTAGTAAGTAAGCACCTTACACGTGTTTTACAGCCTTTAACGCTTTCCTAACCTTCACTGGAACAAAACCACCGTTTTAGAACTCCCTAATTGGCCGACAAACACATTGTTCAAGAGGTTTCGTCATAACAGACAAATGGTTTTCCTATTATCGTCATAAGGATTTCCCAATTAACAAGTTACTATTTGGTTATTAGGTAGCTGTCAATCAATAATCATTGTTTAGGTTGTTTTTTAACATGGTGCTCTATGCTGAGCGTACATCATTCCAATTAAAAAATCGCGATGCGACCAGCCTCGCCTGTGTGATATTGTAATGGTTCACACAAAATGTACGAATTTTTATAGGGATTTTTTTAATGCGGTTAAGCCCACCCTTTTATTTCCATCACCTACGTGTCTGTGATCTAAGATCTAACTTTTCTACTGTTCATGTGTCTATTATCTATTTTTACAATTAGAAACCGCATAGGTGAGTTAGTTTTTACCTGACTGCGGCGTAGCCTGAAGGGAGGGTACTGGTATTCTATTTTTTTTTCTATATTTTAACCTGTGTACGATTTGACTGGCGCTCTAATAGGCGGTAAGGTGTTTTAACGTCCTCTTATTTTCGGCAGACCTATTATTATGTTCAACAGTGGGAATGCTGATTTTGATGACCAAGCATTTTTTTCAACGCCTCTATGGACTTATTAATGTAACCAATTAAATATTTTGATAGGAGAACTTAGAACTATAATAGTTTAGAACATATTGTCTCAGACAAAACTTTTTGGTATGGTTACCAGCTAACGATTAAAATAGGATTCAAAAAAAAAAAAAAAAAAGCGGAAAAAAAACCAGCCCCGCTTCATACAAAAATCTTCCCATACCTCCAACCACTGTTATTATGTGCTTAAGTTAATTAAAATTAAAATAATATAGTTAGCAAATAACTGCCTGTGATAGTAAACATTTTACGTTCAGCAAAAAAAGTTCGGGGAAAAAACGTGACGTAAGCAAAGTACCTAATCACTATGAATAGAAATACTTACTTATGTAACACTCTTTTTTTGTTCAAACATTGTAGGTAGGTAAGCTTCTTTCGTTTTCCTTATAAACTTTTGACTTTGAACTTATGTGGTTTGCCCTTGTTAACCTTTAACTTTGAAGTGGCGTTGTTTTATCAAACAACAGCAACATACACCTACCTAAGTTTTACCCTTTTCACTTATCTGAACTAAAACAAAACATTACCACAATTCACTAAGAAAAGAAAGCAGCGGTGGCCCAGTGGTGGCGGTCCCGACTTGCGAACAGTACCTAAATTGTGGGTTCGAACCCAGACAGGCACTGTTACTTTGTGAATATTATTTCATCACCACTTCTCTCAAAACGGTGAAGGAAAACATCGTGAGGAAACCGGCATGTCCTAGAACCAAACATTCGAAGACATGTGACATCTACCAATCCGCACTGGGCCCGCGTGGTGGATTATACCCCATTCCCTCTCATCATGAGAGGAGGCCGTGTCCCAGCAGTGGGAACATTATAGGTTGATGATGATGATGATGATTTACTAAGGGCTAACTGAGGATTACTTAATTGTCCTAAGTTCAACTCTTGGTTGACTGCAAGAATAATGCTCATTTTCAATAACACTAGGTAACGCTGAGCATGAGGTCCTGGGTTCGATTCCCGGGTCGGGCAAATTGGTATTGAGTATCATTCAATTTTCAGTAACAACTACAGAGGAGTCTGGATTTGTGTCCGGTTGATGGAAATAGGGTCGCCCCCTATTACATGGCACTTAAACATAACTGGCGAAATGTGGGTGTACCTAAGTACACCTCTGCTAAGCCCTTGGGGGATTACAGGCGTGATGATGTTATGATGTAAAACCCCAAATTTTACAATTTTAGAAAACTAGCCTAAAGCAATCTATAAATGATATTAGGTACCTACTTAGATAGATTTCAGTGGTCATGTCTTGTTACGAGTATGAAGTAGGTATTGCATCCAGTCAAATCAAATCCCACGTATGAATAAATCAATAGCATAGCACAAAAGCTATCTCCCTCTAAGGAATAAAAGACGCAAATGAACTGGACCCTCGAACGATTGGAGCTGAGTCAGCCCATGGGCAAATCGCATAACGCAGAACGATACCTACCTACTGAAGATTTTAAAAGTATAGCGGGCAGAGGTATTGCTGATATATTTTATGTCTTTGAGGCAGGTAATGTGATTGCTGACTGCAATGGGGTGGGCAACTGGTGGAACTAATGGCGCTAGCATCGCATGAACCAAACATCGTCATTGGTTGAAAATCTGTCAACGTCATTTTATATTTCAAAATAATATGACCTTATTGGTCAGAATGGGTCTAAGCTATGGACGCGCCATCTACAATCAGCTTTGACCAGCCTTCTCCATTCAATAGCCTTACAAGTTTTTAGGATTCCGTACCCGAAGGGTAACCAACGGACGTCTGTCTGTCAGCGGGCTGTATCTCATACTTAGCTAATCGTAAATAGGTAGACAGTTTAAATTTTCACAGAATGTGTATTTCTGTTATAAATAGGTAACGTAGTGTTTTTCAACCTTTCTCACGACACGACCCCCAAAGTATGAGAAAATTTTTCGCGACCCTTCGCTTTTTTTTCATTGTATTTTATTATGTTATAATTATATTCAATCCATTCAATGCATACAGTTGTTATCTTTCTAGACCTTGCCAAGGCCTTTGATACTATTTCTTGCACTACTCTTTTGCAGAAGCTTGAAACACTTGGGATAAGAGGAGCGCAACTTCAACTATTATCTGATTATCTTAGCGATCGACAGCAATGTGTTAAAATTGGTACGAATACAAGTTCAGATCTTTCTAATACTTGTTTTGGAATACCACAAGGCAGCATATTAGGTCCTACATTATTTTTAGTCTATATTAATGACCTTTGCAGCCTGCCACTCGAAAATGGTGTTGTAATGTCTTATGCGGATGATACTGCCCTGTTGTTTGCAGCTAAATCAAGAGCTGAGGCCTATGAACATGCTCAGAATGGTTTCAACATTGTATCTAATTGGCTCCAGAATAATCTTCAAACACTGAATGCTGATAAAACAAAATTAATTTCATTTACAATGAGAAATACTAACACACCGCTTACTAACCTAATCATTTACGCGCATACCAGTAGCACGTACGCTGACACTGCATGTTCTTGCCCTACTTTAGAAAGAGCTGACCATTTGAAATATCTTGGTGTCACTATTGACTCCAATCTAAATTTCCGTAAACATATCGAGTTACTATGTGCTAGAGTGCGCAAACTAATATTTGTTTTTAAGTATTTACGTAATGTAGCCGACTATAAATTAATAAAACAGGTTTATTTAGCGTTGTGTCAGTCTATTCTAACCTATTGCATAACATCCAGGGGGGGAAATTCGATTCTTCTCCCTCTAGAACGTGCTCAAAGAGCAATTCTAAAGGTTGCTACCTTTCGTCCGTTTAGATTTTCTACAAACCTACTCTATAGAGCTTGTAATGTGCTCACAGTACGGCAATTATTTATTTTACACACTATACTACAGCAGCACTCTACCCTTCCCTATGACGAAGTTCCTTCCGTTAGGAGAAGGAAGGACCTGGTTTGCACAAAGCCCCAAACTAGACATGCTTTTGCTAGTCGATTTTATGTGTTTTTAGGACCTTTTCTGTATAATAGACTCAACAAGAAACTTAACTTCTATAGTCTAAGTTATAGGAAATGTTTTTTTGTAATATCGGATTATTTAGCGATACTTAATTACACGGACACAGAAAAACTTCTAGAAGTCCTGGTTTGATTATGTTATTCCCTCGTCTCTAATTGTAATTACTACATATGTATTTACTTAATTTAGTTTTAATGATTAATGTTTATTGTACCAATTTGATTATTCTTATAGTTGTTAATAGATTTTTTTATTTTATAACATTGACTGTCCTAGTTAATTTGTGGCATGTAAAGTGATGGCCTGAAACACAGGTTTAAATAAACCTAGATCGGGTAGGTCGCTAACAAACATTTGAATTCCACATTATCGTTTCTTGCAATTGTTAAATATATTTTAGTTATAGTTTATTTTTATGCACTAATTATATGTTTCAGAAATAACACTACTGCACCTAAATGTACATTTTTGTAATACTTTTTTATTTAATAAATTATTCTTATTCTTATTCAACATTTTCATACGTGCCTACATTTTCAAATTTTTATACGTAGGTACCTACATTTTCATAAGTAGGATTCAAAATAAAAAGAATACAAAATTAGGACATATTTTTTTTAATCCCCAGGTGGTCTCGACCCACATCTTTAAAAACACTGCGCTATAACAACAAATAAATTAAAAATTAGAGAGGGCTCCCCACCACCATGGTACGGAACCCTTCATGCGCGTTTTTTAAAAGATGCTTTTATTTCAAACATGAAGTTTCGGAAAAGCTTTGGTAGCTTAGACATAGAGCCTAGACCAAGAGATCTATATCCTAAAAAGCATTTGTATTGCGTTTAAAGTACCTAACACGAAGTAAATATACAGCGCGGAAGTTACTCTAACTTACTCAAGTACCCACATCTTTTTTATACCTAGTTGATTGTTAAGCTAGGTGATGAGTCCATGACTCAGCAAAACAAGATCTTTACGTTTATAATGTATTGCAGTACTGTTTTTTGTGCTACCATGAAGAGCGGTTAGGTATTTCCCCAACTATTGCCTAAGAACATACACGTCGATTAAAAAACTACACACTTTAACTTATATTTTATGCTTATCTTGTTTTTTCATTAAATCTAGCATTAAAACAGTGATCTTATGGAATTTGAATCAGACTGATCATTTATGAATCTTATAGATTCTAGACCCTAATGGTTGGTCTTGGTCCTATGTATCTTTTCTAGCTCAATAAGATAGTTACCTAATGAAAAAGTTTTCATTCATAAATCTCTCCTGTAGGTAACTTGGGATAGGTTTAACCTACTTAGTCTGCCTGAACCACCTGCACTTTGATTTAATTAAAGCTCCTGCATCGATCCTGGTTCATGTAGCTTATGTACACCTGCATACAACTGACTCAACGTTAACTAAGAGGCCAAGTACCTACCTTTGCCGTTTCTCGTGTTTGTGGCGCGCTGTAGCTACACTATGTTAGGCCTACAACTACAACGTACCACTTACCTGGGTAAAATTTATAGTAGTTTTATTGTAGTGTGAAACATGTACACACGGTGACACTTCAAGCTGTAGGTACCTACTTATCCAGTATAACCTGACCTCACTTTGTATGAGATTCCTGTACTTACTTGATAGGTCGTCGTGGCGTAGGTACTATTGTGGCCACGCCCATGTTAGGCTAGCAAAGTGGATAAGGCACCCGAAACCTGAAAACTTCCTGAAAGATTTTTAGCTTGTTACCTACTACTCATTTATCAGGTCAGTTATTCTGTTCTGCATCGGCCCCAGTACTGCGCCATTTCTTGTCATTTCCTAAAGAAAACATCCCAGTCATACCGCCATCTCCTTCGTGGTAACCATAATTATTACTTAACCTACTATAATTTCAGAGCAGCTCGCTATGGGTGATATTGCATCGGCGGCAGATACAGACTGACAGTAAGTATAAAGAAATTCAAACATGTCTACCTACTTATCCCAAAAGGGCAAACAAGCATCATGATTTCCATTCCGCCGTGGTAATATAACGAACCAATATTTATGTCACGCAACCCACAAATAGTTTTTTATCGAATAGCTGCAAAAAAGGGTCCACAGTCGCCTGACCGGGCCCGATCAGTTTACGAGATAATAGAAATACCTACTCAACAAATGGATTTTAACCTCTGTTATTCTATCCGGCTCAATCTAAAATGCGTTTCTCTTATTTGCAGTTTTTCTTATTTCCACGGCACTGAAGCAAGAGCTGAATGAGAGAGGCCAGACCGCATTCGCCGTTCAGAATCCGCAATGAGGTGAACAATGGATCATCCGGATATTGCCTGTCAACCGAGCTACCTACAGCTACACGCGCAGCGCTAAACGATACTAGGTCGACCGGACCGAGGTAAAATGTTTCCATAAAACATGAAGCTAATACAAAGAGTTGTTTGATGTGTACCTACTCTCCCTTCTTATTTCCCTTTTAAAATAATAGGCCTTCATATATTTTTTAATATAATCACCCAAGAGTGGGTAAAGAGAATAGTCTTTGCTTTTCGGATTTGTGGAGGCTTACAATAGCCCATCTGTGGGCACATGGCTACATTATTAGGTGCTACCGTTACATAATACATGAATAATAATGTTTCATAAATACTTATAGTACCTCTCAACAAATATGTTGCATCTGTCAAAGCCAAAGAAAGTGCGATGGCTAGAAAATATTTTATGTATGTATCGGTATCGAGATGTTATAAAGGCTGACAAAAATAAATGATCCACAAAGCGTTGAGGACAATCCTAGAGGGAAGGGTCACCCAAAACGCGTGAAGAATTCACAATGAACGAGCTCGAATATTTATCATCCGTTCAGCTATCAGCGATTAGATTGCTTTGCACAAATACGTCGTGTCTACTCTATAAATATAGGTAGGTATAGCAAAATTATTTCGCTGCTTGGGTCCACGGGGCTTATACCTACCTATTACTAGCCATCTCGTAATAACTATGACTTATCTGAATATGATCGAAAGGAAGCCTCGCTTTAACACCTTCATAATCTATCTGGACATAACACAACTCTGAAAGCTAAATGATCAAGTCTAATTTGTTAACTTAGGAGGGGTAACTTATGAGGTGTAGTTTATGAAAAGATAATTATGTTAAAATCTGTATACCTACGTGTACAATTAGTAGGTAATTCAGAACAGCAATCACTTATTTTTCTTTGGTGTAAGTACCTACCTAGATAGGTATGATCAAGTCTAATTTGTGGAGGCTCTACGAACTTAACTTAGGTGCTTTATGAAAAGATAATTATGTTAAAATCTATAAAGGTACCTGTACAATTAGTAGGTAATTTAGAATAGCAATTAAGTGCTTATTTTTCTTTGATTTAATTACATAGATATACAACAATTATTTTGAATAAAACGTGATCTCCCTTCACGCGGAAACATTACGGAATAATTTGTTTTATTCCTCATGATTACATTTAGGTATTGTAACAATGGGTATTAGCATTCAATTTTTTTCTCAATAATTCTGATTTTACTTGTTTCTCTTTCTCCACCGCTGACCGATAACATTAATATTTAATAGATAGGTACTAGTTTTCGCCCGAAGGTTCGTCCGCAAAAGTAACCTAAGTGTAAGTAGCCTGCATCTAAGGCCGCGGTTCCAACAAAGATGTCCGAGGATGCGTAGCGAGGGATGTGTTTGTTAAGAACCAATAGAATCACTTCATTTACCTAGCCTCGATCAGCACAGCTCTAGTGGAAACGGCTCAGCGGAGCGAGGTTTTTGTACAAAAACCTCGCTCCGCTGAGCCGTGTACATACTAAACAAGGAAAGGATGTGTGCGAGGGATGTGTTGCAAGAGATGCGTTACGACTTACGAGGGAGATGTGTGCGAGGGACGGATTCGAGCAAAAAAATAGCAGTCAGTCTGAAACGAGTCCGCTACACATCCTCGTACCGCTCATCTGCGCACCGTTTCAAAGCGTCGCAAGTTCGCAACGCATCCTCGCACCACTCAGCAGCCTCGCACATCTCTAGTGGAAACACTCACACCGTTCCACAAACTCGCTACGCACGCATCCTCGCAACGCCCAGCAACCTCGCACATCTCTACCGTTTGGCGTGAAAATGGTAACAGACAGACTTTAATATTATAAGTAGGTAAGTAGGAAGGTACTAATTAGTACAACAATCATAAAAAAATAGAAACAATAAATAAATGATAATCCCAATCACATCGACCTAGGAAACAAAACAAGGTTGGAGTGGCCGTGAAATAAATAATTCACTTTGCAACACGCAAAGAAATAGTCATCGACAGATATCCAATCGAGCGAGAACGTACCACAATGGGCAATGAACAATACTTCTCATAATAATAAGTTTGTCCCACCTGCGAGGTGATTTACCTATCTGCCTTTGGAAAACTCATTACTCACAACTCAACTCGGGAAGTACCTAGGTGTTTAAGTAAGAAACAAGGCCGTGTTTATGTATTTGCGGTGAAACTGGCTGAAATTAAAATGTCTTAAGGCAGTTTTCGCGTTTCAGTACAACTGACGTCACCGGTAGTGCGATAATATGTAAGTATAACCTTTTATAGAGTTAAACAATGGAGATAACAGAAGGTATTAAAAGAACGCTTTGATCTGTTGTATTTTTTTCTTTCAAAAATTTGTTATGTTTAAGTAAAAACATCACTTAAGAATTTAATAAACAGCAATTAGAGTTTGCATAATTTATGTAAAATTTTATTTAGCAATGAAATACGTGGGCTACTGCCGGAGGACTCAAAAAAAACCGAATTTATTACAAACTAATTTATTTTAATAAAAAGAAATTACAATTATTAGGAAAGCAAATTGACTCGATCGATGGTGGATACGAAGTGCGCGGGCTCGGTCACGTAGACGTTGTCCTCGGACCTCGTGTTCTGTGTCAGCAGTTTCCCCTCGTAGCAACTGGGTCGATGATGCGCACGCGTTGTGCCTCGTGCCAGCAGTGTCAGCGCTTTACTTAATAGTGATGCGCGTAACACCTCCCCCCTCAGATCGACGACTATTTCAGATTTTGAGATGAAATATCGTCGAGAGTTTAGATTGATCTTGGGATGCCGGCTGGTTCCGGCGGGTTTCAGATGTTTCAGGCTCGGTGTACATAGCTTCATCTGGGGTTGTCGTCTGCTTCTTTCGGCGGGAGTGGACTCGGTATGATAGTATTGCTCCCAGTACAAATAAGGCCAGCAATGTACCATAAAATGGGATTGTTGTATGGTAAATGGTTGAGATTGGTTCAATGTGGATTGGCCTCTGTGAGTCTATTCTATCTTGAATATCGTGCAGCTTCTTTAGGTTAATAGCACTGATTTGAAGAGGTGGCATGGTTGATCCTTCGATGTCATCTGGCACGCTGCTTATCTTCATAGGTTGTCCACTAATGTGGTCGTTGATGTTGACGATGGTGAACTCGTCTGTTCGTAGCTTGCAATTGTGTGGAATAGTGGCTAGGAAGCTTCCGGCTAGGGTTATGGATTCTTCCTGTTCGCAGATTAACTGGACTTGTGTTGGTTTCGGGAACACGAGAGCGTAGCGGCGATCATCTAACTTTTCCATTGCGGGCTTCGTCAGGCTAATAGTAATCGTGTTGCATGATTTGTGCGGTATTTGACTTCCGATGATATCGCATATGCAGTCTGGATGGGTTCTCATTTGGTGGTTGAGTTTTTCTTCGCAGAGATACTCTGAAGCTACCTTCGGGCATTCTGCCTCTATGTACGCGTGAATGTTTCCAGTGATTGCTAGGAATGGGTAGGACGGGATGATGGCTTGCTTATTTCTATTTGGTACAATGACTAACTTATACAACAGGAATTTTAGTGGAGACGTTATGGGAAATTTAAATGCAAAAACTATTTGGCTTCCACGATAATAAGCTAATGGTTTAATGATGTCATAATATTCTCTAATATCTAATTCTAGTAGTTGGTCTTTATTATAAAGCGCGCTTAGTTTGCGTATCATATTGCTTAATATTTCTGTACCTAACATGGAATGATGAGTATGCATTTGACCGGAAAGTGCTATTGCGTTCTCTAACCTACTTAATTCGCTTAATAGACTATCTACGTTATTACTAATTATTTGCAGTGTTTGCGAGAACTTTGCAAACTTGATGAGGTTGTGTTGTTTATACTTATCGGCGTCAAGTAAAATATGTAGACTATCATTTAATTGTACTTGGTTTTCTACTAATTTTGTAATAATTTTTGTATGTTCATTCATCAAACCTTTGCTAAGGCTTATATGATGATTTTGCTCAATAGCTATCTGTTGCTGGTTATCATTGAGGGCTTTAAGGGCGTTATCGTACTTGATGGCATCTGTATGATCCAGGTTTCCTGTAATGCTCTTTATTACGGATCCGAGACCATCTATTAAACTTCTCTTGGATCGATTGGGCTTTAGGCTTTGTAGATGAGATGAGGCTTTATTTAGTTTCGCATTCAAACTATCTATCTGGAGCTCGTATAAAGTGCGAGTGTAATTGTCTAGTCTATCTGTGGCTTTAATAAGTTGGATTCGTATTTCGTTAATGTTGTTGTCTATGTCTGTTAGTTCAATGTTCTGCAGGAATGTATGATAATGAGTAATGAGTTTCATGGGCCCTAGTTTGAAGGGCAGTAGTCCAGTTCCGTTCTCTAGTCGTTCTAGATTGATCTCTTGCGCCCATGTTAGGCTAAGTGACAGCATCAGGGGTATCCTGTAACAATTTCGCGGTTTTAGGGACGCGCTTTAATCTAGATTTAGCTATAGGTCCCTTTTTCTTGGAAGTATAAATATGGATGGGTAAATTAGCTAGGACGGTGTCTTGGTTGTATCTGGGTGCGAGTTTAGATCTACTAGCGGAGGGATTACTGATGAATATTTGTTGGTCGGGTTCATAATCGTCCTCATCCTCACGTGTTTTATTACGACTCTCTATAAGCGCCGTTCGATTAGCGAGAGACGTCTCATTGATTAGCTCGTATACTTTTTGCATACGTTCCCTATGTGTTTCTGTATATTGTTGCAGTAGGTGTCCGGTCAGATCTATGTCAGTCGGGTCTCGAGGGTCGGTGTGTCCCAATATAAGGTCATATGGTTTACATCGTGTGAAAGAATGGATTGAACTATTGTATGCTATGATAGCATACGGCATCAGATGTACGACTGGCTCATCTTTGTGTTTTAGTTTCAAAATACGAAGATGTTCCAGTATGGTGGAGTGAAAACGTTCAATGTTACCGTTAGCGTTAGGTGAGTATGCGAGTGTTTGGTGATGAATTATTTTATGAACCTTGCAGAACTCGGAGAACATCTGGTTGGTGAATTCGGTCCCTTGATCTGTAATAATGGTTAATGGTAGGCCATGATGCGTGCTGAAAGTTAGTAAAGCTTGTATGATGCTAACTGCAGTCCCATCTCGAAGGAGGTAAGCTTGACCGTACTTTGAAAAGGCGTCTATGAATGTTACGTATTTTTCATTCTGTGCTGAGAAGCTATCCATATGTATTATTTCGAACGGTCTGGTGGCCGGGGGCGCTATATTGAACTTCTGCTTTATGGGGTTCCTATCATACTTTGCTTGCCCACATATTGTGCAGTCATTTATGAATTTGGTTATGTGTTCTCGCATCTTGGGCCAATAATATTTAGCAGATAAGGCACGAGAGCACTCGTTAATGCCACGGTGGTTGGTCTTGCCTTCGTGGTAGTGACGAATAATTTCTTGCTGCCTCAGGTATTCTTTTACGTTTTCAAGTTCCTTTTTTGCCAATACCAACTTCATAGATGAACTCTTAAAATATTTTTGTAACAGAGGGATTATGTTGTACATTGCAAGGGGTGGATTTATTAAGAGGGCAGTTTTGATTTTAGGGTTGACGTATTCCTTAATGGCGTTAATCAGATCTTCTTCCAGGTTGGATTCAGATAGCTGAACAGATGTTCGAGTGTGGGTGTCAAATATCTTAGTTGCAGTAGTCCGTTTTTTAAAGTCGCCTACAACGGTTAAGCATAACTGTCGGTGGAATTTATTTAGTGGTTCGTCGGTGATGGGTATTTCAAGTATGGGGTTTTCCTCAGAGGTATGTGCTGTCAAGGTGTTGGAGTTAGCTAGAGATGGTGGTCTGTCAGTTGCGTTTGCAATCATTGAACTAACCTCCTCGTTATGGATCTCGACGCGAGAAAGGGCGTCGGCATTGGTGTTGTGTTTGCCTTTTTTATAGATGACGGTAAAATCATATTCGCTTAACTTTAACCGCCACCTTGTTAATCGTGAATTTGGTTCCTTGAGGCTCATGACCCACTGTAGTGGTTTGTGGTCCGTTACTATTTTGAACTTGCGTCCAAAGAGGTAAGGCCGAAAGTATTTTGTTGCCCATACAATGGCTAGTAGTTTTTTTTCTATTGTACTGTAATTTACTTCGCTTTCATTAAGAGTCCGTGACGCATACGCTACGGGTTTATCTGAGCCAATAGAACCTTGTGAGAGTATCGCGCCGATGGCAAAATTAGAAGCATCTGTGGTTAAAACGAATTCTTTGTCAAAGTCGGGATATCTAAGGATAGGGTCGTTGGTCAACAGAGTCTTACATTTCTCGAAACAGTTAATATAGTCTGAGTCTAAAGTTACCTTTTTCCCTTTCTTTAAACATTGTGTCATTGGTTTGGTAATACGAGAGAAGTCTGGAATGAATTTTCGGTAATAACCGAGGAGTCCGAGAAACTGTTTAATTTCTTTAGGTGTTTTAGGTATGGGGTAATTTTGAATAGCTGTGATCTTGTCTGGGTTAGGCTTTATTCCTTCGGTACTGATGACATGACCTAGGTATGCGGTTTCGAGTTTTAAGAACTCTGATTTATCTAACTGGATTTTAAAGTTAGATAGATTCTCTTAATCTCTGGAACACCTTCTCAAGGTTGTTCATGTGTTCCTGGAGAGAAGTACTGAATACAATTATATCGTCAAGATAAACGAGACATATTACATTTTGTAGTCCTTTGAGTACGTTATCCATCACTCGTTGGAATGTGGAAGGGGAGTTTTTTAGTCCCATGGGCATTCTCAAAAATTCAAAATGCCCATGTTCGACATTAAAGGCGGTCTTGGGAATGTCACTGGGATTCATTTCCACCTGGTGAAACCCTGACGCTAGGTCAAGAGTAGTGAAATATTGGCACTTGCCTAGTTTGTCTAGTACGTCTGTAATATTCGGGATAGGGTATTTGTCATCGATCGTTTTTTCATTTAGCTTCCGAAAGTCAATAACTATGCGCCATTTCTTTTTTCCAGAGGCATCACTTTTCTTTGGGACGACCCAAATTGGTGAGCTCCATGCGGATTCAGACGGCCTAATGATTCCTTGATCTAACATTTTTGTTATTTGATCCCTAACTTCTTGGCGGTGTATAAACGGGTACCTGTAACTTTTAGTATAAATTGGAATTTCATCTGTAGTTTTGATGCTGTGCTTTACTTTGTTGGTAAAAGTTAATGCCTCGCCTTCAATATAAAAGACGTCGGCATACTTTGAACACAGTGCCAATAAGTTTGCCTTTTCCTCCTCGTTTAGGTGATCGATGCGTAACCGGGATGTAACATCTTTAGCGCGAGGTGATAATTGCTCGGTACATTCAACATTTAATATCGTTGCCTGAGTGGCATGGTCCAGTGAAAATATTATATCGTTGTGGGTTGGGTTGGTCACTTCGACTATACCGCGGCTATTAGAAACGGTGGTCAGGCATTCAGTTATAATACAATTGCAAATTATCTGTTCCTCTACAAAAACCTCACCACCCGGTGCATTAATGGGTAACCGTATTAATTTAGAGCTTCCTGCTGGTATGATTTCTTCATAGAGGTTTAAATTTCGAGAATTATAAATTTGGATGGGATTAATTGCGAACTTAGTTGTAAATGTAAGATCTTTCAAATCTAATTTAGCCTCCCATCTAGTTAGTAAATCCATTCCTATCAAACCGTCAAAACGATCGTGGAATCTGTATACGAATAGTTTAATTGATTCCGTGTCACCGAATTCGGGAAAGCAGGGTAACTTAATAGAATAATCGCTCCTGCTTGTGGCATGGACGTTGGTAACCTCGAATGGATCATAGTTAAGAGGTATGTGAGAGAAATAAGTCTGAACTGCTTCTGGACTGATGAATGATTGGTTTGCACCGGTGTCTATTAGAAAGTTAAGTGGAGGGTTATGGATACGAACAAAGGGTAATTGCCTTTGGGTTTGCAAGTTTAATTCTATCCTGAGCTGTTTGACTTCGGAACTTTCTGAAAATCCTGACTGGTTGAAGGCTGCTGTTGATCGGCGGTAACTGTCTTGTCTTTGTCGTTAATTCCGTCGGTCTGTTCCAATATGTCATGGTCATATGTATAGTCGTCAAAATAAAAGTAGTCCTGGTTGTAGGGATCAATGTAAAGGTAGTCGGATGGGTCAGGGTAATAGTAGATCTCTCCATAATTTGAACATTCGTTCACATTAACATCGCGAGTTTTAAGATAGTTGGAAGGTGGTGGATTGCCCTGTAGTGCCCAATTCCAACTGTTGGTAGCAGGCAGAGGCCTGGGTACAAAGTGGCTTACGCCGCTCATCGGCCTGGGACCATTATTCGGCAAATATTGGTTTCTTGGGGGCATTCTGAATCCAGAACCACCCTGATTATTAGTAGGCGGTGGTGCGCTGAATACTTGTTGCGTACGGGTCGGGCCACGTGGTTGCATGTTACTTGGATTGAACGGTCTTTCGAATTGGTGCTGAGATGGCCAGGGCCGTGACATAAATTGCGGTCCTTGCGGTCTAAACGGACCGGGCATGTTGAAAGGACTTGGCCTAAACGGAACAAGCATTTTACTTGGATGGACCGGCATTTTATGATTAATTTCGTTCTGTTGATTAAGTGGCATTCGCGCTAAGGGTTTTTTATCCGACAAGTTATCGTTTCTGCTCTGCAAATACATAGTGTTAGTCTCCTCATGCACAAACTCTAGAGCCTTCTCAATAGTCTCTGGTCTCATACATCTTATACGCGAGCCTAAAGGATCTTTCAAACCGCGGAGGTAGGCCTGCAAAGTTAGTTTGCGATATAAATCGCGTTTGGCCGCAATAGTTGAGTCTAGGGTATCGTGCAATGAAACGTATGACATGACGGTGCTGAAAAGTCCCTGGCAACGCTCATAAAATTCCTGCGGCGTGCCGGAACCCTGTGTAAGTAAAGCCAAATCGTTGTAGAGAGCGGTCTCGTCTCGCTGGTCGGCAAAATTATTAACAAGAGCACTACGTATGCCTGCCCAATCATTTGGTATACCGTTCGCGTTAATCAGACGGGCGGCGGGCCCCGTAACTTTGTTCAATATGCCATTTAGAAGCGCTATGTTATTTAACGGTTGCCCCTCTCGGATGAATTCAGCTACTAACTGGTCACACAATTTGATGAACCTGGTAAGTACGTTCGGATTCCCATCAAAATCGGGAACTAAGCGGAGGGCTTTAAATATGCTGTCTAAATCGGCCATCTCGGGTTCAATTTCAGGACTAATATCGCGCCTAGAATCTACACTTCTATTCCTACTACTAACTAACCTACGTGTACTAGATCTACGTGGATAAAAAATGTTGGATAAGGTATATGGAATCTACACACAAAAAGGAAGCAAGCAACCACTAAGAAAATTCAGCGGACTTACATGAACATTCTGGTCTTCGTTGAGCTGTATCGATATCTGGATCTCCGGCGTAGTCTCGTTGTTGATGTTCAGGATCTCCCGGTGCGACGTTGAAAGTCTATCGTAGCGAACGCGGTGCGATATACCGGTAATCGCAATTACGACCCGGGAATCCTACCGGCTGCGCCAAATACGTGGGCTACTGCCGGAGGACTCAAAAAAAACCGAATTTATTACAAACTAATTTATTTTAATAAAAAGAAATTACAATTATTAGGAAAGCAAATTGACTCGATCGATGGTGGATACGAAGTGCGCGGGCTCGGTCACGTAGACGTTGTCCTCGGGCCTCGTGTTCTGTGTCAGCAGTTTCCCCTCGTAGCAACTGGGTCGATGATGCGCACGCGTTGTGCCTCGTGCCAGCAGTGTCAGCGCTTTACTTAATAGTGATGCGCGTAACAAATGCTTATTTTCTTTGTGTTAATTTTTTAAAACATTCAAAACACTAATTCGCCTTGTTGGTCTAGTGGTCGAAAACGGGACTGCGGAGCATGACTTCCTGGGTTCGATTCCTGGGTCGGGCAGTGTTATTAGGTTTTTTCATAAGGAAACTCGGTAGCAGCCACGGAGTCTGAATTTGTGCCTGATTGATGGCAATAGGCTCGCCCCCTTTTACATGGGACTTAAAACAAAATTTAAAAAAAAATGAGATCGCTTCTTCATTTGTCGTCAGAACCGATTCAGTGTCGGTACAGATATAAACATCACCACAGCGTCAACATCACGAGGTAAATAGCTAAACGAGGGATGGCATGAACACTGATCACCGTGTCTTCCAATGGGCACTGACGTCATCAAAGTGGGCCTGGCATCGATCAGTCCATTTGTAGCGAAGACATCCAATGTGGAGGTAAGAGTTAATCATACACAATACATAAGAAAGTTAACATTTATTAACAAAAAGGTTAGGCCTGAATTCCTGTTACGCTGATGTCAGTCGCGTACGTCAGTGAGAAATAAAGTAGCAACGTACGCGCCACTGACGTCAGCGTTACAGTATGGTGTTATTTAGAACACAATGTACACTCGTACGCGCGACCGACATCAGCGTAACAGGAATTCAGGCCTTAGGGTCCGTAATTAACATTTGGCTTAAGGCAACATAGGTAGGTACTCTTACAAAATATGTAAAGCTTATAACTTTAATAATCACAGTTAATTGAGGCACATTGTTGAATGGTTCAAATCACGACCGAATCAGGTGATTCCTATGTCATTGACATAAGGTTTAAACTGAGATTGATACTCGCTTGTTAAATGCATGAATGCAACTAGAAGTTGTTCTTTAGTAAATCTTTACAGGAATGGCCCCCATCCGATATACATTTGGCAGAGATTGTGAATGCTGGTCGCCTCCACGATGAGATGTTCCACTTGACCTTCGGGAGACAAGGACAGCGATAGTTGCTTGTTCTTCGTCCTCACCTTTAAAAGAAAAGAACTTACAGCCGCGAATAATATTTTCATCAACATACAACCTAGCACTGGCCTGCTAATTGCAAAAAAAACGTAAGAAAATTTTAATTTCGCGGGCTACCCTGGAGCATCCACCTTAAAAGTCCGCTATGACCGTTTGGTACATTTAAAAGAAACAATGCCGTATTTACGTATTGAATGTGAAATAAATAATATTTTTGTAAGTATAAATTAGTGTAAACAATAGATGCACGACACCGGTAAATTATTATTAAACACGGTCTTGACTCTTTAACCACGTGTACGATATAGTTATGTAACACGAAACAATGATGTTTCAAACGATAAACACAATAGGCTAGTTTCCACCATCAATAAATTGCAAATCTATTTAGTCCGTCAGTTAGAGCATTGGAAAATAATGGACACGTATTTTTTGTTTTTGTAAATCAATGAATATTGACAAAGATAAAACGCAACAAAACTCAGGAGTCAGGCTCGTGACGTCAGAACGCACTAAAAATTATACCACGGCGTGACGTATTGAGAATTTTAAAAGCGTCGTATCTTCGTCAATATTAGTTTTCGTAACAAAAGAAAAAATACGGGTCAAATATTTTTTCAAAATCTAACTGACGGATTAATTACATTTTTTCAGTACACAAGTCTATTACCCATTGAAATTCTTCAACTTTGCGAGTCGTTAAACTCAAATCGAACCCGTAGGTTTTATGTTTACACTAATGAATGTTTTTTAAACTATAATTCATTCCGGCACATACAGACTGATGCCGCATAAGCTCATTTGAACTTATAATGGAGTACCTACACAGATTTTACTAAATTGGAACCTCAATAGTATTATGAGATGTGGCGACAAGTTTCATCATTATCAACATCATTGTAAGAGCTAAAGTCTTCATTACATAAAAATGGAGAAAGAATAAATATTCTTAAAGGGATTTTTTAATGGCAGGCTATCGGTGTTCACCTTGATTAACAGCCTGTAAGGTTTCTACTGCTGGGCAGGCCTCTTTGAGACAGTGAGTGTGTGATAAGTGTGATAACTGTGTGATGTGTGACCATAAAATGTTAAAAAAAATTCGTTGGACATTACACACCGCCATCTAGTGCCACACTAAGAAACGAAGGCTTATGTCGTGGACACCCTATAGTTGAAATACTACAGATACCAGATAATTGAGATACTTTTTAAAAGACGCTTACCATTCCATTAAGTCGTTGCTTGATATGCAGCAGATGCTGTAACGCCTGCTCATTGGTCCGCTCGCCGCAGTCCACGGGCCGTACCCGTCCCCATGACACCAAGGGATCGTACACAAACGGCTCGATCACAGACATCAGCGCTGCGGTTTGGGCGCGGAGAGCTCGCATAACTGCCTCGCAACTTTTCCTAAATTAAGAAAGGATTTATTTATTTCTATTATTATTTACATTCTGAATGGTTTCAGGACACTGGCGTTATTTGTGAATGCTGAGAAGAAAAAAAAACAGGAAAGCAGCAAACCGAAGATTAACTATTACATACGCAATCAACATCAGTATCATAGTTCCTAGCTGTTTCGGCTTCTAGACTAGTCTAACCGGATGAATATGGCTCTTGTAAGACATGCTGGTTTTCATAAGATATTTTCTTTTACCTATTTGAGAGCAGTGGGTCGCTTTGCTATACGTCATCATCTGGCTAGCCTTTTCCCAACTACCTTTTTTTTTTTCCGGATGGGAAATCATCAAATGACTTCTCCCGCTCTGGGAGGAGCAGGAGGGAGTGTCAGACTTTTACTGACTAAAACCCATCCATGTTCCTTCATCGCCCTTTGTGTTCCGGGGCCACGGTATCTCTTTCGAACAGTCCCGCAACCCCGGCAGGCATCGGTCCTTGCGGATCCCTTCCTTTTTGCTGACTCTCTTTGAGGCGCGCGTGGAACACGAACGCGCCGTCGACACGGCCTGTCGTCATGAGACGGACGGACGGCGAGCTAGCCCATAGCCCACCGTCCACAGGCCCGCGCCTACGGTGGCCGGGGGCCACGTGGTGGCCCCTGACGCCCGGGGCGTCTCCCGCGGCGGCCGGGACGCTGTGAGGTTCTCTCCCTATCACGTTCCGCCACCTCCTTCTCTAGCATTACTGCTTCGCAGAAGGAGGTGACGGCGTCCCATTCCGTCTCGCTCCGGACCATGGCTTGCACCAGGGCCGGACGCGAGAGGTCGCCGCCGCCAATCGCCGCTTCGAGGACACGGCGGTGCTCCGCCCACGCGGGGCACACCTCCACCGTGTGCTCCACCGTGTCCTCCGGTCGATCCTCGCAGTGGAAACACCCGGGCGTTTCCTCCCGCCCGATTCGGTGCAGGAACCTCCCGAAAACACCGTGTCCGGTGAGGACCTGCGTCAGGCGGAAGGTGAGGACGCCGTGGCGTCTCTCCAGCCACTCCTCAAAGAGGGGACTTATCGCCACTATCGTGGCGTGCCCTGCACGGGGTTGCGACAGTCGCTCTCTCCATGTCGCCATGAGATCCCGCCGGAAGTCTGTCCGCTGAGCGACAATTTGTCGCGGCAGCGGAGTTTCCCCCCGGCGAAGCGCCTCCGCGCGCCATTCATGCAGGCGCGCGAGGACTATCGCCTCCAGATCCCATGGCGGCAATCCGGCTAGGAGGCTCGCCGCCTCGCGGGAGATCGTGCGGTACCCACGGGCCAGCCTTACGGCTACCACCTTTTGGGGCGCGTTCAGGTAGTGGGCTGCACGCAGCCTCAAGGAACGCGCCCACACCGGGGCCCCGTAAAGGGCCATGGACCGCACGACTCCCGCGTAGAGCCTCCGGCCGGAGGCGTTCGGCCCCCCCAGATTGGGCAGGAGCCGCCTGAAGGCAGCCTCAGTCCGTTCCAGTTTCCCAACTACCTAAGTTAGTGTTGGCTTCCAATGTGATGAGATGAGATCCAGATGGAGATGAATACCAGTATTTTACATGGAGCAACTGCTTGTCTAATCTCCACAACTGGGCATAACAGAAAAACAAATCAAAAACCATTTATGTCTAATATCAAGTGTAAATAAGATAAACAATCATGAATGCACATTAGGCTTCTGTACAGTAATGGTCTTATAAAGACCTCTAACGTAAAAGGTAATTCCTACAAAATTAAAACTATATTAAAAACCTAAGTGACTTCCGTATTAAGGTAGGTAAAATACATAGTTATGTGCGCAACCTCGGGAGAATTACATAATTGTTTGACTGGACCTATTGTATTTATAGCGTCGGCAATTTTTACATGCAATGACTGTGACAACTAATATAAAAACTTATTTGTATCACTACTATAAAATCACCTTTATATTTATTTTTACTACCTACTATAAAATCACCTTTATATTTATTTTTACTACTATAAAATCACCTTTATATTTATTTTTACTACTATAAAATCACCTTTATATTTATTTTTACTACTATAAAATCACCTTTATATTTATTTTTACTACTATAAAATCACCTTTATATTTATTTTTTCTACCTACTATAAAATCACCTTAATATTTATTTTTACTACTATAAAATCACCTTTATATTTATTTTTACTACCTACTATAAAATCACCTTTATATTTATTTTTACTACTATAAAATCACCTTTATATTTATTTTTACTACCTACTATAAAATCGCCTTTATATTTATTTTTACTACCTACTATAAAATCACCTTTATATTTATTTTTACTACTATAAAATCACCTTTATATTTATTTTTACTACTATAAAATCACCTTTATATTTATTTTTACTACCTACTATAAAATCACCTTTATATTTATTTTTACTACCTACTATAAAATCACCTTTATATTTATTTTTACTACTATAAAATCACCTTTATATTTATTTTTACTACTATAAAATCACCTTTATATTTATTTTTACTACCTACTATAAAATCACCTTTATATTTATTTTTACTACTATAAAATCACCTTTATATTTATTTTTACTACTATAAAATCACCTTTATATTTATTCTTACTACTATAAAAGCACCTTCATATTTATTTTTATCTGCTAATTTATTTTATTGATTTCATGAGTTGGAAATAGGTATTTCAGTTTTGATTATTTTAAATTAGACTGTAACTAAATAACGGACCTGGTAACAGAAAACACAGTAACTGAATATTGCTCGTGTGGTTTAATGTAGGGGATTTAATATTACAACACATTTCATATTGAAACAAGGTTAGTTTTTAAATACTTAGTTAAAAACAGTTCTAGTACGAAAGCATTCGGGTCTCTAGATATGAATAAAATAATCACACTTGACAATTAACTTGAAGATGGTGAATGAACTTTACTCCTGAAAATAATTATTTATCATATTGGTTTATCCATTAATAAACTAGATTGGTATATTATAAGATCAGAATCATTAGTGATAAGAATCACAATACTTGCAATAATAACAATTATCTAGATTTTTAAATTTGGACATGTGCAATTAGTTGATAACTTAGATGTCACCTTTTTTTGTCGGCACAAATGCCAAGGCCTCGTCATACTAAGAAAACACCTTATTATACTATAAAGGGTGTAAAACACCTCTTAACGAAGCCGAAAGGCACTTGTTCTCCCCGTCATTGCGATAATTTTTTTGTTTTACACCATACCTGGGAACCTTCTAGTTACGGAGATATTGGGGGTCAAACTTCCAACTTTTTGACAAGTTTTTTTTTTAATACATGTTTTTAATGTAAGATTTTTACTTTAAACACCTCCACCACCCCCGTACTATTCAATCCATCCATCAACACAATGTTTTGAGTGCGTTACATCTACGAGTTCTACCACAAAACATGATTTTTCACCCCAAAAAAAAAAGTTGTTTCCCAGCATTAATTTTTGCGTAAAGTTAGTTAGTTTGATGTACAGAATGCTTGGTTGACGGCTTCGTGTTGAGGTCTTTTACACCCTGTATAAAGCATCGTATTATACAATTTAAATAATAACGTATCTCTTTAGCTAGTCAAAAATAACAGAAAAGGTAACTGCGGTTACATCATTATATTTTTTAGTTGTAACAAAAAAGCCGCAAAGTAAAAACTACTTAAAAGGTTTGATTGACAATCGAATTTATTTTTCAAGTCGTGTTGGTGTGCGTCTAAATGACGCGCAATGAATATTTTTTCATTAGGTTTACGACCACACAGTAACTATTATACCAGTTTATAAGAGTAACAAGTAATCCTTGAAGCACCTTGTACCAAAGGCTCGAACTCGACTTAAACCTTTTTTGTGACAATTTACCGCGAACAGTTTACAGTTTTTCGCGGTAAACTGAAAGGTTATGTTTTTGCGCGTATCTTGTATGTGGAAATTTTACCCTGTTTTTCCATACTTCTAAAGGCCTGCACAAACGAGGGACACTTTTTCCGCAAACAATTTGCAACAACCAATGGAGGTCAACCAATAGATGAAAAAACAACACAACAACCAATGAACAGGAACGGTCATTCTATACGACGGACAAAAGACCCTCGTCTTCGCAGGAGGATCTAAAAGTAATTGTTACCTAAACATGCCCTCATGTCTGAGCGGCCCCATGGCTGCTTCCATGTTGTGTGTGAGACGGAAGGGCACTCGCTCCGGCCACTCGAACGCTTCTCCCTTGTTGAACAAACAGTTGAAGTCTACGTGCACCGTATCGCCATTGGTTGAGTCGAAGGATATGTTCTCGCCGTGACGGTCGCCTAGACCTAGTGGAATATCAAATATTCTCTTCAAATAGTCTCTTGGTCGATCATGATTAGCCTTCGAGTCAGTTTCCACCAAGCGGAAAAATCCTCACGCGCCTTTTAATGTCACTAAATAAAGAACTGTTTCAAGTATTGCTTTACACGCGCTTGAAAATGCGCGAACGCACAATTTTATACTTAAAGGCACTACTGATACAGCCCTTTATTCAGTGACATCAAATATTGCGCGAGGATTTTGCCCTTAGCGACGGAAAAGGAACGCCTTTTCCGTCGCTAAGGGCAAAATCCTCGGGAATTGTCTTGAACGACAATAATCTTAACATATGAACATGGACATTATAGTATGTAATGAATTGCAAGAAACTTACCCAGAATGTATCCAACCATTGACATGACAGCAGTAGTCCTGATATACGCAGATCTTGCTTGATACCTGTTATAAAATTGTATCACTGAAACCGTTACACATATTTAAAAACAACATTAGTGTTAACTTTTTGAAGATCGTCAAGTAAAACTTAAAGTTTGTTAATAACAAAGCTGCATGGGAATGCTGTACTTAAGGTGGAAGCTCCACGGTAGCCCGCGAAATTTTAGTGTTATATGAACTTAGACAGTTGTATTGATGATTTTAATAATTGTAATTCTGTAACTACATACGTGTTACAGCCGCGAAAATTTTAATTAACATGCAACCTAACACTGACCTGCAAATTCCAAAATACGTAGGAAGATTTAAATTTCGCGGGCTACCACCTTAAGAGCGTTTATACAGAAAGTGGGCAACGTCGCAAATAGCTGTCAAATATTTCGCTGTTTTGATTAATTTGACAATATTACTGCTATTCACTATTAATATTCTAGTTCACTAGTTTACCATATTTACCACAGTAATATTGCCGAATTAATTAAAATAGGTAAATATTTGATGGCTATTTGCGACGTTACCAACTTTTTGGATGCGCAAACTGTAAACCAGTTCAAGTTCATACTTACCATCCGTAAGGATCCGAGAACACTCGTCGGAACCACTCCTGGAAGACAGCCGGATGACGCGGCAATAGTTGTTGTTCGTAAATACGCCTCTTCTTTTCTACCGGGTCTTTGTTCGCGCACATCATCTCTTTCAACTCACGATTGCTTGTATGGATACCTAAGATGTTAATAGAAAAACATTAAAAAACCATGTAAGTTTACCCAGCAGGGCAAACATCTTGAATTATTCAAGATTTAAGATTTTGCACTGCTACTATTGCATTGTTCCAGAAAACTAAACGTAGCCAAAGCAAACGCCAATCTTTCTGCCTCACAATACAGGGTGTAAAAAGCCTCTTAACGAAGCTGAAAGGTATTTGTTCTCCCCGTCATTGCGATCATTTTTTTGTTCTACACCATACCTGGGAACCTTCTAGTTACGGAGATATTGGGGGTCAAAGTTCCAACTTTTTGACAAGTTTTTTTTGAAATACTAGATTTTATTGTAAGATTTTACTTTAAACACCTCCCCGGCCCCCATACTATTCAATCCATCTATAAACACAATGTTTTGAGTGCGTTACATTGAGTTCCACCACAAAACGTGATTTTTCACCCCAAAAAAAAAGTCGTTTCCCAGCAATAATTTTTGCGTAAAGTTACTTGGTTTGAAGTACAGAATGCTTGGTTGACGGCTTCGTGATGAGGTTGTTTACACCCTGTATAGTGTATAAGTAGGTCCGAAGAGATGGGTCTAATTGTCCAAAACTAGAGCATGAATGGCCGTCAAAAGAAGGACGTCCTTACTAATCTTTACTTACCTTTCTGCTTATAAATGTGCATCAATATCGGCCTCAACCCAACGAGGTTAGGCACCCACTCTATGAGCCCGCACTCTTCATTCAAAGGCAACACACTATAGGTGCGTATGTACAGGCGCCGGCGCCGGGTCTCAGGCGCATCCTGTAGGAAACGGTTCACGACGCCGTTGAACTCCATCAGGCGGTAATCCTTGCGAAGATCGTCGCGAGGTTTCAGCATTATTATGTAGGATTTGCCATCTGAACCTACAAATATACGAGTGTTAATATAAAGTGTTATGCAAAAATATAACATTCACAAACATCACGCCTGTAATCCCTCAAGGGTTAGGCAGAGGTGTACGTAATAGTACACCCACATTTATAATCCTATTGGTTTGGATTCACACTTTCATGAATTTCCGCAAAATACCGCCTTCCGATACTGTTCCTAAGTGGCATTGGTAACAAATTGTATGACAATAGATGACCGCGCTTGATAGATGTATGTACGTACGGTCGACCAAGCTATTTGGTTTACATTTTACAATGTAATTTGCATGTTAAATTGTAAACCAAATAGCTTAGTCGACCGTACGTCAGTTCAAACCAAATAACACATCCCTAACCATGAACTTTTGCCAATACAAGGTGTAACATAATAAATGCACGAGGTTGTGCGTTTATTCTACCTGTACCTTTGGTGTCTCGAACCATGAAACTGAACAACATGCTGATAGCTACTTAGGTAACCCTTTAGCATAATCTGCCTAAGTGCCTATAATGCTTTTGGAACAAAGGCTTCCTCTTTGTGAGACGCAATGCATTGTAACCCACCTATCTGGACCTTCTAGGACATGCTGGTTTTCTTAAGATATTTTCCTTCACCTATTTGAGAGCAGTGGGTCGCTTTGCTATACGTCATCACCTGGCTAGCCTTTTCCCAACTACCTAAGTTAGTGTTAGCTTCTAATGTAACCGGATGGAGATGAATACCAGTATTTTATTTTAAGCGACTGCCTATCTGACCTCCACAACCCAGTTAGTACTGGGTAATACGACACCCCTTGGTAAGACCGGTTGTCAGACTTTATGGGCCACTGACTACCTGTAACGACTGTCAAAGATCTACAAATGACAGCCGGGACCAACTGCTTAACGAGCTTTCCGACGTACGATGGAAAGACGTGCATAACAAGTGAAAAAGTGTCCCAAGTCGTAACTAGTTTAATATTCTTACATTCCCAGTGGTTTACTAAACTTAATAAATAAAAATATTTTTTACCTTTTAAAGTAACTTTCCTAGGTTTCTGCAACGAAGGCAGTATACTTATAGTTTCTTCAATGCCAGCGATAAACACCGGTGGTTCAGTTGGTATGTTGAAGTCTATGCGCTCTTGCCGCGCCGCCTTGGATGGCAGCACGATCTTACAGAACTCTTGGAATGGCATCATGACGTGGCTGAAGCTATCGCCGGCCAGGAGCCGGGGTAACGATCTGACTAGCGTTGACACTGTTGTGGTCTGTGAAGATAAAAATTACACAAATGAAGCTTAAAATAATTCGGCCATGGCGAAGTCAAAGGTTAAAAGAAGAATGTATTTTCGTTTGAGTCAGCATTAGAGAAGATAATATATTATAATCTGCATCCATATAGGCGCCTAGTATCAAAAATATAATGTTTTAGGGAAATTCATTGCTAAACAACATAACTTCCAACTTAAATAGTCCGCATTCTAACTACATTATTTTCTTCGTTCTTAGTAAATAACAAAATAAATTTTCTGAACAATTAGTTTCCCTGATGGTATTAACCTGTTGCTTTTGAACTTTTTATAGTATTTATTTTTCCTTCGCCAAAGTAGTCCAAATCGTAGAACCATCAAACTGTATCTTTGTAGTTTTTTTAATGCGCGAAAATATTAAAACATATAAATCTTTAAACTGCTGTTCTAAAAAAACCGTCAACGTATCAAGGTGTATTACGTACTAAGTACAAATAAGGTTATTTAATATTTGCAGTTTAATTTCACACCATCATGGTAATCCAAACAGTACGGACATTCCGACAATTTAGTTCCATCCGTCATAGATCAACATAGGGAGGTATGTACTCGTTAGCATGTTTGGGATCTCTATACAAACAACATGATTAAAGTTGGAAATACCTTAATAAATCGGTAATTTAAACATAAATACATGAATTGTATTGTGTTAGGTCATCTTTTACGTACACACCTTCAACCACAATCTAAATTCTAAAGGAATAACTATAATAATAAATCTAAAGTATTTAGAAACTTCATAATTCATTTATTTATTTAAAATAGGTACGAGAACAGTACATATACTTTACATTCAACAATAAAAGTGTACCTACAGGTTAGGGTTCGAATGTAGGTACCAATTACAAATACAACATTCTCTTAAGTACAATAAAGCTGATATAGCTTTATTGTATTGCCTTACTAATATCAAAAAAAGGAAAGATTTGTATATAACGAATAAACTTAAAAACTACTGGACCGATTAAAAAAATTCTTTCGGCAATGGATAGCTACATTATCAGCGAGTAACATAGGCTATATTTTATCTCCGTACTTCCACGGGAACGGGAATTACGCGGGTGAAACCGCGTGACGTCCGCTAGTCAGAAATAAAATGTAACATAAAATGGAAAACAAATCATCTTCGACTTTAAATTGCTTCATACGTTTGATAAATTGATCTGCTGGACAACTGTCCGAATGTATGACCATCGAAAGAGTGTTATTTATTTACCCCACATGCCACACAATCAAAATACTCTACCTACCCGCCCGCTATCCTAGCAATCTTATCTTACTTCTATTAATTACTTAGATCAATAGATTTATATCTAGATTACTTTATCATGTTTTACCGCCCTGTGTGGTAACGGTTTTATCAGAAAGGACGACTGACCAAAGTTATACAGATCTTCCAGAAACAGTATTTACTTCGACAATCATCGCAAATCTTTCAAAATACAAACGCGCGCTTTATAGGGTCCCAAAGGGTAAAAACAGGACCCTATTACTAAGACTCCACTGTCCGTCTGTCTGTCACCAGGCAGTATCTCGAACCGTGATAGTTACACAGTTGAAATTTTCACAGAATGTGTTTCTGTTGCCGCTATAACAAAAAAAAACTATATATACGATAGTACGGAAACCTTCATGCGCGAGTTCGAGTCGCGCTTGGCCGGTTTTTTTACCATGATTACAAATTTTGTTATGGACAACTGCAATTCCGATAACGGATGACGTATTGCTATCGGAGCAGGTAACCCAACAGAAAAGCTCGGTAACAGGTGTACTAATACACTAATACAGGTGCACTAATACACTAATACAGGTGCACTAATACACTAATACAGGTGCAGTTATACACTAATACAGGTGCACTAATACACTAATACAGGTGCACTAATACACTAATACAGGTGCACTAATACACTAATACAGGTGCACTAATACACTAATACAGGTGCACTAATACACTAATACAGGTGCACTTATACACTAATACAGGTGCACTTATACACTAATACAGGTGCACTAATACACTAATACAGGTGCACTAATAAAACGCCTACAAACACAAAACTTATAGAACCTTTGCCTCTGCGGGGGATCACTCTGTAGCGCGATGTACGGAAACACAAAGATTATCGGAGCGCATACGTTTACTGTTTAAACTGTATTATTCTCATCCATCAATTTAACCTTATTTCTACTTACCGAAGAGCTTCCAGCTATCGGCTTATTGCACAGCTCGATCAACTTCTCAGCGAGTTGCGTGAAGTCACTGATTAGCTTCAACATACGCGGTTCCTTGAGCCTGGGGTCTGCAAACACATCGGCACAGCGCTTGATACGTTGCGCATAGCTGGATTTGATGACACTCATCATCATCCATAGTGTGTGTTGAGGGTACGCCATTATTAGCTTCACTATTATCGCTTTGAGTTGGAGGTATACCTGTGGAAGATATAACTTTCTTAGATCATGTTATAATAGTTTTGAAAACGTTTTCGTTCCACGGATTATTCTACTATGCCCCACAAATTTGTCCCACTAGTGGACAACTTGGTGGGGCAGTGTAATAATCCCGTCTCAAGAAGAGCAATATTTTAAGTGGTAAACAATACTAAATGATAAGTGTTAAATAAATAACGTGTCATATAATAAGAATCCCGTCGTCAGACATTGTTTGCACATTCATTAGCATTTTACGTCACAGTTAGACGATCACGTTTTACGAGCACGTTTTGCTAATAAGACTCTTCATCTGCTTAACCTTTTCCCCAACTATGTTGAGATCGGCTTCCAGTCTAACCAGATGCAGCCGAATACCAGTATTTTACGTGCAGCGACTACCTATCTGACTTCCACAACCCAATATAATATGCATGTAATTTTTTATTCCCTTAAATCAATAAAATACACTGTTATCAACCCAAGAAAAGTATTAAAAGTTAAGTTCATAAAGTTCTAATCAGATTGCACTACAAAGTGGTGGTGGAATAGTGCGAAATAAGTATTTTTTTGCGATTTACAAAAAATCTATTGATTGGACTACAAAAATAAAACACTATCATGCTAATATGTTGCTTGTAGAATTATTTGCCAAAAAATCAGAATAATAGCATGTATTTTAGTATGGTTTTTACTCGTTAAAAGATATAAGGAGATAGATATAAGGTTGTGTTATTTTTTATCAAGTAAAATTAGTTGTATTATGTTTTCAAAACACTACCATACTAGCATATATCCTGAAGAATATCATATATTTTTCTGGTTTTGTTTGTTGCAGTGAATCATATGCTATTTTGCATTATAAAACTCGCGTTTAGCTCTTGTAGTCCCCATAAGGTAATTTTACTAATTGTATGTGTTTTATTCAAGCAACAATTCCGATTACTCTATTATAATAAAATCTTAGAAAAACTTTTACTACTTTTCAAATAAAAGTGTTTTTTTGACACAGACTTTGACGTAACTACCGCCGTTATCGAGGACGACGTGTTTTGAGAGCGCGTTCCGTTTCACCAAAAACAAGCTACATAAAACAATAAATTGTAAAATAAGTGATGTTTTAGAAACTTAAACACTTGTACCACAATGTTTTTATGCGCCAATAAAAGGCATTTTTAATAAAAAAAAAGAAAAGAGTTTTGTATTTCTTGCATATTCCCTATTAGTACTAGGTAATACGATACCCCTAGGTATAACTGTTTTTTAGACTTTTTGGCCACTGACTACCGCCAGCCGGCTTAACGTGCTTTCCGAAGTACGGAGGAAACTCGGTACCTATGTAATGGGAGGTCACCCATCCACGGACCGACCTAGGCAAGCGCGGCTTTATCTAAAAATCGACCCCAAGCGGTTGATATTATTTAGCCACGAACTCAAGTTTTGCCAATAAGACTACCTATCCAAAACCATTTCAGCAATCATCAAGTTCGGTACTAATTTAAGTAAACTGACCTCTTTCACTGGATGGCAGATCCTCGATATGATCTGTGAGAAAGCCGTGAGATACAAATACAGAGGCAATCTCTCTGAGTATGTCTTGATGATCTCTGTCATTTGTGCTAGCACTGAATGCGCGCTTGTGTCTGTCGATGACACTTCAACATCCAACCTGAAATATAGGTCTTAAATAAAATAGATACTAATAAACATTGTGACGGTTGACTATCATATAATGTAGAACAATTAGTTTAGTTGTCAGAGTAAGTAATTGGGATTAAGTTTAGCTTGTGTGACCTTCACATCATCGTAATCACAAACGGCAATTTTCAATAACTTACTAGCCGGTTTCGATAGGATGCTATCTCTGTCTGTTTGACATTTTGCTTACAGACGGTTAGAAACAAAACGTCACATTAAAGCTTTGTTTGATTTTTCTATAAATCAAGTGACAGGTAGGTGACACCGATAGCTACGGAAGTAGGCATATAAACCAACAGTTATACGTAAGTAAGTTATAGAAAACGGCCGTTAAGGAGACATGCACCGGAAGGCTGATAACTTTACTGACGTAGGTGATGAGAAGAAACCGATGAACTCCTAGAAAACTGGAAAGATGTAGTGCAGGATCAAGAGAGGTGAGTACATGTAAATAGATTAGGCTTTTGTCCAGCCCGCGAAGCATGACCAGTGACCACCGTAGAAACGGGTTTCTTCGAGGAAAGAATCGACAATCTTTTGTTCACCTGTCATTTTGTTGATTCAATGGCAGACGAACAAAAGATTTGTCGATTCTTTCTTCGAAAACACCCGTTTCTACGGTGGTCATGCTACGCGGGCTAGGATACGAAATAATAGACTGATGCTCTGACTGTTATAGATGTACCTACAACTTACCATATAGACAGCATCCGTGGCATGCTCTGGTACAGATACTTGTGTCCGTACTGCAGCGCCTTGCCGTAGCTGTTCAGCGTGTACAGATGTACCTACAACTTACCATATAGACAGCATCCGTGGCATGCTCTGGTACAGATACTTGTGTCCGTACTGCAGCGCCTTGCCGTAGCTGTTCAGCGTGTACAGATGTACCTACAACTTACCATATAGACAGCATCCGTGGCATGCTCTGGTACAGATACTTGTGTCCGTACTGCAGCGCCTTGCCGTAGCTGTTCAGCGTGTACAGATGTACCTACAACTTACCATATAGACAGCATCCGTGGCATGCTCTGGTACAGATACTTGTGTCCGTACTGCAGCGCCTTGCCGTAGCTGTTCAGCGTGTACAGATGTACCTACAACTTACCATATAGACAGCATCCGTGGCATGCTCTGGTACAGATACTTGTGTCCGTACTGCAGCGCCTTGCCGTAGCTGTTCAGCGTGTACAGATGTACCTACAACTTACCATATAGACAGCATCCGTGGCATGCTCTGGTACAGATACTTGTGTCCGTACTGCAGCGCCTTGCCGTAGCTGTTCAGCGTGTACAGATGTACCTACAACTTACCATATAGACAGCATCCGTGGCATGCTCTGGTACAGATACTTGTGTCCGTACTGCAGCGCCTTGCCGTAGCTGTTCAGCGTGTACAGATGTACCTACAACTTACCATATAGACAGCATCCGTGGCATGCTCTGGTACAGATACTTGTGTCCGTACTGCAGCGCCTTGCCGTAGCTGTTCAGCGTGTACAGATGTACCTACAACTTACCATATAGACAGCATCCGTGGCATGCTCTGGTACAGATACTTGTGTCCGTACTGCAGCGCCTTGCCGTAGCTGTTCAGCGTGTACAGATGTACCTACAACTTACCATATAGACAGCATCCGTGGCATGCTCTGGTACAGATACTTGTGTCCGTACTGCAGCGCCTTGCCGTAGCTGTTCAGCGTGTACAGATGTACCTACAACTTACCATATAGACAGCATCCGTGGCATGCTCTGGTACAGATACTTGTGTCCGTACTGCAGCGCCTTGCCGTAGCTGTTCAGCGTGTACAGATGTACCTACAACTTACCATATAGACAGCATCCGTGGCATGCTCTGGTACAGATACTTGTGTCCGTACTGCAGCGCCTTGCCGTAGCTGTTCAGCGTGTACAGATGTACCTACAACTTACCATATAGACAGCATCCGTGGCATGCTCTGGTACAGATACTTGTGTCCGTACTGCAGCGCCTTGCCGTAGCTGTTCAGCGTGTACAGATGTACCTACAACTTACCATATAGACAGCATCCGTGGCATGCTCTGGTACAGATACTTGTGTCCGTACTGCAGCGCCTTGCCGTAGCTGTTCAGCGTGTACAGATGTACCTACAACTTACCATATAGACAGCATCCGTGGCATGCTCTGGTACAGATACTTGTGTCCGTACTGCAGCGCCTTGCCGTAGCTGTTCAGCGTGTACAGATGTACCTACAACTTACCATATAGACAGCATCCGTGGCATGCTCTGGTACAGATACTTGTGTCCGTACTGCAGCGCCTTGCCGTAGCTGTTCAGCGTGTACAGATGTACCTACAACTTACCATATAGACAGCATCCGTGGCATGCTCTGGTACAGATACTTGTGTCCGTACTGCAGCGCCTTGCCGTAGCTGTTCAGCGTGTACAGATGTACCTACAACTTACCATATAGACAGCATCCGTGGCATGCTCTGGTACAGATACTTGTGTCCGTACTGCAGCGCCTTGCCGTAGCTGTTCAGCGTGTACAGATGTACCTACAACTTACCATATAGACAGCATCCGTGGCATGCTCTGGTACAGATACTTGTGTCCGTACTGCAGCGCCTTGCCGTAGCTGTTCAGCGTGTACAGATGTACCTACAACTTACCATATAGACAGCATCCGTGGCATGCTCTGGTACAGATACTTGTGTCCGTACTGCAGCGCCTTGCCGTAGCTGTTCAGCGTGTACAGATGTACCTACAACTTACCATATATACAGCATCCGTGGCATGCTCTGGTACAGATACTTGTGTCCGTACTGCAGCGCCTTGCCGTAGCTGTTCAGCGTGTACAGATGTACCTACAACTTACCATATAGACAGCATCCGTGGCATGCTCTGGTACAGATACTAGTGTCCGTACTGCAGCGCCTTGCCGTAGCTGTTCAGCGTGTACAGATGTACCTACAACTTACCATATAGACAGCATCCGTGGCATGCTCTGGTACAGATACTTGTGTCCGTACTGCAGCGCCTTGCCGTAGCTGTTCAGCGCGTACAGACGGCGCGACCACATCGTGCTGGTACTGGTACCTTCTCCAGAGCTTACTTTCTCGTAATACGCTCCTAGGCAGACCTGGGTTAAGAAAATTATGATAAGCTTGACTTAGTTACAAGATTTTTATAGTAAGGCCGCGTTCTCACTGTGTCGTGACGAATAATTTATCGTTGGTTTTAACTTATTTATTTATTAAAACTTTATGCACAAGTAAAAACTGTACAAAGGCGGACTTAATGCCTTGCCATTTTAGTTGGCAAAAGTCGTGGACAACAGTAATCGCGTCGTCCTATATGTGAACACCTCTATTTAAATACACAAGCCACGACACTTAAAACTACACGATTATCTGTCGTCACGACAAAGTGGGTACGCAACCTAAAAGTTTTAAGTTGGTACTTAGTGTGTAAAGACTTTCCTTGTAGAATAAAGCAATACGACTTCAGCCAAAAGATGACTTAGGACGACAAGAGGTGAAGTTGGGCTTTGGATGATTATAAAAATAGAAAGGAAACATATTCATAGGAAAACAAACGGTACTTTGTGTATTTCTAGCACTGTCAAGCTTCATACAGGCCCCATGACTTAGGGTTCTTACAGACGAGCGGCACGTTGCCAACGACTGCCGTCGAAAGGCGGCGACGGCTGCAGTTTTATCTGCCGTTGGCAACGTGCCGCTCGTCGGTAAGAACCCTAAGTCATGGGGCCTGTATGAAGCTTGACAGTGATAGAAATACACAAAGTACCGTTTGTTTTCCTATGAATATGTTTCCTTTCTATTTTTATAATCATCCAAAGCCCAACTTCACCTCTTGTCGTCCTAAGTCATCTTTTGGCTGAAGTCGTATTGCTTTATTACAAGCTTAATTACAAGGAAAGTCTTTACACACTAAGTACCAACTTAAAACTTTTACATCAAATGTTTAACTTACTAAACTCTTCTCCCACTGTTTGAATACTTCTACAGAATCCTTGTAATATCCAATATTGACATCGACGTCGACATTCGTGGTTTCATCGTTGTACTTTGCTATTAGTAATTTCGCTTTGGCACATATTTTTCTGAAAACAGCATTGAAAATGTAATTTGACTAAACAGTGTTCTGTTTCGTTAACCTCATTTGCTTTGGCGAAAACTACCAGTAAATTAATACCTCACTAAGGTTGGAACTATCTTATTGTGCCATTCGGTTTTAGGCCTTTTTTTTTCGGATGGGGAATCATCAAATGACTCCTCCCGCTCTGGGCGGAGCAGGAGAGAGTGTCAGACTTTTACTGACTACAACCCATCCGTGTTCCTTCATCGCCCTTTGGGTTCCGGGGCCACGGTATCTCATTCGAACAGTCCCGCAGCCCCAGCAGGCATCGGCCCTTCCTTTTGCTGACTCTCTTTGAGGCGCGCGTGGAACACGAACGCGCCGTCGTCATGAGACGGACGGACGGCGAGCTAGCCTATAGCCCACCGTCCACAGGCCCGCGCCTACGGTGCACGCCCGGGGCGTCTCCCGCGGCGGCCGGGACGCTGTGAGGTTCTCTCCCTCTCACGTTTCGCCACCTCCTGCTCTAGCATTACTGCTTCGCAGAAGGAGTTGACGGCGTCCCATTCCGTCTCGCTCCGGACCATGGCTTGAACCAGGGCCGGACGCGAGAGGTCACCACCGCCGCAGTATGGTGCTACACACATCAAAAGTATCTAGGGATCAACATATATTTTTGCAATAACTTTTCTCCTGATTGATATTAATTAAAATTTTCTTTAAGGATTCATCAAATAAAGTGTTTTCGTTTGTCACAGTAACGATAAACCAAGTCACCTTTGCATTAATAAAGAAATTTGCCATTTTCCTAATAAAGGGATTTTTGACATTTGAACCACTAACATTAAAGTTCGAAAAAAAGACTGAAATAACAGTTTTCTTTAAAATTTTATTGGGTAACTTAAACAATTAATAATCCGTGTTTCTACCGCGAACACTAACAACACAAGAACATCGGTTTGGCATACTCAAAATGAGTTCATCCAAATCACGCTGTGGAATGGCCGCCCATGTTCGTTGCAACAACAAAAAAAGGTCTTCTTGCGACTGGATACCCTCCATATTCGGCAGAGCTCTTCTCTGTAGCATATCCCATGCATGCTCAATCGGGTTCAAGTCTGGCGACTGAGCAGGCCAGGGCAGGACATTGATGTTAGCTGCGGCGAGAGTCTGTCTTACAACTCTTGCGGTGTGCGGTCGTGCATTATCATGCATTAACTGAAATAAGGGACCGATTTGCACTTGTAGAGGAACGATGACGTCTGATACAATCGTCTCAGCATAAATTTGAGCGTTGAGGTTGCCTCTGATCCAAATCAACTCAGTTCTTCCGCCGATCCAAATACCCGCCCATACCATGATGGTTCCACCACTATAAGGATGGACTTCCTGGCAGGATTTTAATCGCTGTTGGCGTCCAGGGGTTCTCCAGTGTCGTATACGTCTTGTATCCGGTCTCATACCAAAACGAGACTCATCAGAAAAGCACACGAAACGCCATTGTTCTTCTGCCCAATTTCTGTGTTCAAGAGCCCATTGATATCGAATCCTACGATTGTGCATTGCTATAGGTGGTACCCGTAGCGGTCTTCGGGAATGAAGGTTCACTTCATGCAAGCGGTTTCTGACTGTTTGGTCGCTAATTAAGTTCCCTGAAGAGTGATGAAGCCTCACGGCTAACATCATGGCGGTTATTGTTGGAGCTCTTCGAGTTAAGATTTGAATGTATCGGTCTTGTCTCCGTGTGGTGCAGCGATACCGTCCTCCATGGCGCTCAGCCACGGTACCAGTGCTTCGGTAACGTGTCCAAAGTCGACTGATAACACTCTGACTTGTATTCAGAGCTAAAGCTACAGTACGTTGCCGGGAACCAGCTTCTATCATTCCCACGGCTCTGAGCATTTCTTCCCTGCTTAAATGACGTCGCCGCTCCATAATAACGTTGGTTTTAATCAGTAGTAGGGAAACAGTAGCACTAATAATGTCTTCAATGCGTTGTATGTTTTTATAGGGAAAATATTGACAGCTTATTTTCATCTTTTACTCGAATTTGATTGAGAGTTCCTGATTCAAATTATGAAATGCACCAAAAAGGATCCATATAAATTTATAAAATCATAAATTTATTACAAAGCCACATCTCAATCTCAAGAAATCCGCATAAAAATGCTTGATCCCTAGACATTTTTGATGTGTGTATATACAACACAATATATACTCGTACGCGCGACCGACGTCAGCGTCGGGGGAATTCCGCCCTTAAAGCTAAAACAGCCCTAGACGTTTTAAGACCCAACAAAAAAAAAGAAACAAAACACAAAATATTTTGGCCTTTGCAAAGAAGCAACAACAAAACATCACGCCTGTATTTCCTAGAGGAGTAAGACAGATGTGAATCTAAAGCACACACATATTCCGCTAGTTCTGAAAAAACACAAGAACGAATAAAATCAGTGCTAAAATCCTTACAGGTTGTAACTTGAACACAATGACAACTTCGCATACCTCTGATCGTTATTGAGTTGTTCCAACATAGGATAGGTATCATCCAAGCCTCGCCGTAGCGTAGTAAACGCATGTTCGTGCTGACCGCGCGCCCAGTACATCTTGGACTTCTCTATGAACAACTCCTCCGGTTGATATTCTTCAGCATTTAAAACGTACATGTAGGACTGAAAAGAAATTGGAGTTATGTGTTTTAATCATTACTGATCCGCATTTTAATGATAAAATTGAATCAAACAAGGTGTTTTATTTTAAATATCTAGCCATTTGTGTGGTCATACATACACTTTGGCGGATTTTTACCAAAAAAGAAACATTTAAATAATCTATAATGGTGACAATTTATGTATTTGCCCATAAATGTGTCGTAAATACAAAATTAAGTTTATTTTGATAGCGACAAGGTATACTTTTATGTGAACGCAAAAACTAAAACATGCAAAGTAAACTAATTTGTTTATTACCTGTTGGAATATTCCAGCTTTCCTGGCGTGCTTTGCGCTTTGCAGCCACAGGTCTCCGATGCATGCCTTCAATCGAGTCGCTGTCAACGGATGTGTTGGCTCAAGGAGTTGCTAAAAAAGTACGTAAGTATTAGGATACCAAAATACTATGAGTATGACGTCATGACAACAGGTGATGTAGAAGAATGAGAAACTTGTATTGAGTATCAACGTTGATTTCATGAGAGTAAACAATGGATAGATTGTGGATATGGCCTACAAGACAGACTGCCAGAAATAATGATTGATAGAAAAGGGATGAATACAGACATAATTTCTGTACGACATGAACGCTACCTGTGATTGTTGCAGCAATATTCTCCTTAGTCGTAGCAGTGGCTCTATGGTCCTAACGTCCGACTGTACTACCGACAGACGCCGTCTCCACTCGTCCAATAACTGGTTTACCATCTCTGTGCTTTGACGATCGCCGTCTATTAGTTCTTTTAGTCTGGAGAAGCATCATGGGAATTTTGTCACTTTATATCGATATTTGGTTCCTCTTTGGGCGCACTAATTAGTTGAAGTGTGAGATACAATTAAAATCTTGGACACTTAAAGGATTAAAAATAAAAATTTGGTCCTTAGAATCAATTGATTTCATTTTCTTTACACGCTCAAACTTATTTACGGGCTTTTTGTTTATGATCTCATGGATTACTTAAGGTAATAAAGGCCCAGTTACAAAGAATATAATTCAAGTGGGTTTTATGTATTGCTATTTAGATATACTTTACATTGGCAACATAAATTAGCAGACAGACCGCCGTCAATGCCAGTGTAAAGTATACCTAAAGAGAAATACTTATAGCCCATTTTTGAATTATATTCTTTTTGCCGGGTAGGAGCGGAGTCGTTTATATAGGCTAAACTACCTTTAAACCAATTTGGTCCCATGAGCGCTGAAAAAGAAAGACATTTTACCTTTGCAGAACCTCCTCAGCATGACTAGTTTCCGTGATAATATGAAGTCCGAGCACACTTTGGTACCCGCTCCTCAAAGCGTTCTCTCCTTTGCTTTCGCCGTCCATTTGAGCAAGCAGTCTACTTGTGGTGTCTTTGCAGGATATGAGAAACGCATCGTGGTCTTGTTGGCGGTAAGCGAGCAAAGTACGACCCATGAGTAGACCCCAGTTTTCGTTTGAAGGTGGCTACGGACAAGTAATTTTAAAAAAGTGAGCCGTCACGGGACGCCTGGCAGATGTGAAACATAAAAATTATTTTGTACAAGTAACATGCTTAAAAAAAAGTCAATATAAAAAAAAAAAAACAAACAAATAAAAGAAAATAAAAACAAAATGACTCTATTCACAAAAAGAAAATCCTTATGCTGGGATCGAACTCGAAGTCACGAGATTGTAACCTAGCGCTGTGCCCCGAGGCCAGCTGGCTTGTTGTAAACTGTGGCGAATATGTAGATCTTATGCTGCTTCAACAGGTCGGTAATGTTCGGGCCAGGTTGACTCCCGGGTTGGCGTCACGCCATTTTTTGATTTTACTCGCACCTATAGATTTTTCACATCAAAAACATTAAGAGCGACGGACATCTGGACAGAAAAACAGTTTCATTCAAAACAAAAGATCGACGTTGTGTCCAGCAGGTGATAATGGTCAACTTACAACAGGTTTCTTGCAAAGTTCATCGAGGTCGTCGAACCGTCCCAGCCGCCACAACGGTTCCGCTGACAACTCCTTCATACCATTCTCGTCATCATGTTCGCTCAGTAGCCGGTACGCGGTGAACGGCTGATCCAGGCCTAGATAGCAGTCGATCATGCCCTGGAATTTTCTTTTGGAATTAGCATTTTTAACCTAACAATCTACATAGAAATTCATAAATGACAGATTAGTGACTTACGGCCCTTTTCTATAACTTACTTACGTATAACTGTTGGTTAATATGCCTACTTCCGTAGCTATCGGTGTTTCTATAAACGAAGAATATCCTATCCGCGTCATCTTATCACCTACCTGTCACTTGATTCTTAAAAAATCAAGGAAAGCTTTCCTTTGACGTTTTGTTCTTAACCGTCCAGTAAGCAAAATTTCAAACAGACAGAGATAGCAACCCGAAACCGGCTAGTAAGTTATTTAAAATGACCGTAAATGTGTTTTGATCATTGATATACAATGTGGAAGGGATAGAGACGCACAAACAGTTACCACTTTTACAGTACATCATTCTGAAAAACCAGCTGTTTGTACACACAAAAGTGCAATATCTACACGATCAAGATGTATAGATACGAGGTTTTTTGGGTTCCGTACCTCAAAAGGTAAAAAAGCAACCCTTATAAAATCACTCTCTTGTCCGTCTGTCCACTTATTTTTCGGAATTTTCCCTTTACTTGTGCTGTAAGACCTTGCTTTTAACCAAAATTGACAATTCTAGGTCAACCGGAAGTACCCTATAGGTTTTGGGTCGAAAACCTATACGGTAGTTCCCGTTGGCCTTGAATCATGAAATTTAGCGAGAAGCAATATCTTACAGCACATGTAAAGGGAAAAATCTGTAAACCGTAATAAATAAATATGTACTTTAATAATAAAAAACAGCGATTTTACTATTACCCAGAAACGGCTATTGCACCAACCGCAAATAACAAGATTTGCGGTTGGTGCAATAGCCGTTTCTGGGTATCGATCAGCAAAGTTAAGTTTGTCCTTTAAAAAGTTTGTACGGAACGCTGGGTTTGCGAGTCCGAATCGCTCTTGGCCGGTTTTTTTTTTTAAATGCCGATGAATAATTTCAATGTTCAAGGTTCAGAATTGCTGAATATCTGGTAAATGTTTAATAAATTTATGCTCTAAAGTGAGTCTTAAAGTCCTTACCTGCAAACTGTGTCGATCTAATTGGCCCTCTTGTGCCAATCGTTCGTAGCAAAGTGCAGCGTCTTGCAACCGTCCAGTCACCACTTGAGCTAAGATCAACTCTTTTAATGAAGGCTCTGATCTTTTCATTGACAGAATACCTGTAAATGTGAGATATAAAGCTTGATTCGTGGTTTTACCTCCATTTCCAAAACAACTACGATAGTTGCTTTGTTCGGTAGGGCAAAGTGATATTGAGTTTTTTTTATTAGAAATTTCTCACGAGTGCTCGGAATTCGGTTTTGTATGACACAACCTAACCAAACCTAACGACGAAAACGTCGAGGCGAACGACGAGGAAGAAGCTGTTAAAACTATATATTTTGACCAGCTGATGCCCGCGGCTTCGCCCGCTCCCAAATTATACACTAAAACCTTGCTCTTAAGGGCCTATACCCCCTCAAATGGCTTAGCATGATCCTCAGCTACGCCTAAAATACTGCAGCATTAATTTTGAAATAAATATATGGTAAAGTTGAGGATTAATGCTAAGTACTTATATGTGACGAAAACACGATTCCATAAACTTTTCTCGATAGAAAAAAATTCCAAAGTTACCTCCAAATCAAACAATAAACCGCTGGTATTCAAAAAGTACTTCAAATTAGATCATGAAACTTTGCATACTAACTGAACTAACTATAAAGCAGGTCTTATGTTTTACTTAGGGTTGAAGGGCCTTAAATCATTATATCTATTAAAAAAAACCCGCATCAAAATCCGTTGCGTAGTTTTAAAGATCTAAGCATACATAGGGACAGACAGACGCGGTGGGGGACTTTGTTTTATAATATGTAGTGATGTAGTGATTTAAATTTCATATACGAAAGTTTTTCTAGAAAATGTCCTACGGTTATTTCGAATTAAAACACACAGAACAATTTAAGGTGCGAGTTCGTAGCCGACTGCATCATTCTGCTTACCCACTCTTAAAGAGATGACGATACGCTTGAAAATATTCTCATGGCATGAACAATACATAAAGCCGTTGGCTTTGCGTCTGATCTCTTCCCGGTTGTATCGGATTGCCGTTTCATCGGACCAATGAGAGTGAGGTCCGAAATTCCAAGTGATGGAAATTCGGTTGGGTATGTCATTATTAGATCACACAAACAGAACCGGAAAGATGATTTCTAAAATAAAATGTCTCACCAGCTACAGAATCCGGTTCATCTAACAAGGCGTATATCTCAGCTAAGAACGGCAGTTGCTCTTGCATTTTATCCTTTCTCTCATCCATGTACAATTCTATGTACTGTAGCGCCCGTTCTAACTCGCCACAAACGAAGTTCCCACGAGCTATCGTTAGCTTGTCGAATTTGTCCAAGAATGATGATATTGCCCTACAAAGGTAAATTTTAATTAGCTGTAGATAAAGAAGGAGTACTAGGCGATTATGGTAACAGGGATAACGACTGACTAAAAATATATGATTCTGTTTAGTCCGTCAGTTAGATTAACGAAAAATATTGGATACGTGTTTTTTGTTTTATCAAATTAATAAAAATTGACGAAGATAAAACGTGTCAAAGATCATGACAGGGCGCTTGTGACGTCACATTTGAGTAAAAAATGTACTCAAATTTGACGTCACACGAATTTTCGTTTACGCACTGTAAAAAGAAAGAATATTTGTCCAATATTTTTTGGAAATCTATCTGACGGACTAATTAGTTTTTTTTTGTCACTCACTTAACTAATAGGGTAGCCTATTAGTTAACTGAGTCAATTGGTATTTTCACAGAAAACAAGTTAAAAAGTGCGAGTAAAATTATTGTACTTAACCAGTGGGAAATACATACTTGTAATTGTCGTTTTCCGTAGGCCGCTGTTTGGAATGACACCACTCCAAAAGCCATCTGTTTAGGAAGTCTAGCAGAGTGTATATTGTTTTACTGCATTTGCTCTGAAAGAGAAACAGTAATTACGTCAGTTCCAATAGTTTATGTCATTTTAAATTAAACCTATAAGATATAACTGGAAGGTTCAAATTCATACGAAGTTTCAGTAATATTTACCTGGTTGCCTTCTTCAGCCTGAACTGAGTTAATGCTTGGAGTCATTCTAATGTGTCGTAGCATTTTATATCTACTTCTTTCTATTGTCACTGCATTTTCCATTTCAAAGTTTTCCAGACCTGTAATTATTTGAGTACTTAGTAATTGGAAAAATAAGACGTCCCAACTACTGTGTTATTTTAATTATTTATAACAATTATGGTCCTTCTGTAACTGTGTGGATGTCCTGCTCCCGACCCGACTATGGCTCACATGCTGGAGTGTGCAAAGTGTACCTACGCCATAAAGGATATAAGTAAAGGATGTAAAAACAGGCCAAATATTAAAGGGGGCTCCCCCTTTAATTTTTAATTTATTTTTATTATTTGTTGTTATGTCGGCAACAAAAATACATCATCTGTGAAAATTTCAACGGTCTAGCTATCACGGTTCATGAGATACAACCTGGTGACAGACAGACTGACTGTCAGTGGAGTCTTCGTAATAGGGTCCCATTTTTACCCTTTGGTACGGAACCCTAAAAAGGTCACAGTAGCATACGCCGTGGTGAACGTGGTCACCTAATTTAATTGATAAGTTGAACTACCGAGTTCTCTGACGGTTGATCACTTTTCAACCTTATTACTTTGAGCATTAGAGTGAAAAATGGCAGACCTCGGTAGTACCACCAATAAAAAAGATGAAGATTATTGGGGTCTTACCTATAACAGCCAAAATTTCCTCTTGTATGTACTGCGAATTATTCTTCGACTTGACAGCATGCAGTAAAACATAGGGTAGGAACAGAAATAGAGTTCTGACGTCGCGCCGCATACTCGGGTGTACTGTGCGCAGGAGTTCCCGAATGCTTTCCGATTCTATCAGAGGAATCAGTTGACCCGCCCAGCTAACAAACAATAAGGGAAAGACGTTAAAATAAATACAAGCTTGAAATGTCTCAAAAAACGAATCAATAAAAGTATTTACTTGTGTGCCCATTCCAAAAATGTTGTCGCGTAAGTCGACCCAAATAATGGGTGTGCTTTCTTCGGTTGAGAAGGATACGCTAATGTGTATCTAGAATTAAACGAAAAAACAGGTTTTAATTATTATTTGACAAGCTGAATCGGATGAGAATACAACAATATTAACAGTAAGAGATGTTGAAATAAACATTTTGCTATAAAAACCTGGAACTCAGCAAAGGATGCATAATTTGATGCATGTGTTCAGGAAAACTCTCCCAAACATCCTTCTTGCTACCGGTTGGTGATATGTCGTAAATTTTCAATATCTCTTGAATTGTTAGAGCGTAGCAATCCATATTCTGAAATAGGTTATATTATAATATTTTATCGTCTTACCGATTTTTTTAGCAATAAAATACCGGAGCAGCCGAAATAGTTTAATGAGACTGTTGGCAGTTTGAGCAGAAGTCATTGGGCAGGAAATCATTTATCGGCAAACAAAGCGTGACAAACTAAAGTAAAGGCCGGTGAGTTGCCAAACACGGCTGGGGCAGACTGGATACAGAAGGCGAAAAACTGTTTAGTGGAATCTGGTAGAAGTCTCTATTATTTTTACTGTGATAGTCTTAACTGATGAAAAACTTCACCTACCATAGTATCCTTCTCATACTGGAACGCTCTAGACAGTTCGACGAGCGCAGTGGCAGCGAAGCAGTCATCTCCTATAGAGAATGCGAACGGCGATCTATCTGGCTGCACGTACTGACGGGGCAGGTGACCCGCCTCGATAGCACCCAGCTGACCGAGGCACGAACCACTTGATAGACTTACTTTGGAGTCTGGGTCTTTGCAGCCTGGGAAAGAATTGAAAATGTAAACATACTTTGGAGGTACAGGAAGTTGAGGTTAGCAATTCGCATCTTAAGGGGTTACAAGACTAAGAAGGAACAATGATGGGTTTTAGTCAGCAAAAGTCTGACAGTCCCTTCCGCTCCGCCGAGAGCGGGAGGGGGTCATTTCATGATTTCCCAACCGAAAAAAAAATAGGGTTACAAGGTGACACAACATGAAACCAGAAATTTTAGACATTCTCTAAAGTTAACAAAGGGAAGAACTTAAGAACAGAAGAACTTAAGAAAACAAACCACTCACCTAACAGCAAAGAATCTATGAGCTCCACTATAACTGGGTCTATATTTTTCCCACCAAATATCGCTTTATGTATCTCAGATCTATTACTTTTTAACAACTTATCCAAGTGGGAAAATGCGTACGCTTTTATACTCGGTATATCATGGTTCAAATGCTGTAAGTACCACTTGATCTTGTCCAAGAAGCCATCTGGCTGGGTTCTCTTAACATGCCTCTTTATAACCAACTTTATTTTATCGGATATCTTTGTGTCTTCTAAGAAGAAAAGGTCCGAGATATGGGAGCTCAATAAATTCTCGTTGTTCAAAACAAGGTATTGGAATATTTTGTTTATTTCTTGAGGAGCGTAGTCCAATTGTTGCAAGAGTGAAACCGCCAAATTCGACATGAGAGGTCCTAAAGATATTGTGTCGATGTTATGAATGAATGCGCCCCATGCTTCTGCCAATATCTTTGGAAATTCTTTTGCCAATTGGAGAGCAGATCTCAAAGTAGCTAACACCTTGAACCTTAAAGGCGTCAAATATTTTACTCCCATCAATTGCATTATATCAGGAAAGCTTTTCAATGCTTTTCGTTTCACCGACAGTGCCACTTTCGCGTTAACCAACTTATGGTCAAAATATGCCAAGACACCTAAAAACTTCGGATTTAAAAAGTCTGCTATTTGTGATGTGCTCATACTCATGCTTCCAGTAGGTGTCGACACATCGGGGTCGTGGCAAGCTAGATATCGACAAGCATTCAACACTTTATCCGAATTACAACAATACTGAAGGAGAAATTCGGTCAAAATTACTCGAAAATGTCTTTTTATCAAGTTCAATACAGAGGTCTTCGTCAGCTTTCCAATAATGTCAAGGCATTTCTTCTCAACTTCCTTAGATTCGTTCAAATAAACGTGAACGTAAATATGAGGGAATCTCTCGATCAAAAAGTCCGAAACTGAACACTGTACTAGGGACGCGATTTCTTCAATCATTGAAGGAACCTCTTTTATGGTCACAGAGTAAGGCATCAAATATGGTAAGAAATGATGGACGTCCTTGGAAATGAAATCTCTGTACCCAACGAAGCCAAACGCCCTGACAACTTTAAGAAGTGATATAGCAAAGTCCTTTCCACTATACAAGCTACATTCAACGAAAAGTTTGCAATAATCCTTCTTATACCGATGGTAGACTTGATTGGGCGTGTAACCATGGAGCTCGCAAACATCTCTTAGACTGACTACTGCCTTTGGTCCAAGAGAGCACTGTGGATGCATTATAAAATAAACGAAAAGCTTTGTTACAGGCAATATCACTTTTTCACTGGAACATAACCCAAAGTCCTTTATGAGATTCAATGTGTTGGTCTGTTGTGCATTATCGTTGTTCTCTAAACTGACTCTTGTAGACTGGACTAGTACATTCACACATAAACTAAAAGCTGAATCCTTATGAGAATTCCATTCAGGATCTTCTTCAGCCTGAAACAAAATTATTTCATGAAATAAAAGTTCACAAGTTTTTTTCTCATTATCAAAAAACTTTGACCCGTGTTTTTTATTTTTTCGTAAACAAAGTTGACGAAGATACGACGCTTTTAAAATTCTCAAAACATAACGCCGTAGTATAATTTTTAGTGCGTTGTGACGTCACGAGCCCCCCCCCCCCCTCCTGAGTTTTGATGCGTTGTATCTTTGTCAATATTCCTTTTTTTTTAATGTTTGTCTGTGACTACTTTTATTTAAACGTGTAATACCTTTAATGTACATAAACAGTATTGTGTAGAAATAACTCAAGAGTTACGTACATTGCACACATAAATATAGAAATATTTCTAATTCACGAGATCAAGCTGTCACTAAAGTATTCCTGCTCCATCTTCACATTGAAAGGCCCTGACATGTTTTCGCGTGCCTCTTACTCTCATTGAAACTGCTCTTATAACTGAGATTTGTATATTCACTTTCAACCAGTACACTATTTAAGAATATGCATTTCCCCATTTCTCATTAAGCTTTGATGCGGGTTTTTTTTTTTACTTTTTACAAAAACAAAAAATATGTATCCATTGTTTTCCAATGCTCTAACTGACGGACTAAATACATAGATTTGTTTACTACTCACAGAATTATCATCAATGAATCGTCTGAAAGCCTTTAGAACATGTTGACTGTTGTCTTCATTGAGAAGATCTGCAGGAACTCCATAATTAAGCACATAATAGTGGTGACAGAGTCTGGCAAACAAGTCCCAATAGCCAGTGTTCTTCAAGTCTGTATATTGTTTCCAGTTCAAGAACTTTGCAAATAAACTCTTGAGGCTATTTATAGTGGAATGTTGACTAGGAGTATAAGTATTACTCTCAGAAAATATCTCAACTTTATTTTGATTGACAGTATTCATAAAATCGTCCGAGTATAGATTCTTATCTAAACTATGGCACTTTGAACATATTAGTAAGACATTTACAGCATTGTTTGAGAATAAGGAATGTCCATAACAGTCTTTTGGTACACTGATGACGATTTCGTAGGCTCCCAGTGCCATGCAGCAAATAGCTGGTAAAACTGTAGTAACTTCTTTCTGGATATCACAGTCTTTTGTCAGAAAGGCTGGCATAAGTAAGTCTCCAATAAGTTTACTTGCAGAGAAGATTTTATTCAACATCAAGAGTGGACACAATGGTGTTATCTGGAAAAAATATATTTTTTAAATTTATCTTTTCATTTGTGAGTAAAAATAATATTAATATATAATATATTCATTAAATTCTTATACATATTAACATACTTCCTTATACATATTGGATGATTTATTCCTGACGAAACCATTGATCAAATTAGAAATGATTCTATCCCAAGAATCACTTGTTTTGACTTTTAGAACAAGTCTAATAATCATCATATACTTTAGAATGATTGATTTAATGCCATCACTGCATCCCAAACTGTGTTCAGAAAACTGTGGTGAACTTTGTAGACATAATAGTTGCAGGATTCTGTTACTTTCATCTCTTGATGGAGTTTGATAGAGGACTGATGTACTTAGAAGAATATCCATGAATAGTCTAGTGCAGTTACTGTCTCCTAGAATAACACTTTTATTGTGTCCAACTAACTTCAGTAATGATCCCCAAATTATATGGATATCTTCTTTTGATAGCATCTCTATTTTCGTTTTGTCTTGCAGTTTTCTACATTGTATCGCAACTTGTTCCAATATACACAAGCAAGACAGACATCTCTTCAAATGGTAACTTATTAAAAAAATATCAATTTTATTGTCTTCACAGCTTTTTATTGACTTGATTACATTCAGCACTTGCTTGAAATACCAACATCCTTTTAAATCAATATGGCTATTTCCTTGTAACTCAGATCTTATATTTGCCAGTATGTTTTTACAGTAGGTCTCTTTCAATACATCTATTTCAGTAGCATCCATATTCAAGACATCTATCAAATCTTTTGGAAAATCCAAATGTTTGCTCAAAGACAAGCATTCCCATTTTAAATCATTATTAAATATTTTATTGCTCTTTGTCTTCAGAATTACAGTACAAATATTTAAAAGAATTTCAACATTTTCTTTTTCAGGACTTCCTTTAATTTTCATGAAAGTGCACATCAGTTTATTAAACCCATCCAAGTACATTGCATCAATTTCACCTTTTTCATAGTATACATTCAATGACTTTAACATGGCTTCAATAGAATAGAGTAAGTCAAGGTATACAGATGGGAAACAATGGTGGAAAGTGCATATTCCTATTTGTTCATAATTATTAATCAAAGTAATAAAAAACTTCAGTGACGAGAGTTTTAAATCCACACTGTAATGTTCAAGCATGTATAGAATTTCATTAAACAACTTACAATACTCAATTTTGTGTTTATTAATATAAATAGAATTTGTTGGTAAACTCTCTGCAAGAAGCTGCATTGTTAAATCTATTAAAGTTTTGCATGTTCGCAAATCTTTAACATTTACAAAAATAGGCTCTAAATTGAGTTGTACATTAGGAATATCAATTTGAACAGATTTAAAGTTTTCTAGCAATAGTCCTCTTGACTGGTCATTTGGATTCTCTTTGTAGTATTGGACTAGTTTAGTTAATATAGAAACATACTCAGAATGCAAATTATTATAAAACGATGCAGCATTCATACACAGTATGTTTAAAATTTTCAGTTGAGCATCCTTGCTTGTTGCATGTATTCTGAAATAAAAAAGTAAACTTACAAAATGATGATCAACAATTACTTAATTGAAGCAGCAAAATATTTACAATATGTATGTATGTTATGAATGCAAATGGTAAGAAGTCAAACATTTAGTGCTCAACGCACTTTCTGTCTTTGGCTCATTAAGTTTCATCAAATATGTGAGAGTAGTGTTTTTCACAATGTGGCAGTGTGAAAAACACACTATAAAATAACATTAGTATCTTTTTCGAGAGTAGGATGGATACTTTATGTACCTTTTTTAGAGAATCAAAAATAATAAGGAGTGTGAAATATAACTATTACCTGTTTAACTCCTCCACAGACCAAACATAAAATAATCTACCAACAAGCCATGTATTGAATGCATGATAGTACGGGTCTGGATATTTAGAGGCACCAGCCCTTGGTACTAACACTTCTGAGAAGTCTCTGTAAACAAACCACAAGATAAAAATGTATATTAAATAAAATGAAGTTGGGCCAGTGTCGCCTTAGGGGCGGTTGTTCTTACAGGCTGATCGAAACATGAGAAGATTTCTAAAGTCTTACCCTGATAACTTCAGAATAGAAGTAAGTAGTCTATCCAAACCATCAGCTGCATGCTCCAAGTTGTTGAACAACACCATAGTCGGCGCATTAAACATTTGCCACACGGTAAATGGACCATCTTGGTTATCATCCTCCATTATGATCAAAATTTAACATAATACTCAGTAAAATTGATAACAAAATCTACCGGCACAAAGTTTTCGTTTTTTAGTAGTTTGACAACTTTGACAGTACGACACAGCGACACACACACGCTGAATCGCTGACAGTCAGCTGAATTCAATTTTCGTTTCCCGCCATTATTTTATTGATGCATTCAACAAAATAAAAAAATGAGTTTGATAATTTTAAAAATAAATAAAAAGACTAAGCTAACTGCTCTGCAGCATTTCTTCACGAGCTCCTATTTTGGCTGATAAAACATTAATCCTTAATATAAGGACGTGGCCAAAGAGTATTTGAAAACGGACTGTACTCCGAATGTTGTTGAATGTTGTGAACGGCTAGGACATGGATTTTTGTAACTTGTATCTAGTCCATGTTGTATTACTTCCCTTTCATTCTTGATCTAAGCACCACTTGCAGACAAAACCTAGTTTCTTTTTAGATCACAAACAATAATGGTTGGCTCTGAGGGTTCTTCAGCCAGCATATTCAGCATGAAAACCAGATACCTGAGTAGGTAGGGCGTGATGGGAGAACCCGACCCCAAAGGGTATAGTAATATATATGCCTGACCCTCTGACCGAATGCTAAAATTCATGTTGAAGCACCAAGTTTACTGTAAACCAAAGAGAATAATAATAAGGGAGCCGTAAACACTGTTTCTGAAACTTGGCAGTCCACACTTGTCAGTTGTTGCTAGATGTCGTCCGAGGAGAAAATTGTGATCGTAGAATATGCATCTTCATTTCCACTTCCTTTTTCCCTTTTTTGCCCGTGGTCCCTTCTCGTAGTCCTTTGTGGTTCCTATAATACTGGAACATTCCGGGTTTTATGAAGCGCTCGCATAATAAATAACATTCTTTGACTTCTGTCCCCGAAGTGCCGGGCCTCCGCCGCGCCGGCCTTCTTCGTCGGCCTACGGCCCGGTGCTCATGCCACCCATTAAGGATTAAAAAAAAATACACCTGGCAGTATATTTTTCTTGAAGGAACAACGGACAAAAAAATATTCGTTGTCCCTTCCAGGGATTACGGGACCGGGATCACGGTCGAAATCCTCCTTTTGCGACATATCCATAATTGTTTTTTATTTATCTTGTATTTGAAAAATCTCAAAGTACATGATGCTGTAGATAAAACTCTGAGCATCGAAACCTGGTTGTTGGACCACACTACTTCCGTTTACTCGCGCAACACACGTCCACCTGTTGACGTTTACTTCAGTGTCCTTTACCATGATAACTAGCTATTTGGTGATATTCAGGATTATTGATTAAGGAGATTATTGATCAGGTTTCGTATTATTAAATAAATACAATTTATATTTTCTTGCTTTTATTGGTACGTCGTATAATACATCATATAACTTAAAATATTATAACAAAACAATTACCACATCAATGAAGATAATTAAACATAAAATATTAGAATTTCTCATTTATATTAATATCTAAATAAACTACGGTTTACGAACGACGAATAGTTTATACATATTTGCATTTACATAGATTACAAGGCTTTTCTAACTAAAAGGAATCTACCAACTACAGCAATTGATTTAATGGGATAGGTTATATTTTAATTCGTATGATTGTGTCATATTTGCTACCAAATTTTGATTCTGGAACTATCTTATCGGTAATATAAATAATTGTTAACTATTTGTGATCATTAAAAAGCTTGGGAACTGCTTTACTTATAAAAGTTACAACATCATTTTTTCTCAAAATGCAAAAACGCTGGGAACTTCTTCCTGAAAACCCTTTTTAATAGTAATGGACTATAAATTTTACACCTCATCTCACATTTACAACATTTATAAGTAAAGGCATCGAATATTATCCTCTATAAAATCTCAAATTTATCTATACACGACATTATTTTGGTTTTAAAACTCACAACATAGCACAATATCTAGGTGCATAATAATTATTGCGTATAGTTAAAATATTACGTAATATTAGAACAAGTATTAATTTTCCAGTCATTCCTTTGCAGAGATCTCTGTCGGAAATAGTTATTCTCAATCAAAACTTATTAGTTCGGCGGTGTTATTGTTTTGTTCGGGTTTGCCGGGTGTCTGTGCCGCCTGTTGATTAGTACCCGGCGGTGACGGTCCTTGCGGCACGTTGGCCTGCTGCATTTTCTGTTGTCCTGGCATGATTTGTTGGCCAGGTTGCCCTTGCTGCAACTGCTGTTGCATTTGCGGTTGTGGCATACCCATTTGCTGGGGCATCTGTCCTTGCATTGGAGGGCCTTGTTGCATCTGCTGGCCTGGTGCCATTTGCATCTGATGACCCATCTGCATCTGATTTACAGGCTGTTGTAATTGACCTTGAATCATTTGTTGGCCTGGGAGACTAGTTGGAATCTGTGCTTGATTCATTTGCTGTGGACCAGGAGGTAATTGACCAGGCGGCATTTGACCTTGTGGTGTTTGACCTTGGTTCATCATATTTTGACCTTGATGCTGAATTTGTTGCCCTTGGATCATCATTTGCTGGCCTGGTTGATGCATTCCTTGGCCAGGCATGGGCATTTGTTGATTGAGTGGCATCTGCTGCTGATGAAGATGTTGTTGCAGTGGCATCTGTTGGCCTTGGGTTAGGGGAACCTGTTGTCCCTGAGGCGGTAAATTTTGGCCAACTTGTGGCATATTATTATTCATCTGCATGCCTTGAGGCTGGCCAGGCATAGTTTGTCCTTGCATCATTTGCTGTCCTTGCATGGGCATCGATTGTCCAGGCATTTGCATTTGTGACTGTATTTGCATATTGGGAGCTTGAGATCCTGGTTGCTGAGTATTGACTTGGTTAGGAATACTCATGTTCTGATATCCAGAAACTGGAACTTGCTGAGTGGTATTTGGTTGGTTGCCTTGCATTAAAGGCATTCTCATGTTTTGCATTTGTAGTCCAAGCATTGGATTGGTATTCATTAATTGTTGACTCATATTTTGCTGAGCTATATTCGATTGACCAACAGACATCTGAGGCATCATAGTGTTGGGCTGCTGCTGAGGCTGGTTTGGCAAATTTTGCTTTGGTAACTGTGGATTTTGTCCATTCTGTTGTGGAATGTTTTGTCCTGGCATACCATTGGCAATAGTCTGTGGCACAATTTGATGCATGGCCGCTTGTGCTGGCATTCGCATCTGATGCATTTGTTGTAGCATCATTTGTTGCTGAAGTGGTGGTAGCTGCTGAGCTAGATTGGGTCGTAAGTTGGACTGGTTCATGGACGGTTGGACGCTGACTGGAGTCTGGTTGATACCACCGGCGGACGGCGACATCGCACCGTAAGAGGTTGGCAGCTGAGGCATAGACTGAATACCCATTGGGTTCATGTTCATAGGCATGTTAGCTGTGGACATTTGCGCTTGACCCGGCACCGGTTGCAGCACATTGCCATCGGTAGTGACCTGAGCTTGCGCCTGCGCAGCCTGGGCGGCCATCATCTGCTGATGAAACTGTGTGTTCGCGTAAATTGGCTGGTTCGCATAGCCAGGCTGACCATACTGTTGCATAGACACGCCGGGCATATAAAAATTGTTGGCATTCATCAAGTATTGATGCTTTTGTTGTTCTTGTCTCATCTGCATTTCTCTCTCTTGTTCCTGAAAATATAGAATTATGCATAAATTAGATAAAATGGCATAAGAATAAAAATAGTAATAGAGGAAAAAAAGAATAAAGTATGAAGTGTACAAGAATCAAAAGTAGTCATTTATTCAATTTAGCCTGATATTCAGCACTCTTTAAGCGGCAAACATTACGTAAGACAATCCTTCAAAATGCTTGCTCACTTTTTGCTGTCTGCACAGCTTTACATTATATGTACCGAATCGCCATAAAATTTAAAGCATTATTCCTGCGCAGACCGTCACTTGCAGCTAACTTCCGAGCCGCCATTAAGTTTGAACCGAACTATAGCTGGGGAGACGATGTGGTGTGACCAATTCCCCGGCAGCTCATCTGTATGTTCCATACCTGAACTCGTTGCAAAGCCAGTTGCCTCTGGTACTGCAGGTACTCGTGCTTCTTCTTGCGCATGGCCTGCAGCTTGGCGGCCATCTGCATCTGGCGCTGTCGCTCGGCGGCCTCGGCCGCGGCCGCTAGGCGCGCCGTGTGCTCCGCGCGGAGTGTGTCGAGGGCGGCGCGACTGTCGCGGATCTGAGTTACTTTGTCCTGGAAAAGGTAATTGTAGCTTTTATTTTACGGAGTTTTACATAACGTATTATAAAAATTAAGCAGGTTTGGTAATTATACAATAACACTATTGTAATAAGGTTATGTGTCTCAATCAAACAGCGTGTGAGGAACGACTGATTTATTGGTAACCACAAGGTACCCTCTATTAATCTTAAGTCTACCTACAACATCTCCCTTCTAATATCTAATTAAATAGGCATTTTTTTTTTTTTTTTTTTTTTTTTTTAACTATAATTAAGTATAGAAATATAGCTAGGTAGGTATACATAAATACAAACTTTTATCTAACTCAAACATTAGACATTTATTTACTTTTACAATATACTCACTCATTCAGTAATTACATCTTATTTAGGTACTTATATTTTATTAAATTCATAATTATAATACCTAATAGTAACATGCTGTCTATTCTTGCTATTTCGGTTTATATATTTTTGCAATATTGGCATATTTTAATCAGATTAATTTTACAACTGTAAGTATTTGAAGTGTTAATCAAATTCAATTAGCCTTCGAGGCGGATTTACTACTCTGCCACTTCTAGTGACAGTAACGCCCGCCCTCGCGGGCACGGGCTGCCGCGGCTGCGGCGGGGTGGGCTGGCGCACCGGCACCGGCGCCACTGCCGCCGGCCTTTGCTGACTTGAACACAGGTTACTGTTGTAATCATCTAGATCAAGATACCTATCTGCATTACGTGTGTGTTCAGAATTATTTGTGTTAGGTATTTTCATGAGATGTTGGCGATTTCGACGGTACAAGCGCCCATTTTCCGCTCTAACCCAGTACGAACGGTTATCTTGTGCCAATTTTACCACATTTGATCTTAACCACTGTTTATCATTTTTCATTCGCACCGGCTCATTAGGGTGTAACGGTGGTAGGATCCGAGTACCCCTGTCATAATTTCTTTTAGTGCTCTGGGTAATCATTTCCCTGCGAGCTCTCAGCGCGGGCTCGTCCACAGCCGATGGACGCAGTGCCAATGTACTGGCTGGCAGTCTGGACCGCAACCGCCGCCCCATCAACAGCTGCGCCGGCGAGTACTGCTCACCCGTCACGGCGCTGTTGCGGAAGTTCAGTAGCGCCAGCTGCCATTCCTCACCACTGTCACGTGCTTTTTTCAGCAATGCTTTTATTGTACGTACATTGCGTTCAGCGAGCCCGTTTGATTGTGGATATAGCGGCGAGCTCGTTACATGAATAAATCCCCACTTTTCGCTAAACGTTTTAAATTCCTGTGACGAGAATTGTGTCCCATTGTCACTCACAACTTTTTGCGGGATCCCAAAGCGACTGAACATATTTTTTAATACGGCTACAACCGTAGCACTTTGCAAATTGGGTAATAATGCAATCTCCACAAACTTCGAATAATAGTCAACCACCAATAGATGTTGTTTACCATCAAGTTCGAAGATGTCAGTAGCTAGCACCTGCCAGGGCAGCTCCGGCACAGGGTGCGGTGCGAGCGGCTGTCGCGGGTTGGCGGCGCGGTGTCGCTGGCACGTGTCACAGCCCAGCACGGTGCGCTCGATGGCTGCACCCATGCCCGGCCACCACATGACGTCACGCGCGCGTTGCTGACACTTGTCCACACCCAGGTGGCCCTCATGAATTCGTCGCAGCATTTCTTCACGAATCGTCGTTGGTATAACAACTTGATTATTTCTAAATAATATTCCATCTATTACATGCAACTCTTCGTGTACCTTCCAATAGTCTCTTACATTTATGTCAGTTTCTCTTTTGTTTGTTGGCCATCCGCTGTAGTAATACTGACATACCTTATTTAATACTTGGTCTTTGTCCATTTCCAGTTTTATTTTCTCTTGCATTTGTGGTGTCGCTTCTACGTTTTGTAACAGCATGTTGACATGAACCGTGACGTCATCGTTGAGGTCGCGCTCTGACTGTGCCGCGGGCTCCACTGCAGCTCGCGATAACGTGTCTGCTATAAATAACAACTTTCCCCGTTTATATTGCAACTTCACACAATAATTCTGGAGCCTCAACATCAGACGCTGGAGGCGAGCTGGTGTTTCACTCAGCTGCTTCTTAAATATGGCTTCCAGTGGCTTATGATCGCTTTCCACCGTCACTTCATAATGACCGTAAATATACTGATGGAAACGTGTGCAGCCAAACACTACGGCAAGTAATTCCTTCTCGATTTGCGCCCACCGCATTTCGGTTGGCGTCAGCGTTCGAGCAGCATAAGCCACAGGCCGCCCGCCCTGCATCAGACACGCCCCCAGTCCGCGCGAACTCGCATCCACAGACACCGTGACCGGTTCATCTGGCGAGTAATATTTTAATACAGGTGCGCTACTTATCATGCTTTTTAAGCACTTGAAAGATTTTTCATGAACCTTCTGCCAATCAAACTCCACATTCCTACCTAATAGTTCCCTGAGTGGTGCTGCTGTCTCGGAGTACCTGGGAATAAATCGAGCTAAATAGTTGGTTACCCCCAGGAACCTCTCCAGCTCCTTCTTGTCACAAGGCGTAGGTATCTCCTTAATTGCCTTGACACGGTTTTCATCTGGCTTTATCCCATCACTGCTGAACTTGTGGCCTAAAAATGTAATTTCTTTTACTCCAAATACACATTTTTCTTTATTGAATTTAACCATATTCTCCTTAGCTCTTCGTAGAACTTCCTGTAATCTATCATCGTGCTCCTGTTTTGTTCTACCCCAAATTAATAAATCGTCAATGTAGACTTCTACCCCCTCCATTTTGAAAATTTTGTACATCTCATTGTGAAAGATTTCTGGTGCACAATTTATCCCAAATGGTAAACGTAGAAACCGGTATCTCCCGAATGGCGTGGAAAACGTACAGAGTTTGGAACTTTTGTCTGTTAGTTTTATCATCCAAAACCCGTTCTTCGCGTCACACTTAGAAAAATACATGGCACCAGATAAACTACTAGAAATCTCTTCCAGTGTTGGTAGCTGAAAATGACTTCGCTTAACCGCACGATTTAAATTTCTAGGGTCCAAACACACACGCAAGCTCTTATTGGGCTTTTCTACCACCACTATACTTGACACCCAATCAGTAGGCCCGTCTTCTTTTTTAATTATTTGCAAGTTTTCCATGTTATCTAACTCTGCTTTCAATCTAGGCCTTAACTTAATCGGAATTTTTCGCGTGGCGCTGACTACCGGCGGCACTGATTCATCAATCTGAATACAACACTGATTAGGTAAACAACCGATTCCGGTAAAAATAGTTTCGTCTACTTGAACGCTGTTTAAAGACTTTTGATCACACCGTGATATGAGACCCAGCTTTGAACACGCACCCAACCCCAATAAATTATTGCAATTCAAGTCCAAGACAAAAATATTTTGTTTACAGCTCTTATTATCATATTTAAGAATAGCATCAAAACAACCTAATACAGGTAACTGTGTTTTGCTGATTTCTCGTAGCACAGTTGTACATTCTCTAAGATTATTTACATCAAAACCGGCTTTTTTATAACTATTCACTGATAAGACTGTTGCGTCCGCTCCACTGTCAAGCTTGAACTTTAATTCCACTCCGTTTACGTTTATAATTGAATACCAAGACTCGCACCATTTATTATCAGCAGATTCGATTGAAATATTGTACATAAGTAGCTCACCATTGTCGTAGTCCCCGCATTCCTCACCGCATGAGTCATCATACCGTTCCTGCACTTCATTCATGAAACGCACTCGACAACACTTAGCGAAATGACCTACCCTTTGGCACCTTCGACACTTAGCTGTACTTGCTGGGCAACGGTCACTCGCGTGTTGATACGCACACTTTCCGCACACACTACCCGGAGACTTATATGTATCACTACGCGGAGACACAGGGCCCAAGGCAGGGGTCCCGTGGGGGCCCGGGTGACGGGCACGGTTCCCTGGCCGCGCTCGCCGCCGGGCGCGGGAGGGCGCGCCGCGCGCCACCTGCTCCACCGAGGCGGCGGCGCCGGCGTTGCTGCCGGCCGCGCGCGCCGCGCTCGCCTCACACGCTGCTCCTTGCAGTCCTGCTCGCTCCGCCGCACGACACCACTGAATAGCCTCATCCAGCGATAACTTTGTTTTAGCCAATAATTTCTCTCGCATGTGATTATCTTTTAACCCCCGAATCATTTGTGTTAGAATTAAACTATTCCTTAAACTTCCAAACTCACAGTTTTTGCTATTGACTTTCAATTCTCCCAGATATTTATCATAACCATTATTATGCTGATAAGTCTCAAAAAACATATGCCGTTCATAGTTTATGTTTTTTGTCGGATCGCAATGCTCAGCAAACTTTATGCATAACAAACTGTAATCCTGTTTTATCTCTTCCGTTACATCGAGTTCTTCATAAATTTCCCGGCCATACTTTCCTATGACGTGCATAAATAAGCCACACTTTTCTTTCGAGGGTGCAGAATCTTTTCCTGCTGCGATCAAAAAATAGTCAAATGATGATTTCCACTCCTTCCAGTTACTGGCAAGGTTACCATCTTGCTGTAATGGCGCCGGTTGCTGAATCATCGCACTTGCACTCATATTCCCAACTTTTGTTTCCGAATTGGGCATGTTGTCACACTACAATACTATTGTACAAACACGATTTAGGTACTGTATTCCCGATATATTTGACCGATTTCGTACAATTTTACACCTGACACCATGTAATAAGGTTATGTGTCTCAATCAAACAGCGTGTGAGGAACGACTGATTTATTGGTAACCACAAGGTACCCTCTATTAATCTTAAGTCTACCTACAACAACTATCATTTAATAGAAGTCTATGGGCACAAATCCTAGCTATAGTGTATTCACGGAGACGAGTTAGTAGAGCGCTATCTCACTCACACAATTTTTCAACTGCGATTGGTCAGTGATAAACGCTAAGGCGGTGTACACAGTACGAGTACTTTTTAGTCTACTCATACTTCCCGTACTGCGCAGACGTGCTCTTACTTGTGACTGTATGCTCAACTCGTGAACTGGTTTGTTTATTGGATTTTATGATTGATTGCTTTCCTGAGGACTTGGTGGCTTGTGAAACGGACTTTTCAAAGAGAGTGATGAAATGAACTTGTATATTATAATATAATAAATTACCTAAACTTAATAATTGACTCTCAGTTTTATTCCTTTCCTTCATATCCATCAAATATATAAAAAATTACCTATAAAAAAATTCTTACCAAATAAATGGCTTTCAAATACGACAGATGAAGCAGCAGGTATAAACTAAGCGAACTTTTAAGAAACGCAGTGTGAACGCGCATTTACATTTCTAAGGTATTGTTAACGCCCACTGACCCTAAAAAAGTTTTTTTTTGTCTTTGTCATTTGTATGATAATGTGTAATAGAGAAGGCGCTATACTAACTCGTCTCCGTGAATACACTATAGCAAATTTCCTGCTGGGAATAATACATTTTGATATAGGTGGGGAAGTTATTGCAGCCGAGACGAAATTCACCAACAAGCCGCAGGCGAGGGTGTTATGTAGTCAAGAACTGCAGTAACAAATACTCACGTTTATCAAACGACCTTTTTAACATTTTGTGCCTCTTTGACAAGATTAAAAAAAAAACAATCACCAATGAACAATGAATCGAATTGAACCAAATAGTAGTGCGATAAGAGCCAGTTTTCGAGGAAGTGTATTGAAAAACAATAACACAGCCTAAAAGTTTTATATTGAGCTAAAAATGTTTGTGTGCTTACCTGCAAACTCTCTAAATAGACTCGTTTGTCATCTTGTTGCTGAATGTAGCGTAGCAGACGTGAATGCATAGCCGTGATGTTCATGAATAAAGTCTGCACAGCCGTATCATTGGCGATCGAACGTCCTCTGCGAAAAATAAAACATCACAACATATCACTATCACTACATATTATAAAACAAAGTCCCCCGCCGCGTCTGTCTGTCCCTATGTATGCATATCTTCAAAACTATGCAACGGATTTTGATGCGGATTTAATAGATAGAATGATTCAAGAGAAAGGTTTTAGTATATAATTTGTCAAGCGGGCAAAGCCGCGGGCATCAGCTAATAAAACACTTCCAACAGAGTGAGTTTTGCTGCGTGCATGACCTGATTTATGAATGTGGACGAAGCAAAGGAGTACCTATACAGGGCGTCCCACGGATATGCCACATGGAGGGAAAGTACCTTGAATATTGTAGATAGAACATTTTACTGAAAGAAGACATTATTTGAATTTAAAAAACAATTTAAACTGCATTCATAGATATTTAAATAATTACATGGTTGAACCGGGAATCGAACCCGTTACACGAGAAAAATAATCACCCTGTAGCTTTTTTTTTTTCTATGAATGCAGTTTAAATTGTTTTTTAAATTCAAATAATGTCTTCTTTCAGTAAAATGTTCCATCTACAATATTCAGAGTACTTTCCCTCCATGTGGCATATCCGTGGGACGCCATGTATAAGGATCGTGGCTTATGGCGTTCTGTGCTTCTGCCTAAACCCACGGAAAAAAACGTGAGTGTATGTATGTATTTTCTATAATAGAATTATTGTCGTACCGTGAGGAGTTGCTCTTCATTCTGTTAACAAATATTTCAACTTGAGATTTGAGCGTCTCCACGAATTCGTCAATTTCTTTGTCCTCAGCGTCGTCATCTTGAACCTTTGTAGTAGAAGGCTTCGGGAATTCCTGCAAACGTTCATCATTGGTTTAACAAAAAAGAACAAAGTCTTTCATGTCATTATATAAGGTTCAATTTGCAATGGAATGCCACAACCATATTGACAGTCAATGTGCATAGCGTTGAAACGACAATTTAATAGGACACATTTATTTATCAGAAAATTTGCTTTTAGATATGACGACTTAAGCTATATTGCGGTCGAGGCTTCAACAATATCGTATGACAATAAATAAAAGATCAATAATTAATGATGACGCATATTGTTCGAAATAACTTATCGCAATGACGGGAAGAACAAGTGCCTCTCTGTTTTTTTAAGCATGTTGTTACACCCGTTAGATTAATCATAGGTAACATACTTGAGAGCAGCGGTGGCCCAGTGGTGGCCGCCCCGACTTACGAACAGTAAGTCGTGGGTTTCAACCCAGACAGGCGCATTACTTTGTGTAATTTATTTCATCACCACTGCTCTCAAAACGGTGAAGAAAAACATCGTGAGGAAACCGGCATGTCCTAGAACCAAACATTCGAAGACATGTGACATCTACCAACGCGCACAGGGCCCGCGTGGTGGATTATAGCCCATTCCCTCTCATAGAGAGGAGGCCGTGTCCCAGCAGTGGGAAATTTTAGGCTGGTGTGATGAACATACTTCGGTGGTATCGGAGGCTTGCGAGGCAGGCGCAGGCGCAGTGGGCGCGACGGTGTTGTCGCGAGCTATCCGCTGCTCCCAGTAGTTGCGGTCCAGGTACCGCGACAGCTCAGTGGAGGCTTGCGTGGTGTGCTCCGGCGAAGCGCTCACGGACGATGGCGTCGGGGACACTGGAATATAATCATTTATAATAACAATAAAACGTTTATTTCAGATATACAATCCATAAAGCATAATAGTAATAAAATAGTCAGCGCACAAATATTTAAGAAAATAAACAAAGTAAAATACTAAAATAAATCAATTAATAGCGTATACATACACTGGAAAAGAAGATACATAACAATTAAAAATTCAATGTCACTATTACATAATAGTAAGTCAATCAATCGATTAAAATTAGAAATTACACAATCAAACACAATACATTACAATTAAATTAAATAATAAAACAGATCAGTATTGTCCAGTAGATATAGGCCCAGCGCACACCGCTGGAGGAGATGCGGAGCGCATTTGAAGACAAAAATTTAATATAAACCTTAACTACCTTGATATAACTCCAGCGGTGTGCGCTGGGCCTTACATATCCACTAACTTAATAATAATACCAGCCAATTATTTTTACCGTAGGGCAAGGAGTTCTCATCCAGCTAATCATGAACATTAGATTGCCAAGACGAAGACAATTTAGCATGTTCGTTTTTCCTTATTTCTTTGTAGAATTTATCAAAGTCCTACAGTGGATGTTCAATGGAGAAAGTAAGTAGAAATTTTAATGAAATGTAAATGATATTCAGTCTTGTCATTGATCTATCCTAACAACATTCCCTAAATTATTATAAAAATGAACTTAAACAAGGCATGTAGGTAATGAATGATTGCAACGTCGTTATTGCTAGTGCTACATAAGCTATAACTCAAACTCAAAGCGTTTATTTCAATTAGATCATTACGGCACTTTTGAATGTCAAAAAAACAAAAAAAAGCGAAGCTTCAGTCACAAGGCATAATAACTTGAGAAAGTACTGTAGTTGCACATCCAAAGCGTAGATCTCTATGGAGAAGAATGGGCAAGAAATTCCATGGACACTCTTTTCAATCAAAATATTATTGTTACAAAATCAGTATGACAACCACGGATTTGGGATGTCCACATCAGGTACAACACTGTATAATGGTCACAGCACTATACTCACACGTAGGATGGTGCGGTACAGGATCAGGCGCGATGTGCTGGCGGGACTTGCGTTCTTTGTCTTTTTGTTCAGCCTCTGACTGGCTGAGAGCGAGTGCCAACTGCAACTCTTCTTCTTCTTGTAATTCTTCCGCAGTCTTGCCTCCGGTACGCTTCGCCTATAAATAGTTTGATATAGTTAAGAGTTATAGAGATAGGCTGGTGCAGGCTTAGCTACAAGCCCAATAAGCCTTGAGGTGGAAGCTCCACAGTAAACATTGGGACCAGCCCAATGTTTTCAGTCCTACCGGATGTATTGAATAATAGTACAGTGGTAATTGGGGTATTTAAAGTAAAGTTATACCATCCTCCACTTACAGACCTGAAGGAAATGTTTGGTAATGTTACTTATTTCATGTTGCACATTCTACCTGTAGAATTAGGGTCCGTTTCCACCAAGGAAAATAATACTCAAGCACTATTCAGATGTCAATGAAAGTCCTGTATCAGTTTGGGCGCTCATGCTCAAGCACGCGCGTGGAAAGGTTTTGTCTATGTCGAATTTTATACTTGAAGGCAATACTGATAGTCATTTTATTCAATGTCGTCAAAAAAGTGCGCGAGGACCTTTCCGGTTGGTGTAAACAGACCGTTATAAGATAATAATTATTACAAGAACAGACTAATACAATACAAGCACACATCAGTAAGGTTTGCATCAAATGGCCAGTCTTATGTAGGGATTGGAGATAGCACAAGACAGACTTAAATTTATCCTTATCATTAAGTTGGAAGACATCCATTGTAATAATCCCCCTCATTAAATACATACTCTCTGCCTGTGCCTACAAAATTTTGCCGTGTCGTGATAATAAGAATAAAGCCTATTGTGTGTGACTCAAACACAGTTAAATTGAACTCAATTGATGTTATCTTGAAAGTAATCAGTATCACTAAATTGAGGTTAGACAAAGTCAAGAAAACAATGAGAATAGTTAAAGATATTTATTATACAGAAAATCATACATTTACCAAATATCATCTACGAAAATATCAATCTAAATAACATCTAAGCCCTAATGAGAAAATATTCTAATAAATGTCATTATCAATAAAAATTACAATGTCAGTACATGAAATACCTAGTAATATAAATCCAAAACATGATAACAGTCAGTTGTAAGGAATATCTAAACAGAGAGTTAAAAGTATTCCTTTAAAGTTTTAAATTGAGAATACAAGAATAGACAGTATTAGTTTTGTTTGAGGCGTCTAATAAACTTAGGTGTTTCTGGAACAGTTAGGGGAGCGACAGACTTTTCTGGAACAAATGGTGCAGTTCCAGCTTTAGGTACTGGTTTGGCATGATGTATCAACTTTGCTCTTAACTCAGCCCTTGCTCTTTCCTCAGCTTCTTCTTGCTCCTTGTCCTTTAACAATCTCATTCTTTCTTGTTCCTCTTCCTTTTCTTTCAATTGTTTATCAAACAGCTCTCTTTCAGCTGCACGCTTTTCTGTTGTAAGCTCAAATGGAGCAGCTTTAATTTGGTGCACTGGCTGAAGTACAGGCTTAAATGGTTCTTTATAAAGTACCACTGGTGGCTTAGCTTCAAACTTAACATTCTCCTTGTTCTCAGACGATGCTGTGGAAGAGCCCCCTTTAGGAGCAGTGCAGTGCATGCGTTTCTTAATTGCTCCAGGAACAGGTTGTGCTTTAAATAAACTAGCCTGTTTGCGCTCTTCCTCAATTTGGCGCTTAATTCTTTCTTCTCTACGACGCTTCAGTTGTTCATCCCTTTTTTCAAATGAAAATGGCTCAGGTTTAATTGGGCCCATTCTTGGATGATATCCTTCTTTAGGTTTGTGTGGAGGTTTCATTAAAAGCAGGTTATCATTTCTAAGTTGATCAGCAGAGTTTGCCCTTTTGTAACGGAATTTTGGGCTAATGGGCTTGGTAACATGTACTGGAGGTTTAACAGGTATGTGAGGCTTCTCAAGAATGTGTTTAGGGGCAGGCCGAGCCTTGAATTGATGATTACCATCAGATGATTGTGCTGCTTTCTTTTGAATTTCTGTTAGCTTGAAAGGCTCTGGAATGGTTATGGGCTTTTTTGGCACTTCAGGAAGGTTCTTTGTGCCCTCTATTACAGACTTTGGAATAGGATTAGCCTTAATTTTGTGTTTCCTGATCTCTTCTAGCTCCATTTCTTCTCTCTCTTTCTGAGATAAAATATGTGATGGTCTCAAACGTGTCTTAGATCGCAGCATAGGCGATTGAGGCACAGTGAGACCTGATGGTCCATTAAGTTTTTGTGTACGGAATATCTGAGGTCGCTTCGAATGAAAACGACCAGGAGTATCCTTTTGGAAATGATAAATAGCTTCGGCCATTGACACAAACTTTGTTCTTGACAACTCTAATGGAGCACCCGATGGCTTGCGATGTCTGTGGTACCCATCTTCTCTATCCTGGAATTCTAACTTCACCAGATCCTCTCGGAGCGCTGCAATATCGTTCATTGACATAGATTTTCTGATGTTCCCAAAATCATGTTCGTACGAGTAATCCAGGATATTGTGATCGCCAAAATCCTCTTCAAGGGGAGTTACAGGCTCGTCCTTGATATGCAATTTGCCGTTAGGTGTGAAATAAATTTCACCACGAAAGTTCGTCACATTTTTAGCCATTTTTTCCATAAAATTGTATTTCACGCAAAACAAAACAAATCGTTCGCTCGTTTCCAGATTCGTTATTTTCAAATGAAGGAGAACAGACTTTGATTTAAACTTGACGTTTGGTATTGCCATAAATATATTGTAAGTTTCCCCAAACCAGAAAAATTAAGCTTGTTTATTATTTTTAAATAATATTCATCTCGAGCCTGCTACGATCGCTTTCATGTTTTTAATTTAATATATAAAAAATCTATTGTAAAAAATCAGCAATAATATATATATGGTGTAAAAAAATATATATATTTTTAAAGAAGTACTGCTAAAACTGAAGCACAATGTTAAGGAAAGGAAATGGTTACTACGGAACCTTTAAAAAATTAAACTGACGTATACCAAAAATAAAATTAAGAAAATCTACGGTTTAAATCAATACTTAAATTGTATATTGTTTTGTATGTAATTAATTATTTTTAATTCAAAAGACATTGCTCTGCACTACAGTAATTACAATTACCAATTTACCATCCATTGCGGATACTATTTTTGAAATATGGCAACATTTTTGATCGTTCGGAAACATGATTTCAAAACAGGTAAAACAAAAGATTTTTGAATATTCGTTTTTATAATGCAAATTATCAAAACGCAATCATAGTAACAGTAATTGAATATGAACTCTAAAATTAACAAACGTTTTATTCATTATTCACTCAATGTATCTGTTCTGAGAATTTATATTTCCGAACGAAAATGCATAAGTCAAACTACAATAAAAGAAGCGTGATTATGTTTTTCACTTTTCAGTGCATCAACGCAAAAAAATATTAATTTTGTGATTTTTACATCAGTTATTCTAGTACAACGTAGTTTCTTTAGAATTAAAACACGTTATATCTTCAAAATGGCGCAAGCTTCTCTGCCAAACCCTAACACGTTATTGCCGCTTGAACTTGTGGACAAATGTATAGGTTCCCGGATTCATATCATCATGAAAAACGACAAAGAAATGGTGGGAACTTTACAAGGATTCGATGACTTCGTAAACATGCTACTGGATGACGTAACAGAGTATGAATCAACGCCGGAAGGAAGAAAAATAACCAAACTAGACCAAATCTTATTGAATGGTAACAACATTGCAATGTTGGTGCCTGGTGGTGAAATGCCGGGTGATTCTTACGACGGATAGTGATATCATTCCTTTTTAGTTTATGAATAAAGTATTTTTAAGTGCAGATTGTTTGTTTTTTTAGAATAAGGTAATACTACATTTTTAGACCAGAATGTGCAACACTAAAGAAACCACACTTCATACATTGTTGTTTTCATGTAGTTCATGCTTAAAGCCAAGTAATTCACATACTCAAAGACAAAATATTAAGTTTTTGCAAAATTTAAGAATATTTAGGTATTTTGCATACAAATTCACAATCTTGTTTAATCTTGTATTAACTCTTATCAAATGACACTTTCAAAGATAAAAGCAAAAAAATAAAGCAATAAATCTAACCTGTGGCTGCACCACGGAAGGTCCATAGTCGCTGGAGGTGTCCACAATCTCTAGCTTAGTGGTTGCAGGTGGGGGCCGGCTGACTTTGTCAAAGCAAGCATCGCAAACACGCACCTGTCAACAACTTACTGTTGAAACATCCTGATATACTTAAACAAAAGATAGGGCTGGTCTAATTTTTCTATTTGTAGACCCCAATTAAAACAGATTCACCTACAGTTAACTTCATAACAATTTCTCTGACCTAATCTGCCTAGCCTTTTCTCAAATATAATGGGATTGAAAGTCAGCTGAGCTGAACTATTTTACATGAAGCAACTCCTTATTTGACCTCCACAATCCAGTTAATTGAAAAACCGGAGATTCTCCTACAAACTTCCTATCCTATGCATTAGAAGCATCTGTGCTTACAAATACACTCAAAGATCTTCAGCTTCTTTATTGGAGAAAGCTTAAGTTATACAATGATCTAAGATTTTTTCCTGCTTACCTCCTTTTCAATTCCAAACTTGGGCAAAGTAGATTGCTTGGCGCTGCACTGTTGGCAGAAAACCTGCCCGCACGCGCGACAATGATGTCGCCGTACTATCAATGAAAATGCCACGCGACATCTGTTAAACAACAAAGGAAAATATTCTATTTCTAGTGGAAAGAGATGTTTCAAGGTTCAATGACTTGCCTTGAATCTAAACAATAGGACAATGAGGTAAGTAATGACTTAAGGAAAACGTAGACTGGTAACTAGTACATTGTAAATTGTTTCAAATGTTATTTATTATATCTTGGTACAGAAAATTAGTGGTCACTTGTATGAAGTTGTGTTGTACACATGTTAAACATACCTGTGGCAAACTTCTCCATCTGCCCACTCTGGGGCTGTATCAGCAGAGAACATAGCGTCAGACTCCTTGAGTGGAGGAAACTTGTAACACTCAGCCTTTAAAATGTTCACAGTGTCCTATTCACACACAAAAAACATTTTTATGAAAACACAGTAAAAACTTCAATATGACTAAGCAGAATCAAGTTGGAAACAATTATTGTCACAGAAATAACTCACTAGTGACTAACATAACCACTTTACTTGATTTATTCAATGTTTTAAAGTTTATTTTTACCTATTTAAAACATTTCACAGGCAGGCAAAAAAGAAACGTCGATAGCAAGCACAAAAGAGTTGCTACCTAACTGTTTATGTTGTTTCATGAGATTATGATTCATACTGCGTCTGACTGATAACATGTGACGCGGCATTCGCAGGTAAACCTGTAGTATAATACCTAAGTATGTACAGTGTACACAACACAGATACATGTCTATCTCTATAGATACACGGCATGTGCGCCCGTATCGAAACAGTGGAAAGCGGCTGTTTTGAATGACTAATGTAATTCATTAAAAATAACATTTTTACATTTTAGACATTGTTTTATAGTATAAACTTATGCATGATTTTATGCATAATACTATACAGTGATATTACTATGTAGTTAGCAATGTATGGATACGTACTATAGTACGTATGTATAGAAGGGCAATCTGGCCAGTAATAAATAGATAAAATCACTTCACAGGACATTGACATGTGACCCGCAATGTAAACAGAACAATTAGGTATTTGAATTTACAGCCGACTGCAGACCAGTCCAGATTAATATAAATGAGCGCTTACGTGCATGGGCGTCAGTTTCTCTCATGTATTTTTTCGATAGCTTGGGAACAAAATAACAGATAGGTAGTTTTTACTTAACAGTTTATTAAAGTATCGTGGCAATGACATGAAAGCACGGTATAATTAAATTATAGGTGTGGCTGGATCAATATAGCAAAGAACCTATGTCGTTTAACCTTGGAATGGGACACTAGACAAACGTTCAGTGAACTGTGACAATTTACATGATCTACTGAAAAATCTCATTTTGTTTAGCTGTCCTTGGTGGTTTCTTAGTTCATTTTTACTATGTTTATTAAATAATTGAGTTGAGATTGAGAACAGTGTTATATAGATCAATTAGAACAGTTTGTTCTGATTAGATTTTGGTTACTTTTTTTTCTGGATATTTTTTAATACCTAAAAATATTATTTAAGTAATATTCTAGTTAAAATACTTGCATGTATTTATTAACTTAAAAATAAATCCTTATACAGGCAGGGATAAATTGAAGATGTTTGTATCATGGTAAGTACATAATATGTAAATAATAAAACCAGCACAATAGTTTGTGCACCAAGCAATAAATAATTGCTTTGACCCACTCACTTTTCCATAGGTTAGTCAACTTAGTCAGTAGTGAGCTAGATTTATGATAATAGGTACCTACATTCAAAAGATCACTGGTAGATGCAATGTTTTGGAAGTAACTCTCCTAGATGCAAAGTTTTGGAAGTAACTCACCAGTCTACAATGACGGTACAGGGCCTTTTAATAACTAAATAGCGAAACTACACTAAAACCACAAACTGATTTTTGTGTTATTTGATACTTGGTAGACAGACATCTTTAAAGTTTTGCCAAAAAGGTACCTTTTAAAATTATTTTAGAATTGAAAAAATCCTTCCCTAGTGCTCACTTTTACTATTGCAAAATTTCATACTCCTTGAGATAGGTAACCATCAGACAGTCAGTATATTATAGTCCTCCTTATCAATTTTGATAACGGTGACCCTTAAGTAAACTAAGATTATTTTCTGTCGAGTGCCCGGTTATGACTTGCTAGACCGAATTTAGTTTTGAATTTTCTTAAAGCACCTGTAAGATTACCTGAACTGATCTGTATTTAGGTGAGTTTCGGAATGCAAAGGCCCAAGCTTGAATTAGTTCCAGGATCTTGCTGCGAAGGTTATCATGCTGTGTGGTCTTAACCAGGTCACGGAGCATTTCACAAAATGCTTTAGATGTCACCTCATCATGGACTCCAGAACCTGATAAGACAATAACTGATTATTTATTACATGAAAATATACACCTGTGAATAGTTCAATGAGGTAGGGATTGGCAATATTGGTTTCAGATTCCAGAGGTTTTACGAGTTGTGTATATTTTCATTGACTTGAACACATTCCCTTACTACAGCTAGATGGTTTTGAAACACTATTTTCGATTGATCTATGTTAATTTATGATTCGAAAATAGTGTTTCAAAACCATTTATTATTTAAATATCAAAATATAGATAGTTATTTTAACAGGTTTAGAAAAAAGGTGGTATTTTTTGTGTAAGCAATTATGATAAGCATTAAATTTAATGTCTTGACTGACTCGTGTGTAACTACAGTAAGTTTTCCTTCTACATTTAACTAAATTAAGACGATAATGGTGTCGACTCTGTTGTGCACAAACTGAACTTAATTTAGGCTATTGCTATCTTTTACTAAAAGGCATTGCGAGAAAAGGCCGGCTATAGCTATGAACTAAGTTAGAGATATCAAACTGGTTTAAGCTTTGCGGTTCACTGTGATTTAAGTCGACATGTTTTTACGTGCACCCTTCATTTGTATAGAAAAATTAGTTCCAACTAAATTTGGCAGCTCTAAATTACGTCCGTCTCTTTCTCGTTTTATTTGAGAGAAAAAGATAGCAATAGCCAAAATTAAGTTTAGTTTGTGTACAACAGAATCGACACCAATAATTAACAAATTGGGTATATTGTGTTGTATTACGTTGCAGTGTGTAGATTTGTTTTATTATAATAATGAAAAATCACAATAATCTTTTCAGACCGTCAAATCCTAATAAATCCATGCATTGGCTTTTACTACCCAGTAGTACAATTATTTCTTCAAATATTTCAGTTTTTCATCTTTATCATAAAATAAGGCGAGAGTTAGTTCCTCATCAGACTAGTCATTGGTGGGAATTCCATGTTAATGTGCTGTTAATATAATAATAATAGTTATTTTTAACTCAAAAGATAATGACCTTATTTTCTTTGTTTTATCTTAATTGCATATTCAGTTAAATTTGTGGACTTATTTACATAATAATTAAAATGTTTTTATTAAGAAGCAAATACTTAATAATTAACATGAATTATGTACCTACCTAGATAACAATGACATTTTACCAATTTATTGACATACACACATCAAAAAAAGCTTGTTATCACTTTGAAAAATCGAAATCTTTTTTGTTACGGTAGATTATGTTATGAATAAATAGTTTTATTTTTTAATTTCAAACAGTTTTTCTATTTAAAGAAAATTTATACAACAAAATTTTTTTCTTGATAAAGTTCAATTTTAAAAATTATATCAGCTTATGCACTAGCATGCTGATATAATTTTTTTTTAAATTGAAGGAAAGTTAAAAAAAGTTTATGATCACAAACTTTTTTGATGTGTGTACTCATACAGGGTAGAAGGGACATACACACAAACGGTTATTGCGCCCTACATGAAAATAATCATAGGATAATAGAAAAAATTCTGTTGTTTCCTACAAAAGTGCAATACCTATATGGTCAGACTGTATAGAAGTGTTTTTTTTTTTTATTTCTAAGAAAAAATGTCTATAAAGAGGGGTCCGGGGTACTGAATACGTGTTAACCGTTTGTGTGTCCATAGTAAATTAAGAAGTTTCCTTACCACAATTTTTGACAATACTCTCAAGGACGAGCAGTGCAAACATAGCCTGGTGGGGGTTTGATGAATACAGTTTCTTTTTGACAGCTGTCACTGCATATTTTGGTCTGAAACAAGCAAATATATTTTGATATCCTGCAAATGACGGCAAGAAACAGTAACAGCCCAGTAGAAATGGCCCGCAACTAACAAGTTATTACTGCTGTTAGCGATGATATGTAATGAATTATTCTAATTACTTATTTAATTTTACTTTCATTGTGATATTTGTGGAGGTCAGATATGCAGTAGCTTCATGTAAAATACTGGTATTCAGCTGCATCCGGTTAGACTGGAAGCCGGCCCCGACATAGTTGGGAAAAGGATAGGCAGATGTGATATTTTTTCAGAGCTAATAGGATGTTAAAGTGTTGTGCATTCCTGCCACTACTTGTATCATAACAGCAGTGCAAGTTCGTAGGAATCGATTCGATAAATCTGACAGTTATTCTCGACAAAATGAGTTTTTATCTTTGTTATAAACTCATTTTGTCGAGAATGACTGTCAGATTTATCGAATCGATTCCTACGTACTTGCACGGCAGTTACGTAAGCTTAAGTACTAAGAAACTTTACCTATTCAACAATGTAAATTAAGGTTTTTAAGACTGTTTTCCGTCTACAAAAGACTATAAATGCCTGACTACAGAGAAGTGTAGGGACACTTCTCTGTAGTCAGGCATTTAGTCTGGTTAAGCAGACGACAACCTCTATAGGTTGAACTGCGAGATGCCATTCACAAAAGTGGTCAGGCATTCTAAATCCAACAGTGTCAGAAGAAACATCAAGAAACAAATGGAAGAAAACTCTGAAGAATAAGTGTTATTATTTGCTCCACTTGCCACCACCACACACTCTCCAGTCGACATCCCGACAGTAAACCCGCTCCAGCTCCACAACAACACACACACAAGCGTCCAAAACTGCTTTCAAAGTAGTGAAGGAAAACAGTGTAAGACCCGAAACTTTTGAGGAACTGTGACACCACCATCCTGCACGGGGCCCGCATAGTGGATTTCAGCCCACTCTCCCTCACAGAGAAGAGGCCTGTACCTTAGCGGTTCGAACATTACAGGTTGGTTTTATTGTGATGGACAGGTATAATCTTCCTACTAAACATCAAAGATCAAAGTAACAACAGAATTGCCCTTGTCGTCATTCTGTGACATTTTAGAACCATTTGGCTGATAAGCCTGGCTGATAAGCTACGAGTACAAATGAGTTGCATATGGTAGGGGTTGTTTACAATGTGCTAACACCTGAATGTGAAGTTAGTAGGACACCTTCCATTGTGAGTGTGTAATTGATCAACAATTTTACACATCCGAGGAGGCACGGGAAAAGAGCAAATGGAAGGAATTGGGGTAGGCTTTTGCAGTGGGACAGTACAGGTTAAAAAAAAGATGGCCTAATCTGAAAACATGAGGAAAAGCGAAAAATACTCAAAGGAGTTGCGAGCCTGATTTTGATGCCAAATTAAAACTAAATCATCAGTTTTCCTAGCCAGGAATCAAACCCGTTGATTTTGGTAAAATAAATAATTGTATTATTGCACCATTTAATAGTGTAGCTAATACATACATACATAAACTCTAATGTTTTTTCCCTAAGGATCAAATTATGAAAGTAACTTAAGGAAAATGTTAAATTTATGCTAATTCATATTTTATTGTTAATTTCCTTCATTGATGACACCCGCAGAGCAGTAATTCCACTATATAATTGAAACACTTGAAAAATTCACCCTGTATATGTCTTGTCATTTAAGATGCTGAACACCCAAGATGACAATTTCTGATATATTGTGAACAATATATGAATATCATAGGTACTGGTGTCGACTCTGTTGTGCACAAACTGAACTTAATTTAGGCTATTGCTATCTTTTACTAAAAGGCAGTGCGAGAAAAGGACGGCTATAGCTATGAACTAAGTTAGAGATGTCAAACTAGTTTATGCCTTGCGCTTCACTGTGTTTTTAGTCAACATGTGCTTACGTGCACCCTTCATTTGTATGGAAATATTAGCTCCAACTAAATTTGACAACTCTAAATTACGTCCGTCTCTTTCTCGTTTTATTAGAAAGATGAAAGATAGCAATAATCTAAATTAAGTTTAGTTTTTGCACAACAGAATCAACACCACTATTTATTAAACTAAAGTTTAGTTTGATAGACCTAAAAAGTGGTAAATTTTTCATGCATGTAACAAAATATTGGGTAACATTCTTCTAGAATCAGCAAAATAACTTAAAATAAGTAATGCAGTTTAAAGTCCATCTTATAAAGTTGTTTACAAAATAGTGTAAATGGCTGCTATCTGATCACAAATATAATTATGTTGTGAGAACTCATATTAAAATACTATTAAAGTCTGATATATCCAAAACAATATTGTCATGAAAAGTTGTACAGATTTAAATAAGTAACTGCACAGCTTTCTGCCACGAATTTAGGAGCCTTTTAATACGACCTAATTTAATATGTAAACATTGTTTTGACCTCTTAATAATATTTTTGATGTTATTTATTCATACAATTTACTTACGAACAATCATTCTGTCTAATCAGATCACATATTTGTAGGATAGTAGGCCAATCGGGATCCAGGCGTAGATTACTTGTAGCTTTATCTAGAACAAATTATTTCACCATTTTAGAATGGTAGGTAATCAGAATAGGTATTGATAATGGGACATGTATTGTTGATCTATGCAAGAGCCTATGAGTCATATCCTCAAAGTAAACTGATATTATTTAAAATACTAGATTGGGAAGAAAAATAAAGAAAGCTAAATGCTAATCAGAGAAAACTGCCCAGTAAAATTGTGACAACGAAGTTGTAATTTTTGTTGTGGATGTACGCGATGATGCGAGACAAAGCTAATCACAATTTTATTACTCACCAAGCAACTTATCAAAATTATTAGCTCGAAACATCTTTTCCTAAGAAACGCAATAATAAACTTTTGTTTTAGAAAATCAACAGTGATTGATTCGATGGACAGAAAAATGACAGCACAATTTTGTCATTTTCTTTTAAATTTTTTTCTGAATGTTGGCACAAATGAACGTCATTCGATGTTGGGGCTGCAACAGCAAAATATTCAAGAATATTAGTTCTGGCAAGGTTGGATCTAGGGTAAATTACCGTAGTTGTTTTTTTGGGCGACACCACACATACAATTTTTCATATAATGCGTTTAATTTATGCTATAGCTAATAAATTTTAATATAAATATAAATTATTGATAGGCTTCAACCTAGCTAGGCAAAGTCTGCGCACACTCTGTGCTGCGCACCAATGAGGTTTTTCCACAGAGTACAAACTATATTGGGTTTTTCTAGGCCAGCTTCCACATAAAAAAGATAGATGGCGGGTGGTGGATGTGGGTTCGCTCCATAGAGGAATACGCTCTAGAGTTGGCATAGCTGGACTTGTATTGTATTGTATTGTATAACGGGCTGGTGTCCGCAACTCCACGTCAAAGCGCGTATTTTGCGTATGGGCTATAATCCACCACGCGGGCCCAGTGCGGATTGGTAGATGTCACATGTCTTCGAATTTTTGGTTCTAGGACATGCCGGTTTCCTCACGATGTTTTCCTTCACCGTTTTTTCATAGCTGGACTTTCCCATCTGCCAAAGTAATCTATTTTTATCATTCAATCATTTATTCATGGATGACGAATAAAGGTGTGCAGTCGCCGCATTTGAATTCTTCGTATGAAATTCAATGCAATCTCGCACACCCACTCGCGCCGCAGTCGCCACTAGTATATTTTGATACAAGTGGAGAAAGTTTGTTATTGCACCCGAGGCGCAAACAACTCCCGAGCCGTAGGTGAGGGTGTTTTTGAGCCGAGAACTGCAATAACAAATGTCCACGTGTATCAAACAAAGTTTTAACGGACTAAGTTTTTACTGTGTGTGCGCATCGTCAATACGCCGCCGCACGGTGGGCTGGAAATCGGCTTTCATAGACTTAGGGATTTCAATTTGCAAGTGCTTGTTTTTATGCCGGATATCGCTTCTATTAGTCATTACTATGTACAAAAATGACACCAAATTATGAAAAATCGAATTATCTCCTAAACGGCATGTTTAACCGTAATATCCTTGGAGGTGGTCATAGTGCTAATTATCTATGATTTTTTGGTTGCCGATTTGACGAAAAATTTCATGCCGTTTTTTTTTTAAAATCGTCAAAATATTTTTATTTGCTTTTACATATGAAACGATTCCTTTTAGTGTTTATGTTGAAGAACACGGACTTTTAACTACACGTAACATAAAATAGCATCACTCCTATATTTCCGAAGGAGTTGGCAGAGGTTTATAGTACACCCACACGTAGACAACCATGTTTGAGCTAGATATTTATCAACACATCATGAGTTTTAAAACTTTTCATACAACCAAATTACCAATTGTTTACTCTTCTAATGAGTCCGAAAAGAATTGATTAAGTTACTACACTGATTAGGTCTTCTAATGAGTCTTTATAGGTGATTTAATGATTTTCAATATCTCACGACAATGCCAACTATGGATTACATTCAACTTTTCCTGATAAGTAAGCTAATTTGTTTGAAAAATAATATTGTCCCGATTGGGACTCTCTCGGAAGAAGCCTCAGAGTCTCGAAACAAAGATTTTAGGAGGTTTCGAGAACATCATTCGCGGAAAAGAAGTAGGCAGGATTTCAATCAAGACATTTTAAATATGCTTGTTGTTTCTTCGGATCCTTTGCTAAGTGCACAAAGGCCTAAGTTAGATGCCAAGAAAAAGCAGAGCTTTTTTGCTGAAACTCTCGACTTAATTCAATTTCAGGAAACTGAGTTCGAGTTTTTGGATATATCCAATCTGGATGCTGACTCAGAATTGGAGTCTGACAACGAGAGTAATAAGGAAAATTTGTAAAAAAATTATATATGTACATATTTGTAAATTTGTATTTGAGTGTGTTTGGGTTTTTTTTTGTAATATTTAATGATATTTTGTCTTTTTTTTATTTATTTTACTTTATTTTACAAATGCTTAGTATTAATTCCTTAAATTAAATTATTTTGTATATAATATAACTTTATATGTTACTTAAATAAGAGTTTGATAATCTTTTTTTTATTTAAATTAATCAAAATGTGTCAAAAAACAGCAATATTTTTATTTAATTTTTCTTGTTTTGTGTGTTCTTAATATTTGGGTTAATAACATATCGAACTTTTTAACTTGGACACTAAAAGGGATCGTTTTACATGTAAAAATCAATAAAAATATTTTGACGATTTTTTTAAAAAAAACGGCATTAAATTTTTCGGTTTAAAGACATTTATTTCTCAAAGAACAAATTACAGTTCACTTAAAGAGAAACTTAACTAAATTAACAATTGGTTGTAGTTTACATTACGACGTTCAAACTATCCAAGAAATTGAACACTAGTTTAAAAAAAAAAAATGGAAAGTATGTACTTAAACTAAATAAAGATACAAAACAGTTCACACTAAATTGTTTATGTGTCTAATACAAAAAAGCTAAACTAATGCGTCTATTAGGTAATTCCTCAGACCTTTTTTAAATGTTGGTATGCTTGTACACTCCCTGACTTTTTTAGGTAATTTATTGTACAGCCGAACCCCCTCATACTGTATAGTTTTCCTGCCATACAAGGTCCTCACTCTTGGTACTCCTAGGTCGTCTTGATTACGGGTATTATATCTACGAGTCCTTTGTGTGAATGAAATATTTGTGTGTATGTTGGTTTTAAGGATCTTTCGGATAGTCATGCATATTATGGTATGTATATAGTTGTTGTAGATTAAATAATTTCGTTTTTTTGTAGAGTAAATCTGAAGGAGTGTAGTAGTTGTAATTAAATAGGACTTTGATGATTTTGTTTTGTGTTCGTTGTAGGTGTTGTTTTGATTGGTTTTTGCAGCTTGTCCCCATACTTGGATCAGATATTCGAGATGTGGCTTGACTAGCGTATTGTAAATAGTATGTCTTAGCTTGTAGGGTACGCGTTTTGCAATATTACGTATAGCTCCGGTTAGTGGGATTATTCAAGATCTTACGTAGTCAATATGCGCTCTGAATGTCAACTTACTGTCCACAATTAGGCCCAAATACTTTTCGTGCGTTGATTTTCGTAGCGATTGGTTATTTATTGTTAGATTTGGAAATGATGGTAATTTTTCGTCAAATCGGCAACCAAAAAATCATAAATAAAGTCCAAGGATATTACGGTTTAGGAGATAATTCGATTTTTCATACTAGCTTCATACAAATTTTTCGTAAAAAAATTATATTTCCTTCGTTTTTGGGCAGAATTAACACGGGTGTCATTTTTGTACATAGTAATGACTAATAGAAGCGATATCCGGCAAAAAATCAGGCACTTGCAAATTGAAATCCCTAAGTCTATGAAAGCCGATTTCCAGACCACCGTGCGCCGCTTTGAAAGTTTTAGTTCCATTTATCGCCGCAAGTGGTGCTGCATGATCATAACAAGAAACATGGCGTCGCCGCGTCGCAATCAACAACGGTGTCGATGGCCGCTTTTCCCGCTTTTTTTTTTACCTACATGTTGAGAATTACGTGGCAGGGGGTTATTGCGGTGGGCAAATTTTTCATTATTTTTGCGAAAGGACGCACCGTTTTCAAGATATAAGTAAATTTAGAACCTGCTACGACTCCATGTCGCGCGCTCGCTACGCTTGCATTTAACATTACACACCCACTTTCTGTCACAAATGTCATCGTCATTCCGCCGCGCGCCGGCCTCCGGCCTACGCTCCTCATGCCAGCTAGCAAGAATTCTAAGACAATTTTAGTAGGTTATTTCAAGTATCAGAATTGCTGACAATGCGGCTAAACGTTGGACGCCGCTTTCTCGAACGTATCGCCACCACAATCCGACTGAACGTGAGGACGCCGTATTACATAATGCCGGCGTTTTTCAATCCGGCGCGCCATTATGTAAAACGGCGGTTTACACGAATTGGCTGCGACATATATATTAGTTTAGATTATTAGTATAGACTAGCTTTAGCCCGCGGCTTCACTCGCGTGTAGGTTGGGAATTATCCCACAGGAGCGCACTAGGTATCGAAACAAAAGTATCCTATGTTCTAAATCAGGTCATGGTCTACCTGTATGTCAAACATCGAAATCCGTCCAGGCTTTAGGGCGTAAAAAGGTAACAGATAGCCAGACAAAGGTCAGACGGTTACTATTGCATTTTTATAATATTAGTATGGATTGGCAAAACTGCAGTGCAAGTACGTAGGAATCGATTCGATAAATCTGACAGTTATTCTCGACAAAATGACTTTTTATCTTTGTTATAAACTCATTTTGTCGAGAATGACTGTCAGATTTATCCAATCGATTCCTACGTACTTGCACGGCTGTATAGATAAATCGGCCAAGTGCTAGTTGGACTCGCGCACCGTTCTGTACAAACTTGTAGGTATTTTGTTTTTAAACTACATATTTAGGGTTTTCGACCCAAAGCCTATAGGGTACTTCCGGTTAACCTAGAATTGTCAATTTTGGTTAAAAGCAAGGTCTTACAGCACATCTGCACAAGTAAAGGGAAAATCCGAAAAGTAAAATAAGTTGAATATTATTTTTACTTACAAGTTTTCAATTTGCCCATATCTTTTCATCGTGTTTACTCAGGACCTTGATTTTATACACCTAATAGGGACTATAGACCTCAGTATCTGGTATAAATTTCAACTTGCTTGGTCCACCCGTTCCTGAGAAAATCAGTGGTGACACACGGACAGACGGTCAAGAGAGTGATCTTCTGAGGGTACCTTTTTTACCTTTTGAGGTACGGAACCCTAAGAAAGCCTGAGATAATGATAATTTTATAAAGTAAGTAAGTAAGTAAGAAGAAGAAAAGAAGAAGAAGAAGGAAGGAGGAAGGAAGGAAAAGAAGAAGGAAGGAAGGAAAGAAGGAAAGAAAGGAAGGAAGGAAGGAAGGGGAGGAAGGAGGAAGGAAGGAAGCGGCGGGCGGGAGGAAGGTCAGAAGTCTTACTTACTTACTTAATGATAATTTAATATTACCTACTTATACATAGGTCTTATATGAAGAATAAAAATAAAGATCATGGCACAATATTTTCTAAGTGACTGATAAAAGGAGTGTATGAATCACCTTGAAACAGGTATTAGTTTCACACCGTGTACGTTTTGTATCTTGCAATTCTGAAATCTTATCACAGGTTGGCACACCTTAGGTAAAAAATCATACTTACTAGTACATACTAAGAACTGAGAAGGCACGTAACTTATTTTTCAAGTCTGTGACAGTTTTGTTGTTTGTAAACACATACACATTTATCGTTTTGTTTGCTCTGGAGTTTAAGTGGATTTATGTAGATGATGTATGTAAGTGACGACATGTAGATGTAGATGACGACAGTGTTTGTGATAACTGTGATAGGTGAGCAAAAATATCAAAAACAATGACTGAATACGTGAAAAAATACTTACAGGAACAACATGAACTAAACAACAAACTGCTTTTGAAATTCGATGCAGACTTGCGTATGAGTAAAGCACGGCTAACAGCGGCAAAGTTAATGGTGACGGCATTGGAACGACACATGACGGCAATGAGGACATTGTATCATGATTTAATGGAACTTAGACAAATCATAGTCCTATTAAATCCACATTTACCAAAGGCAAGATAGAACAAAAAGGAAAAACTTCTTAAGAAACATAAATTTTTAATTTCCTCAAATTATTTCTGTAAAAAACATTCAAACGTTCAGCCGAACACAGTGGTGTGTTCACAGAATATGTTTCATCGAACTTCGAATAATCGATCACAAAACCATGTTTTTCTTTCCTGTACTCGACCATGTCTATAAAACGATGACCCCATAGTATTTCTTGGGTGGTGTAACTTGACTTCACTTGGACCGGCTGTCCAGTTGATTCTATAGTACCTTCAAATACTACCAGAATTTCCATGTCTGCCTTCAATATGTCAGAAGCAGACATTGAGAAGAATGGACTGTTCTCGTCTATTGTGTGCACAGCACAAACTGGGAACATGAATGAGATATTCTCACTGGAATCCATAGATAGATCTAATTTTATTTGGTCATCCAGTACATCAATGGTGCTGTATCTGATCAAATAAGCCTGCACATTGCCCGCTATGATCCTCGATTTCCTGGTGTTTCCGACTCTGAATATCAAGCGTAAATTGCGATCTCTTTGGTTGATGATGGCATTCTTTGAAAACAAAAGAGTCTGAGCTCGATTCTTCGGTCGCGTCAATTTAGCGAACACAATCCCAACGACAAAAGACTGTGTGATAGTTCCAATAATGCTCTCAATGCACATTGTGAACATAGCTGAAGGACACTCGAGTGTGATCGCTCTAGTTCCGTAACCGATGGTCGTGTGGATTTCAATGCTGAAGAGGAATAAAGATGTGAATCCGTAGATTTCTCTGACACAAGGAGCCCAGTTGGAAGAATTGGTAACGTGTGGCATGTGTTCCGGTTCGAAGTCGCCGTGCAGCTCTAAGATAACCCACCATATCCCTGTGAACGCGAGCCAAACGATGATGTATGTGAGGATGCAGTAGAAGAGGGTCCATCTCCACTGTACGTCGATGAAAGCTTGTACGATGTCGGGGAACACATGATATTTGGATTTTTTCCACTTCTCCAAGTTGAATTGGCCAGTTTTAAAAACCACGCGACCATTTTTTCTTCTTCCTGATTTTCGTTTTTGACTGTTTCTGTAATTAAATCAGGCACACCGTTACATTTTTAATAATATAATTATTAGTTTAATATTATATGTAGATGTTGATAGATTACCGCATTTTACTTACCTGCAAAGTTGATGCTTACTTAAACTGGCTCCTTTTCCGTTTTTACCTTGTTCTAACTTACACGGGCATCCATTAACAAGTTTCTCTTTTTCGTGAAAAACCATTATTTCTAATTTCACTTTGTTTTTGATACAAATATATAACGTGTAATGATTTTTTATCTCATTATTATGATGTGATTACTGTCTTGTCTGAACAGTAACTGATACAGAAATCCTTCCGCATAAATAACTTTGCGTATATTTGAATAAAAAGATAAAACATGAGATTTTCCCGCATGAGGTACGAGTAAGCAAAACTTCACGCCCAATGTAACTAATCTACGTTGTATATTTGTAATTTTGTATGAAAATCTTAAATTTTTTCATCAACTTGTTACAGTTGGGCAAACACTCCTCCATAGCCTTCCACTTCTGCTCATGTGTGGTTTCTCTGGCCAATCTCCCACAAATGCCACAAAGTTATCACCAACATTATCTAGGCTAGCCTCGGCGACAAATTCCATTTACTTACCGAATATTATTATTTATTTTAACTATGGATAGGTAGGAGTACCTACCTCGGTAAACTCGCTAAACTCGGTAGGTATACCTACCGAGTTTTCTACCGTGCCTCGAAAAGCACGCTAACCAGTTGGTGCTGGTTGCATTTATAGATCTTTCAGTCTTGTCACAAACCCGTCCTAAGCAAGCGTGGTGATCAAGGCTTGTGCCTTCTCTGTATGAGAAGAGGCCTTTGCCAAACAGTGGGACAGTAATAGGTTGGTATTATTATTATTTATTTATCACAGTCTTTACAGATAGTCAGTGGCCCGAAAGTCTGACAACCAGTCTTACCAAGGGGTACCTGCCGTATTACCCGGTTACCCGATACTAACCCCAACCTGGGAATTAAACCCAGGACTGCGCTTGCGGCAGGTAGTCTTAAATAAACCGGTTTTTGGTCATTGTACTTAATTCTAACTATTCTCTACTAGACGTCGCTTTTCTTCTAGCGAATCTAGTAGCCAGAGTATCTAATAGCCGGCTAGTATTTGTGAAAGTTTTCGTGATTCCCTAGTCACAGAGCTACTGTGACAACAAACTTGTAATGCATAATTTTGCGAAGTAATTTAGGTACAACAAGCTTGTTAAAATTAGTTGCTCAGAATAATTTTATTCTTATGAAATGCAATTATAAACTAGTGCAGTCTTTTAGATCTTCAGTGATTGAACCTACGATGCGAGTAATATGTTTAGATCTAGGAATAAAAATGTATATTTCTGTCATTTTTCATGGGGGACTTCTAATCTTGTGTTACTAACAATAAAATAGCAGAAGTAGGCAGTAGGCACTCAAAATTAGCCTCGCGTCGTCAAGACTAATAAAACGGTTCCCATCCAATTTTTCCGTCACTGGCGCCACTTTCAAACTTCCTCTAATAAGTAGGTATACGGCTAGGTATTTACAACCGAGGAACTGGTCAGAGTAGTAGCCAAGAGCTTGATGTAAGGTGCGTGAGGGTCAAGTAAAATGGCGCGCAATCGAGTACACTACACTCAAGCATTGGGTGGATGAAGAAGAAGAAGAAAAGCCTATGCCACAGGCTATGTATCTAAATTAATGATGGATATAAAAGCTATAAGTAGTTAGTCCATACAAACACCAATTTAGGAAATTACGGTTTTTTTTCCTACTCCTCCGCTATACTTTTCTTATTATTTTTGTTTATTATTATTATTTATTATTATTTTCTGGTGGTCGCCACTGTTGATTCTGGCTTTCAGGAGTTACAGTGGTTTGTGAATAGTGTGGCGGGCTTGTCCCAAAAACTAAATTAATGTATACAAAAACTAAATGTAGCTTAAAATTAGAGCCTGGAACGGTATCACGGTAGAGGGTGACTACGAAGATATTTGATTACATAACATCAACCCTCAATATTGTAGACATTTACCGTAATTCCTGGCACTTCCATAGCACCATCCTGGTCGTTTTGTCACGGTCGGCAGGATGCAACATTCAGCCCGGACGAAGTGTTGCCAGCCTGGAAATCATTTCCATTATTGTACAATTTTATGTTTTTGTTTGTTTGTTTTTGAGAGAAAACTTTTCATGAACCAGAAGATAATATGAGCTTTGTTTAGGAGGTGACACACCTTGATAGCAGTTACCTCATCCTGTGTAATTAGTTATAGTTTATAACAATGTTGCGATTGAAGATATTATGTCTTTGAAGTCGGGTGATTATAATGAACATCATTAAGGAGTCATGTGGGAACAGCTACAGCAACAACTATGGTAAATTAAGCTGGTAAGACGGTGATATGTTAAAAGACATTTAGAAAATCGGTCATTTTGGGAAAAGGTGATTTTGAGATTTGTTCATTATGAAACCAGCATAGCTATTCACAACGCTTCGATTCGATTCTGATTCGGAAAGTCGTATGTCTATCTCGCTCGTTTTCATAATGCCAAAAATAGATAGACATACGACTTTCCGAATCGGAATCGAATCGAAGCGTTGTGAATAGCTATGCAGCATAGCTATTCACAACGCTTCGATTCGATTTTCGATTTGGAAAGTCGTATGTCTATCTCGCTCGATTTCGTAATGTCAAAAAAAGATAGACATACGACTTTTCGAATCGAAGCGTTGTGAATAAGAGGCCAGTACAATATAAGTAGGAATCAAGCAAGCTTATATTTGGCAGCTTTCTACGAAATGAAAAATGCCTTCTATCGTATGCCAACTTTAAAGTTTTCCTTTTTCAACCGACTTCCAAAAAGAGGAGGTTCTCAATTCGATTGTATTTTATTTATTTTTTGTGTTTGTTACCTCAGAACTTTCGACTGGGTAAACCGATTGTGATGATTCTTTTTTTATTTGAAAGCTGGTGTTTCCCATGTGGTCCAATTTGGTTAAGATCTGATGCTGATCTTCGGAGATATACAATGAAACTCTTCAAAAATAGACGGCAAATCTGACGTGATAGCTGCAATCGCTTGGATGTTTATTGTTTATACAACATCATGACGTAACATCACGCCTGTATGCTCTAAGGGGGTACGCAGATGTGTACAATACACCCAGATTTCAACAGGTTTAGGTATGTTAAGTTCCATTTATTGGGGATAAGCCTATTACCATGACATGTATTGTTTTTTTATTTGAAAGGATGTACTTCAGTTTGATGAGAGTTTGGTTAGGTTCTGATTATGGGATCCATGACAAAGTAACGGAACTCTTCAATTCTTAGGAGCAAATTAATGATACTCGGCCGAATCTTACATTTAATGTAAAATAAATTCATGGCAAATATCTATTTATAACTAAAAATGGAAAAATAAAAAACTTTTTTGCAAAAAATAAAACGACTTCAAAAAACACAAAAAAGTGAAAAATAACTTTAGCTAAAGAAGTCGGTGACAAAAAAACTAAATCAATCAAACAAAGGTCACTGACTTCTGAAGCTCGAAGTCGATTTTTTATTCCATAAAATGCTGTCAACTAAGAATTAACTTCACCGAAACGTCTCAATTTTATACGTATTTTAAAGTACCCAAACCCGCAATTGGCAACTCTCTGGAGGCGGAAAGAGCAGTGGCCATGACAGACGAAAGAGCAACGCGACACGCGGGGACCGTAATTCGATAATCGGCGTGCTCTTGAACGCCGAGCTGTCATCCATTTGTCATGTTGACTGACTCCGACCTGCTGAGGAAGTTACACGTAGGTATTGCGAAGAGTCATCAGCGATATGTTGATTATTTATTTCGCACCTATGAGCGTAGAAACAAGTGTAGTGTAATAGATATGACAAAAAAGAACAGAAATTAATTTTAATGACACTTTCAATTTTGTTTACGAGTGGTTCCGAATTGGTGGCGGACTGCAATACAATCTTAGGAAGTCACCTAATTTAAGTTTCCAAGTCTCGCTATTATTTACTCTATCATTCCTCACACAAATCCATTTATTTTTCGTTGGCCTTCCCCTCCCTCTGTATCTATCCACATTTTTAAGGGCTTTCAAATGAGGATTACTTCATATAATATCCTCTCTGAAAGCTGCACATCTGTTACACACTGACTTATTTGACACAGAGATTTCAGAAACAGCATTTTGGGGAAATAGAACTCAGAAATTTTGTAACATAAACAGAAGATTGTTTTAAAACTTAAACGGTTTATGCGAATACCTACATTAGGAACTACTACTATTTGTTTGTACCCATGATTATCCGTTTAATAAGTTTATCATAGAAATAATAGACCAATAAGTCTTTAAGTGCTATGTTAACGTAATCCGTTGGCTATATTTAATTGCTTTAAACCAATAAAGTTTTATCTACTGTGTGACAAAGAATTGATCAATTGCGTCACGTCTAATACGCACTGTATTAAACATAATTATCAATACATACGGAGTAAACAGATAGTATCAAATTGATTATGTGAATGTTTGTTAATCTTTCAGATACTTAAATAAATAGGTACCTTACGCAGCTATACAAACAATGAATCAAGAATGCCTCTTACACATTAGATATTTGATTGTGTATTGTATTCTTGGTATGAGATCTTTTAACAATCTGTCATGAAAACTACAGCATATTACACATTCACAAAGAAAAAGGTTTCATTTAAAATATTTCTGCTTTTCCCGAAAACGTTTTATTAGGTAGCCAATAAGGGCTACCGCACACTGTAGACAAGTCTGTCTTTAGACAGACAATAAGGGCTACCGAACACTTGAGACAAAACTGTCTTGAGACAGACTATTTCCCTACTAGTGCGAACGAGACAGACTATTTTTATCTCTCGCTCACGCTAGTAGGGAAATAGTCTGTCTCAAGACAGTTTTGTCTTAAGTGTGCGATAGCCCTTACCCTACTAGAGCGAGCGAGAATACATAGTCTGTCTCGCTCGCACGAGTAGGGTAATTGTCTGTAAAGACAGTCTTGTCTATAATTATAGTGTGCGGTAGCCCTAAAACTTAAAAACTTGTAAGCCAGCATTAAGCCGAGTCTAACTTCAACTTAAATGTGGCATAAGTATGCAAATACAGCTTAGGCAACGTACCTACCTGCTTTCCTAAGTTCCTAGACATTATCTATTGCAGTGCCAACGTGTGTTGCGTCTTGATAGCCAAACAAAGACCCGTCTACTCGCCTTGGTCTCCAATAAACAGCTCTCTTTGTTCGCCAATCAGTGGGCAAGTATTTTTGCTCTCAACTGTACTGACCCACTAGTATGACAAAGAGTTTAAGCAAGGAAAACTGCAATTGAGTGTAACCGCCGTTTAGTTAAGTACTTATCGTGTTTTATCTTATAAAGGGACGAAGGGACGAAAGGAGGGGGAAGTTAGGACCGGTTTAGGGTTGAACCTCATCTGGCAGCATGGAATCGTACCAACTTAACAGAGCTTGAATACTACTGCACTTGGCAGCACGCTCTGTTTCTCGCTCTAGCAAATGGCGGTTCTGAGCGACAGAAAAGGATAGGAGCATGGAAATGCGCCATGCGACCCAACTTGAATCAAGCGACACAAGCGTGTGTCACTTGTATCCTCTGCGTGAGTGAGTGCCGTCGCATCACAAGTCGAGTCACGCTACGTAGACGCAATTTCTTTCTCTTGTTTTCTGCTCAGTTGCTGTCACAATACCACTTTGAGTGACGAACAAAAGGATCTATTGTTACCGATATTAGAAAAACATAGCAAGGTTTTTACCAATAGATTAGGGCTAACAAATATATAGACGATCACATGCCTTACACTCCACATAGGACCCCCTATGTGGAGTGTAAGGCATGTGATCGTCCACCACATAAAAAAGTGGTCTTGTCGCTTCAGCTTATAGCTTGTGGCAAAGCGATTATACAGGATGAATATAAAATGGTATTATTAAGTTTTCATGATTTAATGATAACTGCGTGAACAGTTAAAAAGTCGCGGTGTAATAATGCAACCATAAGAACAAACAATAAAGCAGTTGGTCCGAAGAAATACATTTTAATTTACCTGGCTCCATATGGGTTTCAATCATAATTAAAGTACCTACTTACTTATTGACAACTTAACAAGCAACTTGCAATGAATCAAGAAAACATGTGAATTTCGCAATTAAAACCTAAATGGACATCGAAACAAATTATTAACATTATTCATCAGCTACTTACAAACTGCAGTACATCCATCTTTGATGTTACAATTACGAAAAAAATACATGACCATTTAATTCTGACTGGTCGAAAGTTAAGTGGGTAGTAACTTATTGCGGGAAAATGGCAGTTCAAGTTATGCTGGTTTTTGTATGAATGATTGACAGACAGACAGACGACAAATTAGACGTGTCGTTGTCGAAGAATGTCAGATGACAATAGGAAATAGGTGTCTTGCACAATTAGTGGGGGCGTGTGTCAATTTCGAGTGGCTGCTACTTACTATTCTTGTAACAAAGAAGAGCAGTTTGCCTAGTTAGAATTACCTGTCTAGTGTTTATAGTGGTCTTTTGACTACTCTTTCCTGTTTGACCGCGTATGTTGGTATGGACTTCATACTGTCCAGCAGGTGTCGTAATAGGCACCTTGCCTAGCGATGAAAATATGCTTGGAAAACTCGACACATCCAGAATTTTCGCAAATATTTGAACGACCAGCTTGTTGCCAGACAGTGGAAAATGTATGACAGTTTGAATTGAGGGTAGTTCACTGGTTTGCCGCAGAGTGGCATTTCATGGCCCATTCACTAAGAATAATATTGGTAATCATGCAAATGAAGGTGATCAGGAAAACATTTTTGTACCTACTCATGGTAATTAGCAAACTTTAAGTAACTTTAATCCATCCTTAAACCATATTTTTCTAAACTTAGACGTTTCAAACTCAAACTCAAAGCATTTATTTCAATTAGACCATTACGGCACTTTTGAATGTCAAAAATACAAAAAAGAAAATCAAAGCTACAGTCCCAGTCACAAGGCATAATAACTTGAGAAAGTACTGTAGTTGCCCATTCCCTAGCGTAGATCTCTATGGAGAAGAACGGGCAAGAAACTCCATGGACACTCTTTTAAAAACAAAATATTGTTACAAAATCTTGGTTACATCTTTAATTTTGAGATTATACATATATGTGAGAACGATGTAGAAAGACGTGCACACTAAGAGCGTCCAGAGTAAAAGATTAGATCAACAGTTTACGAATAAAGTAATTAAAATGAACCTTGGCAGCTAAGAGATGACCAGTCCCAACTGACAGCGCCCGTTCACGAACATGACGCATGTACCGGCGCCATTCAACTCAACCATATTGAAGGGAACTAAATGACCCGACACACCCGCCACCGTCAGCGAGACATTTAAGTGAGCATGACATTCTCTCAGCCACCAAGGCATATTCAAGTCAATGAAATATAAATAAATGTAAATGGTGGCTGAACAGTACAAAGTACTCACACATGTGCTATGCAATTATATAATATTATGAACTGGAATCTATATAATGCAAGTATATTTTTACAATCTTCTGCAGCTTCCACAAAACATTAACATGGGAATCAATTCTTCATCTTCTTCTTTACGTGTCGATGGACTCAAATAATGCCCGACCCAAACAATCAATTAATTTGCCCCCCCCCCTATGGTTGTGGAGCAGGACCAGCATTTAGCCAAGCATTTTTATCATCAATGTAATCCCCCAACTTATAATATGCTTGCCTACATAGTGTGCGTTTTATACAAGATTTAAATTTCGTCTCGTTCAGTTGAAGAATGTGGGGAGGTATTTTATTGTAACATTTCAAACAGTACCCCATGAAAGATGAATCTACTTTAGCAAGCCTGAAACCTGGCTGAACTAGTTGGTCCCTATTTCTAGTGTTATAGTGGTGTCTGTCACCTCTTCTACTGAATAAATGCCGATTTTTCCTAACGTACATGATGTTTTCATAGATGTATTGACAAGGTACTGTCATGATATTAATTTCCTTAAACAGTTCTCTTAGAGAATCGCGTCTACGTAATTCATAAATGGCTCTGATGGCTCTTTTCTGCAGAATAAATATAGACTCGATGTCTGCAGTTAAACCGCAAACATTGACCATCACACGCCTCAATACCATAAAAGGAAACAAAACAAAAACTGGACATGCAAAAATCTTATCTGCATAGTCTAAAAGCAAACGCAGTCAATTGTTTCCGAACGCGTGGACAGTTAAATAATCGCGGTTCACAATTGGAATAGGTACCAACGAGGTATACATGCTGTTAGCAGGCCAGTTCACGCTCTCCCGGCGTACGATGCGCACACGCGTACCGTACCAGTGACAACCCTAGCGTAACCCCGCCCCGAAAATATCAATGTTGCCAGCGTATGTGATAGTATTTGTGAAAGTTGCAAGTGTAATGAAAAGCTCTGAAAATGTACGAGGTTTTTAAACGCGGTAAGTTTCGTAGACACTACCTATGCTTTGTGTTGACATACGTTTTGGGACAGCGTTTCTAGACTTAGAAGGCATATTGGGGCACTGGTGTGTTCTGGAATGGTAAATTATGTAAGATCTTTAGTGTTGTTCTGTTAGTAGAAGTCTGAATTTCCCATGTTCGAAACAATGGTTAGAGGTTAGTTTCTGATCTACCACAAGATAAACAAAGTTGATGCGTTTATTACTATCTGTATTCAATCTAAAATGGTATATATCTACCTACTACTTAAACTAACCACACCATCATGAAGGTGATAAAGTAACTGTTTCTAAATAAACTTAATTATTTATCAGAATGACAGCAAAACAAGTTTACATACGTCATCCAAAAATTGTACACAAAGAGGATTTATTCGATCAAATGTTGCGCATTTTCAAGGTGCTTTTCGCATAAATAGTTATTTTTTATTAAAAGCTCAGAATATCAGGTTTTGCCGTGATTATTATGCGACTATACGAGTCTCATTTGAATTTCAAATACTAAAACAACGTACAATTATTGAGTAGATCTATCCTATGGCAACAGCTGATGCCTGACGGACGGTCACGTTCTTGCTCTTTGTTTTGAACAGCTGATATACTTTGAAACTTTTTGGAGTTGTCGATCTTCGATTGAATAACGACACCCTTTGAGGTTGAAGAAGAAAAGTATCTAGCTCCCAACCTGTAATACGAATCTGTCAAAACTTGTAAGTTCGTGACGGTAATGAATAAGATAATTATGGTAGATAGGTTCAAAGATGAGTGCATTAGCATAATCAAACAAACAGTGAACTAGTGATTTTGCACCGTTTTAAAGTTCTAATGACATTTACATCATTATGTATGCAACAGAAATATTGATATTGCAAGCAACCTTCATCAGGATCAGGGTCTAGTTTAATCTGTTTACCAAGTTTGTATTAGCAAGCTTCCTATTCTTTTTGTAGAATTAAGTTTTTGTCCAAATCAAAAAACTAAAGCGATTTTCTGTCCCCTTTGACTATTCTAGACTAATGATATAGGTACTTCATCGGGATAGTTGGTGCTTTTTAGGGTTCCATACCTTATTCGGCAAATCGGACCTTGGCCGGTTTTTTTAAATGGATTCTGTATTTAGACGATCTCTAGTCTCGTAGGCGACTAGAACATTCTCTCTTGCTGCAGATTTTTTTGTCGAGCTTTATAATGTCAAAGTACTGTCCCTATGTAGAACTTCAACATATTAAGCAGTTGTTTGTAGTCTATTTGTCATTAAAGTATTAACATTGAGTTTCCATTCGGACCACATAGTTGAAGAGGATCACTAAAAAAGAAAGTCTGCGTCAAAATTCCTTTGATTGATATTCGTAGGTACCTATTGTAATTAGTGCCAAATACAGCCATTTGTACACTATGCCAGTGCTGTGTGCCATTCAAGTATTCCAAGTACCTATCGTTTTTCTATCCCTCATGTTATGTTGCAAATCAACTGTCAATTTTCGGTGTTTTTGCTGTTTTATTATAGATCACAATCATACAACAAAATAATGGCAAAACCAATGTCTAGTTCAAGCCAATATACCTAGACCTACCTACACTACCTAGTGTCTAACTAGATATTTTTACGAATGAGTGCATTGCAATCTTCAAGTCGGTTGCACATATTGATAATGCACATATTTTACCTATATATATATTCAATATTCTAATGAAGAAACTACACGCTTTTACTACACCTAAATTGATGCCTGTAATAGCTAATTATAAAACTGGTAAAATTCATAACCACATCACCTTAACACCCAGTAGATAAAAGCTAAACTTGTAAAAAATACAGTGACATTAACACAGCGTATGATTAGCGCAAGTAAGTGGAGCATGTAGGTGAGATGTCAGGCACGCGCCGCGCCGCCGCGCCGCCTCGTCGCACGTACAACGTTGAATCACGTGGTCACAGTATAAAGATAACCAGTGAACCAACTAGGCCCTTTTTTGAAAACAAATGCGTGTGTAAGGCTTCTCGTCCATTGAAGCGGAGCGAGGAAGCGGAACGGAGCGAGGAAGCGGAACGGAGCGAGGAAGCGGAACGGAGCGAGGAAGCGGAAAGGAGCGAGGAAGCGGAACGGAGCGAGGGAGTAATGCGGAGCAGTGTTGTGGATTGTGTTTGTCCATTGAGTTAGGCCTAAAGCACGCGACGAGCCGTTCAAAGCTAAGTTAATGTATATATTTTAATCTACTCCATGTCTACTGTAGATGAGCGGAGCAAAGTTTAGATTTTATGCAATTCTATTGGGCAAAAATTGCTCAGGTCTGCTCCTGCTCCACGGTGGAGCACACTGTGGAGGTATGCCCCCCTTGGGCGGAGCACTGCCATGTCCTCGAAGCGGCGATGAGCGGCAGCGACATCTCGCGTCCGGGCCTGGTTCAATGAACAGGCAGCCTAATGGCGGCTGTGCACTCTCGCAGAAACCCCCCGAAGCAGATCGAGTGCGAGAGTGCATGCCTATGGTAGCTCGTCTCGCCTCGGTGTTCCTCGCTTGTTCTTTATTATTACAATATGGGCCTGCTCTTGACCTCGATCACGCCAGATGGAAAGCGGTGGATGAGATCTATGAAGGAACGAGCGTGCCCAGAAGATGCCTGTTCACTCTTGCTTTGAAGGCAGGCGGGTTAAATGTGGGTGGGAACACAGACGCGGGCAGAGAGTTCCACACTTTGGCTGTGCGCATAATAAAAGTGGAGGAGAAGCGCTTAGTACGACACGTCGACTCGGGATATCAACCAAGTGCGGATGGTACGCCGCAGTACGTCTGCTAGTTCGGTGGTAAAAGGGTGATGGTGGAATCAGGTCGTGGAGCTCCTGCGCACACTCTCCGAAGTACAGTCAGTAGAAGACCGACAGGCAGGCAACATTACGCCGATGAGCTAGGCTGTGAAGCGAAGCTACCAACGTCTCGTCGCCTATAAGCCTTTTGGCTCTGCGTTCCACCGAGTCAATTGCAGCAAGCTGGTATTTTGCTTAGCCATCCCACAAGTGACTGCAATACTCCATACAGGAACGGACTTGTGCTTTGCATAAACTTAAAAGCTGTCCAGGTGTGAAGTATCGCCTCACCTTATTCAAGATGCCCAGCTTCTTAGCTGCGGTCTGAGCTTTTGACTCAATGGTTGCGCCAAAGTTGAGTTCCGATGTCAACTCCATACCCAAAAGCTGTAGGCGGTCAGTAACTGCTACAGATGCACCCCGGAAAGTGGGAGACAACTGGAACTGGCTCCTTTTTGCAGTGAAGAGACACGCCTGTGTTTTCAGAGCATTGAATTTGACCAGATTGACGTCGACCCACTGGGAGACGAGATTTAGGGTCAAATTAATTCGCTCATTCTCCGTCTTTTGTCAATTTTTAGGGAGATGCCTTGGACTTCGGGAGAGACCGAGAGCTTAGGGCTCTCGAGAGAACATTGCGTTGGGAGTGTACAGCCACCATTAGGGTTGTCAACAAAACTTTTTGTTATACACAAAACGTTACCAGCTATCTCAATGCGACTGATCCGACTTACTCAAGAGTAACCTGCTACCTGAAGCGTGTTTAAAATTCGTGCAAACGCTTTGCATGTGTGTGTGAGCCGATCCTAACCATTAATTGTTGTTCCTAGTTGAAATACTGTGCGTTAATACTAGTGTCTACTGTGACGTGGTCTTTATTAATTCGTGGGCTGAGCCGTAGCCGGTGCGGTAGAACTAGGAGATCTTGATGTTGTGTCATATTTTGTAGCTAGCTTCATTTAGAAAAAAAAATATCTTTAGAGGTGCCTACAATATCAGCAGTCTCACTCATGGTCATCTATTATCATCAGCTTGCCTTTGTCCCATGTTACTTTATTTGGGGTTAACGCATCACATTTTATTTCATTTTTAGGGAAAAATGAAATAACGGTCCCAAAAAAATCTTTGTTTAAACTTTTTTTTTACCCTTCTCATTTTTTTTTTAAATATATTTTCTCCCTCTCTATATATTATATTAACATTTAGGTATTTGTCACTCTTTTAGTCATGTTTGCAACGGCTTCCTGTCTCATTAATAAAAAAATCTCTTATCTATGATATTTGGAGAAGGGCCTAATCAAATCAGGGATTGGCTAACTCATGCTATCTGTTTGTCAATTACTTTAATAGACTCCTATCCCAATATAGACTTCCTATCTGCAAATCGGCCACTGTGTAACTAGCCGTTTTAGTGAAGGACCTATGGGACAATGCCTATCTCCTAAAATTATGCTTTTGTAGGTAGGTAGGTAGGGTATATAGGCGGATTTTTTGTCATAGATGACTCTAAGCGTAATCAGTTTACAACGTTACCACTATTGGGAAACTGACCTAGTACCCAGTAGATTTTTTATCCAGATTAAATAAACGTAAAAAGACTGTTGAAATCAGCTCTACTAAATCATACAGAATTAACTTATTCCTCCATACATATTCATTTTTTGCATGCTTTACTAACAAGACTGTCAATCGAGGAAAAACCGATAGAACAAAACAAATATGTATCCTATTCTAACATTCTAACACACACTTTGCAACAAATTTCCGTCGTCTTGTGCAAACAGCTTATAGGTTTAAACTGTATACGTTAAGGTTTATTTAGTTTATCCTCAATATAAAATTATGAAATAACCTCGTATTTCTGTAGTATTTTAAACATAATAGATACAGTTATAGGACATGCACCTGCGCCTTACTTCACCTACAAATTACAATTTGTTATAAGGTTAATTCTGTACTACGAGACTTAAACAGCCCACTTTAAAGTTGACGAGTGCTTAATAAATGAAGAACGAATGATTTTACCGCCATATAATACAAGCGCGCATTTATAAGTAGTATTTGGACGTAAAGGTTCAGGTGGAATGTTAATTTACTGGATTTCTTGACATATTTTATTGAAAAGCGGCTTTATTTTATGTGTAAAGGAACGTCTTACTAGCCTCAGGGCTGTGGCTACTAGGGCACGCCACAATGGTGGTGATAAGTCCTCTCTTTGAGGAGTGGCTTGAGGGACTCCACGGCGTCCTCACCTTCTCCTCCCTCGTCCTCACCGGACACGATTGTTTCGGGAGGTTCCTGCACTGAATCGTGCGGGAGGGAACGCCCGGGTGCTACCATTGCGAGGATCGACCGGAGGACACGGTGGAGCACACTGTGGAGGTGTGCTCCGCTTGGGCGGAGCACCACCATGTCCTCGAAGCGGCGATCGGCGGCAGCGATCTCTCGCGTCCGGCCCTGGTTCAATCCATGGTCCGGAGCGAGACGGAATGGGACGCCGTCACCTCCTACTGCGCAGCAGTCATGCTAGAGAAGGATGTGGCGGAACGTGAGAGGGAGAGAACCTCACGTCCCGGCCGCCACGGGAGACGCCCCGGGTGTCAGGGGCCAACGTGGTATGGGCTAGACCGCCGTCCGTCCGTCTCATGACGACAGGCCGTGTCAACGGCGCGTTCGTGTTCCACGCACGCCTCATAGCGAGTCAGCAAAAGGAAGAGGCCCCAAGGGCCGATGCCTGCCGGGGCTGTAAGACTGTTCGAAAGAGATACCGTGGCCCCGGAACACAAAGGGCAAAGAAGGAACATGGATGGGTTTTAGCCAGTAAAAGTCTGACACTCCCTTCCGCTCCGCTAAGTGGAGAGTGGGAGAGGTCATTTGATGATTTCCCATCCGAAAAAAAACGGGCTGTGGCTAATCCTTCGTTCTTTTAGCTTTGAGTTACAAACTTAAATCAATTAGTTCCAACGTGAACTAACGGTTACTATCTCTACCCTTGTTTCAGTGGTTTTTCAAAGCTAGATATTCCACTGGGGGCTGTTGTACACTCTTTAGCCACTGAACCAATCTAGCGGGCGCCGCTTCTTCGACAATAAATCTCTGGTATAGAAAGAGCTTGTTGATTTTGATACCCAGAAACCCACGGCCATGATAAAAACAACATAAATAGTTGTCCTAGTTTACCACAAAACAAACCAAATATTCCATATAAATCATAACAATAAAGTTTTCTCTTGTCATAGCTGTCATAATTTCCTGTTATTAAATAAAAGATCAGCTGAAAGAGCATAATGAGCACATAGATAATGTTCATAATTAGAGCATAATGAAATGCAATTCAAGCATTTATCGTGCGTAGCGTGTGAAGGATGCCTAGTTTAGTTCAACCCATTTTGTTATTATGGACTATTATCGTTAAGTGATACTTTTGGATCATTATGCTTTGAATCCTCGTCATTATCATCCGCCTAGCCTTTTCCCAACTGTATTGGGGTTGGCTTCCAGTCTAACCGGATGCAGCTGAATACCAGTATCTTACATGGAACGACTGTCTATCTATCCTCCACAACCCAGCTGTACTGGGTAATACACACCCTTTGGTAAGACTGGTTGACAGACTTTCGAGCCACTGACTAGGTACCCGTCAAAGATCTACAAATGACAGCAAGGACCAACGGCTTAACGTGCTTTCCGAGGCACGGAGGAAACTTTTTATCTAATGGTTGGTCACCCATCCACGGACCAGCCTAGGCAAGCGCGGCTTAACCTAAAGATCGACCCCGAGTGGCTGTTTTTATTTAGTTACGAGATCCTGTGGAGCCTCGTTATGTTGGTTGAAATAATTTAGCGTGTTTAAATGACTGGTTTTGTAAAGTTTGGGACGTTGGGATATATTAGCTCAAGCAGTATATCTAAATATATTATATTAATCTTAAAAAACATTCCCTAAATGAGTGTAGTTTATCGGAATGCGCTGCTAATATTTTATTTTGTCCAATCGCATCCAAAAGTCCTACGTAAAGCGAAAAAGACGATGGAAAATTAAAAAAATGTATTTATATTAATGAATAATGGTTGTTCGTTCTGGTTGGTATATTCTAACGGAAAGCTAAGTTCAATCTTGTTAAAAGTCGTGGAATATGTAACGCTTCGAAAGCGATTGCCGCTTGTCTAGGCTCTCAGCAAGCACCTAAGTAGCACCTAAGGCACCTAAGTAGCCGATTCCTGCCGCCTTCCCTTATGGAACAAATCACTCTAACCCCTCAGGTAGGTATGTCCTATGTCCTTGTGTGTCGACAGATTATCAGCTATAAACTGGTGCCTAGGTGTTGGACCTCATCTGGCAACATGGAATCGCACTTTTCCATGCTGATTTCGTGCTGCCAGATGAGGTTCAACCTTAATCTTACTCCTTGCGTTATGAACTTAATGTTTGTCAACGAGCATAGTCGAAAAGCTTGTTGTTTCATCCAGAGCCATGGCGGCGACATTTTTTCAACTTTCCTGTTTTACCTAGCCCCGACGCCGCACTACTCATCACCCGCGCACCTCATACCGACTAACGCGAGGACATTGAACGAAAAATAGTGTTCGAAAATTTATTAAACTTGTTCCAGGAATTATACGTGTTTTTGAATAAGTCTTACAAGTTTGTAAAATAAATATTTGTTATTTAGAATCTCCACTACATTTGCAAGGCTTCGATCAGGATATTTTCTTTACTTTTACAATTTATGAGTACATTATGAACGGCCAAAGTTGAGGTAAAATTTGTGCAAAACAGCAATTTTTTGGAGGCATAATCTGAGTTTTTTCCAACAAATTTTTATTTTTTGCTTTGATAGAAGCCTAGATATAGTGCACGAGATACCTATCAGTTCAACAAAATTAAAGATATATGTGTAACAACAGCATAATCACGTACAAGCGTTTGTCAAAATTATCGCGAAAAGTATCACGGGTTGGCCGCTCTTAACGTAACTTGGTCCTACTTTGCATCGAAAGCTCCAGCGTTTTTAATGGGGGAATATATAATGACCACCAAAAATAACTTTGTGACCACTAACATCTATCACCTAAAATATAAATTGATCACACAATTTAGTAAATTGAGCACCAAATTTTAATGAGGTGGTTGACGACAAACTAGTTTTGCCTAGGCCGACTTGGGGCACCCCGACACGGATAGATTAGGTTAGAAGGTGGTTCGTTTCGTGGTTATTTTTTTATAAACCAAGAAGTAGGAGACCCGCGAAACGGGGCTCCCTCATTTCAATTTCTGGTGGTCATTAACTAAAAAAAAAAAATTTTTGGTACTAATTTCACGATAAAATGGAGATAAATTTTGTGATCATTTACTAATTTTTGCAATCAAAAGTGATTTTTTTGCAAAGACATTTTGCTAAATCTAATAGTTCATGATGGAAAAACCAAAAATTTTCGTAGATGATGGAATTACCTTCTTTAATTTATAAATAAAATAAATAAATATCGCTGGACATTAACACACAGCGCCATCTAGTGCCACACTAAGCAACGAGGCTTGTGTCGTGGACACCAGATAGTTGATATACTACATAGATACTTTTTTGTTTGTAAATACATACTTATTATACATAATTATAAACATCCATGACTCGGAAACAAATGTCCATGCTCATCACACAAACATTTGCTCCCACCGGGATTCGAACCCGAGACCCTTAGAACGTAAAGCAGCCTCACTACCGCTACGCCATTCGGGTAACGTCGACGTAGACGTAGACGTTATGTTAGCCTAGTACTTTTTCTGTGGTAACTTATCAATTTGTTTGGATTAAAAATTCTTAAAAAAATATTGTTATAATCTTGTCGTCCTAACTGTACCTAACGTTGATAAAGTTCCACACAAAAAGAAACGTGGGACGGGTTGCAGAACGAAAGTCGTCCCAAATGGGCCGTGGGGCTTGTGGGACGAGTTGATGAATTACTCTTCGTATTTTTAAAAAACCAAAAATAGTACTTTTTGATACGTATTGATTTGATAAGTGAAGAAAGTTTTTTTTGTTTTTTCTAAAACCCCGTCTTTAAAGAAGTTTCACTTCAATAATAAATTCATGTAATTGTTGATCACAATATTATTTCAGCTTACTGTACTCTAACTTGTTTTATCTTGTGGTCCCAAAATACCACTCAAAAAGTTTTAGGGGGAATCCGGGACCGCGGTCCAGCAGGCCTATTACGTATCTTTCTGATATCCAGTGACTATCAAGCTTCGGTTGTACACCGAACTTTGATGACAACCGTGAATGACATAATATTGGTATTACGTATTATACAGAGTGGATATTACTTTACGGTGACTAACAGCCCGGTTACGGTGTAACGTCTTTCACGAAAGCCACTTCAAACTCAGTTGTCATCAATTTGATGTCCACTATGCTTACATAATCGCAATATTAAAAGTATCGATACGAAAGCGTCTGTCAAAATGAGTTACTGTGACTATCAGCCACAATGAGCACCAATGACGTCATATCTGATCGCGACTGGAAATACATAATACGAAACTAACCTTTTGACAGTTATTTGATGGACACAGAGCCCAGTTACTATCATTTCGAGCTGTCAACAGAGATACGTAATAGCCCTACTGGTCCCAAAAGCCCCCTTATTTTTAAATCTTTTGTTTTCCTATATTAAAAAAAAATCATTCTTGCGCAAAAAAAAATTAGATTTCCCGTCTAAAATCCCGAAATTTTTTTATGCCCAAAATTACAGCTGAGGAAGCCGTTTGATGACCCTAACTTAAAGCCTTCAATTCATACATTGACCATATCATTCATTACCTACATACTTAGGTCTTATCAAAATTCTATCTAGTCATGCATTGCAGTCACCTGACATCGCCATTACAAGGGACCTCACAATGATTTTACGACGTGATTGACCTCAACATGATTGTATTTTCACATGGACCTCACTTAACAACCTGGCCATACTTGTACTTGCCTGGAGACCTAGACTTAACAGTATTATTATGATTTAGTGTGTAGTTAGTTGTCAACTTGCTCCATATGAGATTATAAGGTTGGTGTGATGAGCATGGACATTTGTTTCATTCTCATGAATGTTTATATGTAAAGTAAGTATGTATTTACGAACAAAAAAGTATCTATGTTTATTATCAACTATCTGGTGTCCACGACACAAGCCTCGTTGCTTAGTGTGGCACTAGATGGCGCTGTGTGTAATGTCCAGTGATATTTATTTATTTATTCATCTTATGTATGTTCGTCATTTTCATTTATACGGCTTTGATCTCATAAAAATAAAAGGGAAATCATCGACACGACGAAGATGAAGTAGTCTCCTGAACGTTTTGAGCTACCTATTTTGAAAACAAATCATAACATAACTCACACCTGTAGGCTGTCCGACCTAATCCCTAGGCAGCGGTGTACCCATACTTCACCAATTATATTTTAAGTCCAAAGTTAAGAGGGGGCGAAGCCTATTGCCATTAACTGGGCCCAAATCCAGACTCCGTGGTTGCTACTAAGTAGTTATTATTGATGGAAAAACCCAATAACTTTGCCCGACCCGGAAATCAAACCCAGGACCGCAAACTCAGCAGTCGCGCTTGCGAGCACTCGACCAACGAGAATTAATAATATAAACACATACCACAAGCAAATACGACAGTCTCCAATATGGCACAAGCATTTAAAAAGCTTGATCAGACGGTCCCAAATCCATTTCCAAGGGGCCTAATTTGTATTCCTTTTTTAACTGTAACAACCTGTAGCAACCAAAAATAGTTAGATACTCCAACACTGTTCGAGAAGGGCGTAAGTCTACACACATGGAACAAGCCACGACCTGGGTACTTTATTAATTACCGAACACACACCGGCAATTGAGACCGACCTTCATCAATAGTCAGGTATAGATACGTTTCGCAGAATGTGTGGAAACGAACTGGCCGCTTTTGATTGGCTATTTACGAGTATGATGTCTCACTGTCAGATGTCGGCTCTTGCCCTGGACGTTCGAACTTTAAACTTTAAATTTCTTGTGATGACTCAACACTTTTGTAAAGGGCATCTGCCTAAAATAAAAGTGTGTAGATGGTTGTCGAATAAAACAAGGAAATGACAAATTCTGCTTTGTAATAATTTAGCGTTAAACGTTCTAGTTTAAATTAAGGAGGTACCTGAGGTACCGTGGTTTTAGCAAAAACTTTTCAAAGTTTTTGCTCTTTGGCTCTGGGGACCCCTCTCCGTCTGCGGAGAACGTAGGATTATGCTGGACTCCTACTGATGATAAAGACGAGCATGGAACAGTGTGTACCACCTCCTTGTTACTAGCAGCTTGTCTCCGCCAAGATAAGATAAGAGAATTAAAGGAATGACCTTTACATGAACCCGCGTACATTTATTCAAATACATAATTTCGAAAACAGAAATAATGATATAAACTTGTCCCGAAACGACCTTTATCGTGATCCGTTCGTGTTCTACGCGCGCCTCAAAGAGAGTCAGCAAAAAGGAAGGGGTCCGCAAGGACCGATGCCTGCCGGGGTTGCGGGATTGTTTGAAAGAGATACCGTGGCCCCGGAACACAAAGGGCGATGAAGGAACATGGATGGATTTAGTCAGTAAAAGTCTGACACTCCCTCCTGCTCCGCCCAGAGCGGGAGAAGTCATTTGATGATTTCCCATCCGAAAAAAAAAGGTGATACTGATGGGTGACAGTCAATTGCTGTAAACAACTCTAGAGGTTAATGCTGCCTATTACAGGTTAGCATCCTCAATAGAAAAAGGATTTCAAATTCACATTTTATAATTCCCGTTTCTGACAACTTCACGTGAACTAATAAAAGAAACATCATCATCAATTCCGCCTTCCTTTTTACAAGGAACATGATAAACGCGGAATTTTATTCTACGAGGTTTTCCGCAATAAGTGCAGGTCCTGTGGGAGGGACATCCGACTCTACTCACCAGCACTTAGAGTGTAAACTGTAAAGTATAAAGATCGACAACATCCTGAGTCCAAGGACAAAACGTGTCGAAAGAATGGAAACATTCCAGTAACGACAGTTTTAGGAAAACGATTTTTGTAATGGTTTTGATTTGGTTAAGTGCAGCTCATCAGGATGAGCACGATTTTCTTTTGAAAATGTTCTTGTAAAGAAAATGATGATCACAAAAATATAACAAAAAAAAAACAAATATAATATAATATATTTAGGTACCTATACAATAACCAAAAATATTTACTTTTATGCATTTAAATCGAGGTTCTCGAATAGTTATTAAATAAAAAAAAAAACGCAAAAGATTTTTAAGTACTGCTACTCGATAACAGATGGCAGTAGTATACACCTTTTCATTCAACTTCATTAAGTAATTACCAATTCGCGCCGAATTTTAAATAACAATGAAATTTTTTCCTACTAATGGAATTATGCAATACGGCTAGACTCGGCTACACGCCGCCTTGCATGTTACATCATTGTATTCGGAGTATTAAACAAGTAATTAGGAACGCAGATGCTGCGCTAATTGAATTTGACATGACACTTGTGAACTCTTGGGGTTTAGACACCGATCTATATGAGGATTTTACATGGATTCCCCTATACATATAGGGAGACTGGTAATTAGTGACCGATACTTAAACACGTGATTATACTCATGATAACAAACAACTTTTACTATGGGACCAAACCTGAAATCGCGAAAAAAAAATCTGCTGTTCAGTAATTTATGTTCGCCAGCTGATTTTGTTTTCGCGATTTCAGGTTTGGTCTCATAGTATATAAGTAAGTAAGTATATATAAGTAAGGACTATGAATTTTATCTTGGGGGATGATTTTGGAAAACTGTGACACGTTTCTCATCATTTTAACTGAAGAGTATGTACACAAATTTTCAAGTCAATCGACCCCTTGGGGTCGATTTGATTTTGTTTCAATTTTCTGTGAAACTTTTTATTCTTGAATAAAAAGTTTCACAGAAAATTCAAGCCCTATCTCACCCTCGTAAGAGTGTAATGTAAGTGTAAATGCCAAGTCAGAGGCCCATGGGCGGCATAAAAACTCTGACACCAGGTTAGACACTAACCACACGATAAGTAGTAGTAGTAGTGTAATTTAGATAAACCCTTTCTTAGTGGACTTACTTAGACTCTTCACAAAGAAAACACCTTCCAAATTTGGCGGCTTGGGCTGTGCGTTGATATACTCATCAGTCAGACAGTCGAGCTGAATTTTATAAGTATGTATAGATTTTTCGAACTGTTTACTTTGGTATGTTATAGTATAAAATTATAAATTAGAGGTGGCTCAGACTTAGGATTTCCCATGATTTTAGGATAAATCGAAATTAAAACAATATTAATTCTTCTTTTTTTGTACTTACACTTTGACCAATCAATGTAGCCAAAAACCCCTGTTGCATTTTTTAAAAATAATTATTTACTTAAATAAATGTTTATTTTCCAGGTACGACCATAAATGTCGAAGAAACAACAGCACATTAAAACAAAACTGACGATGAAGTCTGAAGACGCGTTAACTAAAATGACTGCCATTAGAAAATGTGTGAGGACACTCTTGTGACAATTATCAACCTCAAAACAATGACGGAAGCGGCTTCGTCTTATGAAATGCAATCTCGAAACGATGAACAAAATGATGGTAAAACAAAACCAGGGCTGTCTGCCGGCAAGATATTCTATAAGCCAGGGATCATTGAAGAGGAGACGGATGAAACGAGCGCTTTCGACAGTTCGGTGGTTGACACCCCTATGCTTGGTATCGGGCTGGGTGGGAGCGGGTTCCTGAGGCCACCACAGATTTACCCTTCGAGTAGTCTTCATAGGATACCCACGTATGCCAGCTCGATTGGACAGAGTACTGTATACCGACAGGATACTTGCAGGTAAACTATTTTTTTACCTCTTGAAAACTACTAAGTAAAACTAACACCTGGGACCCAATTTTAGAAGCAAGCCTTTTGAGATTACTGAAATGATAGTAGGCAGAAAATTTAGAATAGATAGTCAAAAAAACTAATTACTTAAAACTACCTACTTAATTCTATAATAATTGTGATTGAAGATTTTTTTCATTCAAGTACGTAAGTATTTTGTAACTGTCTGGAATAGCTAGTCTTAGGTAACTTTCACTTGTCCGCCTTGTACTGATAAAGTATTATTTATTGATAATATCATTCATAACATTTTTCAGTAGACACTTACGAAGTCTTCATCAGCCTTTTCAAAACCAGACCTCTGAGGGTTTGGAAAAATCTTTAATAAAGGTTTAGGTTCAGCACTTCCAACGTGTGCTAAAGATTCTCGTAGATATGTTGGTATGTAGGTAAGCCATTCAGATCAAGGATATTACGAGTTCCTTGATCACTGACATCAAAATTGTGACCTTTAATAACAATTTCATAACGAAAGCGATAAGCATCCGTACAGTCTTACACCTTAAGTTCTTTAGGTCAACGAAGACCTTATAAACGATAATTAATCACTTTATTTTGTCATTAATTGCAATTATTATCAGGCCTGTAACTCAGCTGTTTGTCCACAAATTGTGTGCCGTGAATCAATCCTTGAGTTGCCGATATCTAATCGTAAAGATAATACGTTGACTTATCGAAATAGTTTTGTAGAATGAGTTATTCGCGTGTGTATTTGCGACTGCTTTGTCTCGTACTACAATTATTAAATATATCATATACTTGAACATTAAATGTAGTTTCAGTGTTTAACATGGTGTCAGTGCGATGACATTTAAAATGTAAAATGCGTCGGCGACGTAAACAGTGATTAGTACATTTAAGTGTTATTGAATAAGTGTTGTTTTTTTTTTCTAAAATAACAATCTCTAACAGGTATGTTACTGTAGATTTAAGTACGGAATTTAGTAGATAGTAGTATATGCCTATCGGTTCTAACGTCCGTGAAAAATGTCGGACCCTCCCATGAAAAGATAACATGCCCGTGCCTCCTTGGTAGAAAATGTAGGCATTATTTATTATCACTTTGGGCTAAGTTTTATGCAACTTACCCCCGAATACCGAAACGACACTCAAAGTTTAAGTACTTATATTTAACAGATACTCAAAAGTGACGTTTGGCCATACGAAATTTAAAGTTTAGGAGCTGCTCAAATGTTAAGCGGCTGCTTAACATTTGAGCAGCTCCTAAACATTAAACTTAAATTTTGAGTGACGTTTAAGTATTCGGGGGTAATGCACTAACGCATTAAAGATGATAGAATATTTGAATTCTTAAGCTTGTTTAGTTACTTTTTGATATGATCCTGTGTAAATAATTAAAAAAGATTGTCCTTAAGTTACTCTGTGTTAAAATTTATAACTTTTTGTGCGAGATCTATAGATAGAACCATTGTTTTTTTTATAGGTTTTCAGAAAACTTAATCAAAGTATATGGAAAACTGTTAATAGCTTACGTGTTAACTTGCAATATCCGTTTCAACTGATTTTGGTGAGCCGTCAACCCTACTCTCCGAATTAGGTAACTCTGAGCTCTGAGTGACTCAAAGCAAATGAAAATCATAAGTAGGTAATCATTTTAAAATAGACAGTATTCTTTAGGCATGACTTATAGGACTGTAAGTCGAGCTTGTACTTGACCTATTTGTCACCATTATCTTTCTTTCTTTTATCAATGTGGAGCTAAATACCTTTAGTATTTGCTAATTGCCCAATGTTGGCCGAAAATAAAGTGTCACATTTGTTCATTATTCAAAAATGGTTACCACTTCATACAAAAAAATAATAATTTAAAAATGAAAAATAAAACCCGTTGCGTACGAAATAACTAATAACTTTAAATAAAAAAATGAAAAGAATAAAACAAGTTCAGGAGACAGGACATATTGGATGTTATGATTTTAGTCTAGATTACTTAATGGGTCCCGACTGTTGCAGTCAATATGTCCTGATCTTTTGAAAGCAACGTCAGAGAGCTGTTGTACGGTAGCTACTTGAAAATATAAGAACTAGCTTAGGTTTACATTTGCAAGTAACTCTAGCTGTATTTCTAATATCTATAGTTGGTGCCAGTTAAGTTGAGAATAGCGGTCATTGCCCTTTCCCTTATAATATCTCTTCGTACGAACCAAAACAAATAAAACATGTATCGTTTTTCATTACGAAAAATGTTGAAGATCACGATAGATGACGATTCCAGACTTGAACAGGCTTATTTTTGGTTTTCTAACTTATGAAGTTTAGTTTAGTTTAGTTCAATGACCGTTACTCTTATCTTAACTGGCACCAACTATAGGTAGAGGTTACAAACTTTTTCCAATTTACGGTTAATTATTTAAACAACAACAACAACATCAATTTATTTCAGGCTACAATGGCCCATAAATATATACCTTACAAACTAACATACATATAAAGTAAATAGAAGACTTGTGTTATTAAATAAGAAACCAACTATCAACCAACCAACCAACCACCCAACCAACTAACTAATTAACTTGTGTTCTATTTAAAGTTTCAAATATTCAAGCTGGAGGTACCTACCTATTAAGCTCGGACCAAATAAAAAAGTTAAGACGGAACTCTGCGACAGAGAAGTGAGGCCGGTTTCGTAAATATATGCGCATTTATTGAGGCGTAGTTTAATTATAGTTTGATGTAAATTTGTGCGTGTGAGCGTCTATGCACAGAGCGAGGTGTAGTTTTGCGCATCCCTCACTTTATTGTTCGCAGCGCTGTCTTGGTTTTTTTTATGTGGTCTGAGGTGTTAAGAAACTAAGTCTTGCAATACTTTATGAGCTTGAATTGAAAAACAGCGAAAATAGGACGATCTTAATCTTACTGTTATGTGTTGAAACATAATAACTATTACTGTATTTATCTAAATTCAATTATGTAAACGCTAAAGTATTATGTATGGTTTTAACTCCACAATCTAAACTTCAAAATCAGTGACTAATCAAACAATAATTCGAGACAAAAGACCCAGAATGTTTCCCTAACAATTATCACACATATATACACCCGTAATCCATTTCCGAACTACAAGATAATGTCGATTTAAAATGATTTTGACAAATTGACATTGGTAGCTATTGATTTTGCCGCGTAAATACACGAATCACCAGTAATCTTAATATACTTATCTGTGGTCGCGTAGCTTTTCCAAGAATACACTATCTATCTGTATTTTGTATACCGGTACTTAATTTAAACATAAAAACTTATGTAAAACTTATCATGAAAAGATTTTACTTTACTTTCACGTAATCTCTGAAGTAAACATTATGCCAATGAGAAGTTTAATAAAAAACCGGTCAAGTGCGAGTCAGACTCGCGCAAGAAGGGTTCCGTACTATCCTAATAGGGAAGCCCGCATTAACTTTTAATCTATTTTTATTATTTGTTGTTACAGCAGTAACAGAAATACATTATCTGTGAAAACTTTGACTGTCTATCTATCACGGTTCATGAGATACCTACAGCCTGGTGACAGACAGACAGACGGACAGTGGAGTCTCACTAATAGGGTTCCGTTTTTTACCCTTTGGGTACGGAATGGGTTCTCCCGGTCATTGCAATATTTTTTTTGTTTTACACCATACCTACCTGGGAACCTTCTCGTTACGGAAATATTGGAGGTCAAAGTTCCAACTTTTTGACATTTTTTTTTTCAATTCACGTTTTTATTGTAAGTTTTTTTTTTAATACATTCACAACCCCCGTACTATTCAATCCATCCATCTGCACAATGATTTGAGTGCGTTACATTAAGTTTTACCACAAAACATGATTTTTCACCCCAAATCAAAAAGTCGCCCAGCAATAATTTTTGCGTAAAGTTACTTTGTTTGATGTACAAAATGCTTGGTTGACGGCTTCGTGATGAGGTTGTTTACACCCTGTATGTAAGATACTGATTTGGTGACTGCAAGACACGAAATTGAAACACTCCAATTCTACAGTACACAAGGGTCTCTATGTGACTTCAAGACAAAAAATTGTTATACAGGGTGTAAAAGACCTCATCACGAAGCCGTCAACCAAGCATTCTGTACATCAAACTAAGTAACTTTACGCAAAAATTATTGCTGGGAAACTACTTTTTTTTTGGGTGAAATAATCATGTTTTGTGGTATGTTGTAGAATAAAAAAATGATCGCAATGACGAGGAGAATAAGTGCCTTCCGGCTTCGTTAAGAGGGGTTTTACACCCTTTATACGTATTTTGAGTAAGGATGTGGATAGGTATAAATAGCTATAAGAGTAAGGGAAGACCAAAGAAACGATAGATGGACTGTTTGAAAGATAATATGGCTCGAATGGGGGTGAGTCATGAAATGACGACTAACAGAGAAATCGGTATAATAGAAGACATGTTTCGCCGACCCCAAATAAATTGAGATAAGGCCAGGAGAATGATGATCCATATTTTTGTAATAACTACCATCAATATTTTCAAATTCAAAATAGGATTTTGTAATTAATTAAGTGAATTTATTTTTATCAAAGGTCTTACCTACTTATTGGCATTTCTTTATCGGCATAAACCCACCTGGGTTTATGCCGTGAGTATACCTACCTAACATATTATGTAGGTTTTACTCAATTGGAAAAGTCGAAGCACACATTTTAATTTTTACAAACACGTTCAAAAAATTAAATTCAACGCAACTAAAAAGGTTTACTCGCTAAGTTCTGTACAAAAAACTAACGGAAAGCCTAGATATATTTATATCAAGCCTCGTTGCTTAGTGTGACACTAGATGGCGCTGTGTGTAATGTCCAGCGATATTTATTTATTATTATTATTATTTTTGAAAAAAGAAAAAACTGAATGTTGTTGTAAACGTTTCTAAAATGTTTCGACCAAATTCAGCCAGTGCTATTATTTGAATTGAACATTACACGGTAAAAAGGTTTTAGCATTTAAAATAATGCAAATAAGAGGATGCTATCCTAAGAACCAAAACATGGCGATGCTTGCAAATATTGTTAAATGCTAATTCAAAACTATTCGCGTATTTTCGGTCACTTTCATCACGTCCAAGGTTTTCAAATAAACCCGTAGACAGCGAAAAGCCTACGGTTGATAGGTAAATCTTCTAAAATCCAGCGAAATCTGCAAACACTGAGACGTGTCTAGATAATCTTGATTAATGACGGCTACAAACCTTTCCACCGCTGAACTAGTAGATACGTAGAATTCTAGTTATTTATAATAGCAATAAATTCATTAAAGTATAAGAAGAAATTATTTACCTTCTTATCAAGTCTTTCTGTTTGTTTTGCAAAAGAGTGTTGCACTTTTAAGATTTGCGGTTTATCCACCCTTTAACTATTAATGAGAAACAAAGTTTTTATTTTATTTGTATGGACAATTTTACACGAAATGAATTATGTTATGCTTCCGCAACCAACTGATATGAAAGAAAAAGTATTTCTACCCTTTTTAAGGGGTTGAGTGACGGCTACCAGGGGAGAATGGAAGAAAGAAAAAGCGTGTTATCCGACCTCCAGTTGCAATAGGAAAATGATGAGGGTACATGCTTTCATAGACAAACGAAATTTAAAAAATGTTTGGCACATAGTCTTGCGATGATATTTTTGTAAAAATCTGATGTAAATAACTGAGTATGTGGGTATGTCTAACCATACCGTATCGCTGAATTACTGTAAAACCGAACATTAACTAGAGGTCAACTGATATAGCGTATGGTGGTTGATCTCATTTGCGTCACGAAGAAAGTATAAAAGATACCGACCCAATGTCATTGAGACAAGGCCAACACGCTTTGCACATGCACGGTCAGATGCTTAGCAGATGATGATATTAGAGGACATTATACTGATAGGAAACAAAGATTGACCCACTTTTAAGGCCCTTCTCTTCTAACCCTAAAATTAGCAACTCTATTTGTGGTGGTTCAAACTTCGTTTAAAATTTTGTTGGAATGAAGTTCTAATCAGCTTGCACTACAAACCGGTTGTTACGTCAGTCACTGCGGCCGAATAGTGCGAAATGAGTGGTTTTTTGCGATTTACAAAAAATCTATTGATTGGACTAAAAAAGTAAAACACATAAGACCTGCTTTATAGTTAGTTCAGTTAGTATGCAAAGTTTCATGATCTAATTTGAAGTACTTTTTGAATACCAGTGGTTTATTGTTCGATTTGGAGGTAACTTTGGATTTTTTTTCTATCGAGAAAAGTTTATGGAATCGTGTTTTCGTCACACATAGTAGGTACTTAGCATTAATCCTCAACTTTACCATATATTTATTTCAAAATTAATGCTGCAGTATTTTAGGCGTAACGGAGGATCATGCTAAGCCATTTGAGGGATTATAGGCCCTTAAGACTAACGCTCTAAAACAATGACGGTGCGTATATACACATGCAACAAAATAGCTCCATAGTGTTATAAATTACTGAAAACGCCTGTTTTGAGACAAGAAATAAAATGTTGTGTATGGTAGATGTTTTGTGTATGGTACTGGTTGTCAGCGAACTGTCTACTACATTGGTCTATTGTATAAAATCTGGTTCTTCAAACCTAACTGACCTGGTGGCCTACCATGACGTCTTAAAGCAGGATTGTTTTAATCTTGTTCCAGTGTGGGTAAGCGACGGAGCTATAGAGGACGTCTAGCGCCATCTCTTTCCCACACTGGAACAAGATTAAAACGATCCTGCTTTAAGACGTCATGGTAGGCCACCTGAGGTGTTGCTGGAGGGGTTTGTCGCCACTCGCCACTTTCTTGTCTTGCCAGCTAAAACACTAGGAAATGGCGAAGGGCGTGCGTTTTGGGGGACTGTCTCTTGTAAACTTTGACGTTCAAAAAGTGCTCATTATCAGCCTAATAATAATAATAAATGACTAATTTGAATAAATTACTTTTGATTTTTGATTATCTAATTACAATTATAACAGTTTCGGTTATGATAATAACGTTATCTAAATCGCTTAGTTAGTCGAGTGGAGCGCCATTTTCCATGGCAGAACCAAACTTTTCATGGTTCTCAGTTCAAATTTTTCATTCTGCCGGAGCCCTTTTTTCATAGTTTTGACGTAGGTAACGAAAAAAAGTTATATTATTGAGTAAATAAACGATGCAGGTCCAAAAATCAGATTTGATTCTTTCGACAGGTCATCCACATTTACCTTATACCCAACGGGCGTAAAAAGACTCTTAACTAAGTCGAGGGTTATTGTCATTCTTCCCGCCATTGCGATATATATTTTTGGAATAAATCCTATCTATGGTCTAATTAATACCTAGTTAAAACCATAGATTAGTAGATTATTAACCAAGGGGATAAACCAGTGTCTTCTGTCGCGGGTGACGATTTAAATCGCGAGCGTAACGAAGGACTCGAGGTTTACTCCCGACCGTAGCGAGGGTGTTAAAAACTTAAATCACGAGCGAAGCGAGATTTAAGACGAGTCCTGAGAGTAGCGAGGGATTTAAGTTCACCCAAGACTAAGACAGCTTTATCACCGAGGAAAATACTCTACTTTTCGTACCATTTGCGTAAATTAACACAATAATAATATGAGATAAGCATTTATTAAAAATAATGACAATTAAAATAAACTTAACGTTTATGTATTTGAAGAAAACAAAAACGCGGCAAATTCCTAGACTAATATTTTATTGTCGGAAGAGCAAAGGCATCAAGCTCATACGGCCTCGTCGGTTTTCGTAATTTTATTTAATAATCATAACTGTATAATAAATGCGTATTCCTTTTTCAAAAAGATGTATAATGCTTTATATTCAAACTCAATGGTGTAAAACACAGATGTAGTTCAGTATAAATTTCGGTAAGTATTCCAAATTTAAATTCTCCCCCTAGAGGATGAATGAAATTCAGTACAATTTTCTTTCCCTGTTTTGAACAGATTATTATGGCATAGAATGTCACTTTTTTGAGCAAGTGGTACGAAAAGGATATTTCTAGATAGGTACGGAGATATTGAAGGATAAAGAGCACCTGTCCCACAGCCCCTGTTTAGCCCTGTTGCATGCCCGATATCAGTTTTCCCTGCGTTGTTATACATTACGCACTGCCGTACAGCGGTTTTTCACGCCAAAACTAAACATCGTTTTACACAAAGTAAATTAGTTTAATGTACCTCTGTTTTTTTTTTACTAAATACTTCGGTGGGTCCCAGGTATGTTCCAGAGCAAAAAAATGATCGCAAAAACGGCGAAAACTAGTTGTGTATTCGGGCTTTAATAAGTGTCTTTTTGTACCCCTTTATGGATTTATAAGTTTTTAAACTGACATTGTCACTAACAATATCATTAACACTGAAAACTGAATATTTACCGTGTGTACGATTTGTTTCGAGTTCCCGATATTTCGGCGCTGTTGCAAGCACCATGACCATGAACCACCAGGATAAACTGAAGTTCAGGAAAGTTTCAGTTCCCGTTTTTAGTGTTAATGATAATGTATATCGCGTATAACGTTAGCAATTCTTAACTATTTATTGTAAAAAGATAGTCGTATTATTCAATACTGCTCAGTGAAATAACTTAGAAAGCTCGTAAAATAACAATTCTCCCCAAATATTACGACTCAAATGACATTCAGCTGTCGAATAAACGACAATAAATCTTACAAAACACAACAGCTGTTACACCATAATTTAATTTAAGCTTATAATTAACACTGTTGAACAAACTAATAAACATGCTGAAATAAAACAGCAATTAACATAAAGGATTTTGTTAATTCTTGTTAAGTTGATCTTAGTTCAAACTTCTGACGTGGCTGTGGGTGTGGCCTGATATATGTTGAGAAGAATATTGACAAAGTTAATTGTGGGGAAATCCTATTTTTCTATGTGTGTGGGAGGAACGGCATCCTACCAACTAGAACCTCAGGTGTTTCTTCTGCTATCATGAGCCGGGAGACCAGGTTCTGGAAACCGCATGTTTGTTTTATTGCACTACATACTAATGAGATGAAACGACTTTTCTTGTTTTTCTCATGACTTTTATTACCCGACTGCGCCAGAAGGAGGGTTATGTTTTATCTTCACTATTAACCACAATCCATACCGTTGACTTTTTTGACCAGCATAAATACTGTATGTCACTTACCTATTTGAAGGTCTATCATGAATAACGTTGGCAATGGATCTTATATTTCTAACCGGTATTTAAAGTTACAGACGATTGTCTGTCCATCTCTACCCCATACACCTGAAATTAATGGATTAAAATATAGGTATCGTTGCATATTATAATCCATTAATTGAAGAGTCTAAAAGTACGACAATTAAAGATATAAAAATAAATCTGTACAAATAAGCGAATTAAATTCGTTTTTATTTGCGAACATTCGTCACATCAAAACATTAAAATTTCGTCTTAAATAATAAGATTTACAAGTTTACAGTAACAGATTACTGTAATAACCGTAGAGTGTAAGTAAATAAACAGAGATGTACCAAGTAAATAGAAAATAAACTACGTAGTATATACATACAGTATAATATGTCAGATTTAGCCCTACTTAACCGTTTAATTCCGGGATAAGCGTAACCCCCCGGTCATTTTTGTTTTAGGAGCAAATATGCCAACAAACTTTGGAAATTGTGTGGAAATTCAAACTCATTGTCAAACATATTATGGGAAAATTAATGAGCATTTAACTTGCTTTTGCCTTAAAAAAAAGATGATGGTAAGCAAAAATCAAATTATATCTAATAATAATTAATAATAATTATTAATTAAATCTGGGTTGTGGAGGTCAGATAGGCAGTCGCTCCATGTAAAATACTGGTATTCAGCTGCATCCGGTTAGACTGGAAACCGACCCCAACATAGTTGGGAAAAGGTTAGGCAGATGATATGGTGAGCAAAAATAGAATCAACTAAAAATAATTAAACGAAACGTCAGCTACGTGAAATACACTCCTGCCAGCCCTTTTGGGGATACCGTTTACTCAATTATCAACAATCAGAAAAGAAAGATTTTACTTTTTATAAAAAAAAAAATTGCTGTTTCCTTCAAAACTGCAATACCTACACCGGGTCAACAAGATGTATGGAAAAGCTGTTTTTTTTTTAAATTACTAATGAAAAATTTCTATGTGGATGACTTTCTATGTGGTTCAGAATGATACACTGAATACGTGTAAACCGTTAGTATTCCTTCCAACCTGTCAAAATCAAAATAAAAAACTATGAAACTCCTAAAACAACTTTTATACCGTAAAAATTCGCGTGGGTGTTGAGTCCCAGTAGTTTAGTTACAGTGATACTCTAACAAGTGCAGAGGTGCGAGTCTCGTGCGACCAATCACATACATTGTTTAGTTGTTTGAGTGAATTTAGGGCTACCTATGCTCAGCTAGGAAAATCGAAGTATGAAGAAAGAATGAACCGATGAATTTGGCCAGGTCCTTTTTGTCGAAGATAGGGATCAAAAAGACGCATTTTTTTTTCTTTTTTTTTCATTTTGTTAATTGTAGATACAATCTTATAAACCATATTTTAAAGAAGTTGTTATGTTTTAGGGAAATAAATTAGTTCTTCTCTTAGCGTGTCGATGGGAATCTGTGTTTTACTTCGGCCCAAAATTAGCCATAAGTTTGACTCTATCACTAGCTTCCATAGGATCAGTTCCTGTAGCATGCAATAGCACTTAGCAATACCTAGGTTATTATTATTATTGCTAGCCCATAGTGTCCCTCTGCTGGGAAAACGCCTACCTCCATTCCTATCAACGGTCACGATTCTGAGCTACTTCTTTCTCAGTCTCAAGGAAGACATCCAGTTCGTCCCACCATCTCCTCGATCGTATGGGCACCGATCTGAAATCAATACAACATCTACGTTAAATCAGTAAATATTTCATGAGTCAAAGTTTTCTGATTCAATTTTCTACGGTCCGAATACCCATAGATCTAGTTTTTATCTCATTAGAAAAGTTTTCATTTAAAAATGAACTGTAAAATAACAAAGACATGGTCCAACGACCCCAATGAAAAAGGGTTGTAGGTACTATGCCAAATCGAATGCCAAATAATCGAATATCAATTGATAGACCACTATAAATCGAACGTCTAAATACTCGAACAGAGCTATGGAAGAATCTATAAAAATAAAACAATACAGCGAGTTATCACCAAGTCATGTAACGACCCTAACACCTTACCTTATGCATGACACGCGCTTACATATTCAAGTGCATGATCGTTGGTACTCAGTTGAAGTGCCAACTAACTGCAGGGGTGTTCGCCAATCTTCTTGATAGCACGCGACACTTCCAGGCAATTTAGATCGTTGTCATCTGGAAGTGAGATCGTAACCGGTTTAAGAAATTTACTACTTAGAAGGTTATTCTTGTTTTACAAATTATAGTCATAGACATCGCATCCAGGTGAGACTATACAGTATGGAAGGGACAGGGATGTACTCAGTGCATCATTCTGAACCGGTTATAGAAACTTTTCATCTAATAAAACAAAATTGCTTTTTCCTACAAAAGTACCTACCCAAACCCAAACCTACCCTGCCAAACCTACACGGTCAAAATGTATGAAACAGCTGTGTTTTTTTTAAATTACCGTTGATAAATTTCGAAAGGGGGTTTTTTAGAATAATGTGTTGAGTAAGTGGTAACCGTTTTCGCGTCGGTATCAGGGTCCACCCTGTATTAGACTTAATACATTCAGGGCTAGTCAGGGCCATGCTTAACCACACAACACATTTCGCATTATTTTTTAAAAGAGATCGTAATTTCGCATGATTTAGGTTTTCTTTTGACCATTTCGCGGGGCCCTGGGGCTCTTGTCAGTGGAAAAAATCGCTAGGCTGTAAGATCTGAATATTTCTCAGCGATTTTTCTGAAAATACTTCAGTGGTAGCTATTCTGGAGTATGACAATGTCTAATTTGAATACATTCATACATTGTTTCCGAGTCATGGATGTTTATATGTATAATAAGTATGTATTTACAAACAAAAAAAAAGTATCTATGTAGTATATCAACTATCTTGTGTCCACGACACAAGCCTCGTTGCTTAGTGTGGCACTAGATGGCGCTGTGTGTAATGTCCAGCGATATTTATTTATTTTATTTATTCAAGATTTGCTTTTCTTTACCGTCACGATCCTACGACGTAAAATCCGAAATTAACAGTGATAATTAAATTATGGAGGAGTGGCGCCTTACAGCTAGCAACGACACCACCAAGCTACGGAAAACCAAATGTCACCTACACAGGTGTTTATTTTTGTATCACGATTAATTTTGTCGTATTATTTACAACTGAATGATGTCGTGGGGATATATGTTTACACGGAGGCGGGGTGTGAATTAATTCTACTTAAAATCACGTAAATAAGCAGCCAACAGTGATGGTTTTTTGCAGATTTGTATTCAAAATATGATAATTACTATTAATTTAAGTATTTAGATCTTGTGACATAACGTGGGCTGGGTTTTCACGGAAGGGTTGGGTTGGTTGGAAAATGAGGAGAGTGATTTTTTTTGCTATCGAAAGAAACTTTCTGTCAAAATTAAATAAACTTGCTAGTTTCTACGAATCAAACTATATTAGATCACGGGTAAACGTTTCAGAAAGACAGAAATATGTTCCAATTTCCACCAAGCTTTTTTTAGACTTCAGAGTGCAGTATTTGCGCAATAGTCTGATATTTTATCGAATTTCTTAAACATGATTCAGCAGTTTAAGTACAGTCAGCGACAGAAGTGGACGAAACACTTTTTTGTAAAACGGTATGTCATAATGACAAAAGTCTTCTCTACTTCTAGCAAGCCTTTGATCATTAGGTACTTATCAATTCGTTGGCCTTGAATCGAGAAATGATCGAGAACAACAAATTAGTGTTGGGAAAAGATGCGTATTAGCATCTAACAATTCGCACGCTGTCAAATTAGTTAATGAAAAGGCTGGGGTGGGCGTCATCTTATTTTCAAATACAGCCTGTTTCAAAATCGATTCCGTCGTTCGTGTACATTTTAATTTTTATCTACGTACTTTAATCGATCCGTCATAACCAACACATTTTTCCTTTTCAGGAAAAACAGTTAAACAGAACAATCAAACTTATACAGTTATTAATAAATGGTCTAAATGAGTTTTGGATGAAGTTTATAATATTCTGGATATATGTTTACTAACTATACTGTACTCGTTACCATATGAAGCGTAGCAGCCCCAGCGTAGGCGATCGTAGCGCGTTAGGCCCGTAGCACAAGCGGGTGCTACGGGGTACGAGATGTATTTATAATGATTGCTCTACTGATTTCAACTACATTAATTTGTTTTTGAATAATTAGGAGCAGGATTCTTGTTCTACAAGCTCAGTAAGTATAACCGGCCCATAATGTTCCCACAGCTAGGAAACAGGCATCCTCTCTGTGAGAGATTATCCATTACGGACCCAGTGTGTCTGGGTAACGCAATAATAGTACATTATGATATAAGTGCGGTAAGTTGAAAATTACAGCCGAGGTGATATTGGTGAGCCGTAGGCGAGGGCTACAAGAAAGCAGAGGCTGTAATTATCAAAGCGCACGTATGTCATACGACGTTTTATAACATATTTGCGAGGAAATAAATAAAACTCGGACTTTCTTAAACGAACAAATCTTTAATCACTTGTTAAAAAAATTTGAACAATTTGAAAAATTGATTATTACGTTGCCTGTTGGCATTTTTAATGTTGTCAAGTTATTATTATTATATTTTATCTCCCAAAGTTAATTTTAGTCATAAAATGTTGACACTTTTCTGACATAAAAACTCTTTGCTAAGATTTTAAAAAGTACCGTTCGTTTTAGACGGAGCATCTTGATAAACCGTGCGTTTTACATTTCAATAACGCACAAGAACGTAATGAGATACAATACGATATTGAAATTGGTGAAATAAGAGACCCTTTACGAGCAAATGTGTTATAAACAATGTTATGCGTAGTTTTAATAAACAGAATATTATTATATCTACCTTTCCTTATTTATTTAGGTTTGTTTACTTACACGTAATTTTTATTTCAACGTAATAAATTATCGAAAGATATTATAAGTACTGTTTATTGGAATAAGATTACATTGTTTCATGACAATACAAGATATATTTTAATCAGAATTATTATTTGAATTTCGATCGCAATCTCGGGAAGATATATAACATTTTGCAAATACACTAACAAACATGTATCACGAATTTGATGTTTTATGAGTTCTGTAAAAATATAATAGATATTTATGACTAATTTATGTACTCCAATTCAATGGGAAAACGAATACTCTCTACTTTCCATAGCTTTACGTGAATCAAAAGCTCAAGATGCACTATCTTACTAGACGCTAAGCCATCCACGTCCAATCTTATTCCAGAGTGGAAAAGAGATGGAGCTAGACGTCCTGTTTAACTCTGACTCTTTCACTCTATGGAATAAATTTAAAACAATACTGCTTGTCATCATGACAGTCCTGCCATCCATCCAGAAAGAATTGCCAAAATGACAGATTTATTTTGTTCATCTGTCATTTTGTCAATTCTTTCTTCGAAGAAACCCGTTTCTACGGTTTTCATGTTACGCGGGCAACACACGCCACATGATTACTATACCAACTGACATTTAAAGAACTGTTTAAAAGACGTGTAGAAGGCAAATCAATTATTTCTCGCTCTTTTTTTAAACAATATTCCATTCGGCGTGCGTGTATGACCAAATGTATGAAAGTGGACGAGGCAAAAAGAGTATGTAAGGATACTAAGGATCGTAGCAGGTGGCGCTGTATGGTTTCTGCCCACCCCCATGGGAAAAAGGAGCGTGTTTATGTATTTATGTATTCCATACTTTCCTCTTACAGAGTATTGAAGTATATCCTACTAATATTACAAATGGGCAAGTTTGTGAGTATGGATGTACAGATGTTTGTTTTTTTCTTCCCTTCCATCGTCCAATGTCGTATCCTCACTTGCTTTGGACATATCACACGTCAAGAAGACACATTCTGTGGAGCGACTTGTAGTGCAGGGAAAAGTTGAAGGCACAAGAGCGCGCGGCAGCTCACCAATGCGTTGGACCGACCAAGTCAAAACTGCACTCAATAATAATAATAATAATCATTTTATTATCAGGCAACTAAAAGGCCCATAGATATAAATACACAAAAATTCCATTTAACAACAATAAACGAATACATAATTAAAACCATAAGAAACTAAAACTATTCACGTAACATTGTCGGCGTCCGTGTTACGTTGCGTGGTGTCGCGTAACCGTCCTCGGAAACGTCGATAAACGACACCCTTCGGCCAAAAGTCCTCCTTCAAGCAGGTCTGTAGATGGTGGTGATTCCAACCTTTCGACCCTCAGAGTCCAGTTGGTCTTCACTTTCAAATACTGCACCACTTCTTCAATCCACAATGGGCCACTCCACGAATGCACAAGAAAAGCCACAGCACGGGAGGAATGGCGAAGGATTGTGAAGCTTGCCACCACCCCTGATGTGACGACCAAGACCACTCTGCCAAGAGTGTGACGACGAAGAAGAATGGATGTTTGTTACTCTTTCACGCAAAAACTACTGAACGGATTTGGATGAAATTTTGCACACAGATAGTTTAAAACCTGGATTAAAACATAGGATACTTTTTATCCCGGTAGTAAGATCCCATGGGACAATTATCAAACTTCACGCAGGCGAAGCTGCTGGCAGAAGCTATATATAGTCTTGAATAAAGGGCCAAGTTGTAATTAAGTTTTTCCTTGAAAATTTACTCACTACACATATCTTAAATACCTGAACTTTGGGATTAAGAATATATAGATTAGTTTATTTTTCCTACAAGGAGTGAGCTCAAGCAGATGCGGAAAGCAATTTTGTTTAGTTCTGTTGTTTGGAGTTTAGAATTTGGCAGATTCAACTTTATCACAATTTTGCTGCAAAAACACTTGAAATGGCAGAAAGTGCTGGCAATCTAAATCCTTTGGCCGATATCTAAACTGGGTCACAGTCTTAAACTCCTGATAGAATGAAAGATATTGTCGGCTATTACAAAATTACCTTTCAAAAACTTGTATTTTCACCAACAAAACCGTTTTAAATGCAGTTCGAATTTAATATAAAATACTTAACACATAAAATAATTTGTCTTAGCATACATACAACTCATCACGCCTGTCATTCCCGCAGGGTTAGGCAAAGGTGTGCCTTAATGTTCACCCACATTGCGCCAGTTATCTTTTAAGCCCCGTGTATTAGGGGACGAACCTAATGCCATCAACCGGGCACAAATCCAAACTCCGTGGCGGTGGCTGCTACAGATAAATTCCTGATGGGAAAATCCAATAACAATTTGCCCGACCCGGGAATCGAACCCAGGACCTCATGCTCAGTAGTCGCGATTGCGAGATAGCTTAGAAATAAGGCAATTCAATGTTAGATACTCGTAGTTGCAACCAATGCATAAAGGACATGTTATTTCGCTTCAAGTGTACTAATGCACAAAGAACCGATCGAAAATATTGAACTAAAGTATTGAATGTAGTGGTGACCATGCACGCGAGTGACAAACAAATGGACATAAATAATTATTATTAACAGTAAATATTAACTTGTCGCCTGCGCATCTCTAATGACGCTAATAACCACTGTCTTGCGCTTTGTTTAGATTTCATTATTTCATGTCACAATCTCGTAATCTTATATCATAAACTGTCACACTATATAAAAGGAAATACAGTGATAATGATGTTCTAGATATCAGAGTTACCGAAACTGTGACAGTCGAAACAGCTCCACCAATTTCAAATTCATTATTTTGATATTCTATAACCGTCATATAGTTGTATCCGTGCCACTCAAACAAGTAGCAATTTCTTGAAACGAGATATCACCCTGTAGGTCTGATAACGTCAAGGCAGGCACTAACTAAAATTTGTTTTCCGTAGCGAGCTGATAATTTCCGATATAGAATCTCGCGATACAATTATACAACGTTTAGCGTGTCGTTTGTGCGGGCGAGCACGAGAGAGTCAGTCGTGACCGAGACATTATCGCGCGCGATGCTTCAGGAGGCTGCCCACTGAGGGATGGTGGCGCAGACAGTCCGCTGCCAGTGAGTCGAGCGCACGAGCCAGTCATGCACGTCGACCCGGAGTCCCCCACCTGCCGCGAGGAGTCGCAGCTGCTGCCCGACGAGTGGCTCAAAGTGAAGCCCGTGCCGGGCAACGGCAACCTCTCGCCCGGCGTCTACTACCCCACCACAGGCAGCAAGAGGTTCGTCGACGCCAAGCTCCCCGTGCCGTCTCCGACAGATACCATCCCGTACTGTGTCGCTTTTGTCCGTTTTTTTGCGTCTTTATGTCCTCCCTTTGTTTAATGTCGTGATTATTAGAAGCGTTTATGTTAATTAGAAAGCCTATTCTCTGTGTTAGTGGAAGTACGAGTATATTACCGATATTAACATTGATGAAGGTCGCCGTAGCACAGAGCCGATGCAAGCGTGAACTAGGCCTTCACACTTCCAGAACTGTAGCGGGTAGTTAGATAACTGAACTCATTGAAGCGTAACGTATATAAACATATTAATGTGATCGTGTTTGGTTTTAGGAGCCGATCTCACAGACATGGTGCAACAAGGAGGACGAGGCGACGAGCCATTCTCAAAAATGGAGAGTGCAACATTCTCAAGTCTAAGATCTCGCAGCGGCGGCTGAGATTCCTTCAAGATATGTTCACGACCCTCGTGGACGCACAATGGAGATGGACACTGCTAGTATTTACACTCTCCTTCATCCTATCCTGGCTGGGATTCGCATTGATCTGGTGGCTAATATCATTCACACACGGAGACTTAGAGTTGGACCATCTGCCACCCATGCAAGAAGCATCTAACTGGAAGCCGTGCGTGTTCAACATTTACGACTTCACGTCGTGCTTCCTGTTCAGTATTGAGACGCAACACACCATCGGTTACGGCTCACGTACGACGACGGAGGAATGCCCCGAAGCGATATTTATTATGTGTTTACAAAGTATTGTGGGTGTGATGATCCAAGCCTTTATGGTCGGCATAGTGTTCGCTAAGATGACGCGCCCCAAGCACAGGACGCAGACGCTTCTGTTCTCCAAGTACGCAGTCGTGTGCCAGAGAGACGGCGAGCTAAGCTTAATGTTCAGAGTGGGCGACTTGAGGAAGTCGCATATTATAGGAGCCAGTGTGCGGGCTCAGCTGATACGATCTAGAACGACTAAGGAAGGTGAAGTACTGTCTCATTACCAGACTGAACTAGAGCTAAACGCAGATGGCTGTGACAGTAACTTATTCTTCATTTGGCCGATAACGATGGTGCATAAGATAAATGCCGATAGTCCGTTCTACGGAGTGTCTGCTGCCGATGTGTTGCAAGAGCGGTTCGAGATTGTGGTGATTTTGGAGGGAACGATAGAATCTACGGGTCAGACGACTCAGGCGCGCTCCAGTTACACGACTAGTGAAATAATGTGGGGACACAGGTTTGTCCCGCTGGTGACGTACAACCGTGAACGGCAGGGGTACGAGGTGGACTACTCCAAGTTCGAGGAGACGGTGCAGGTGGACACGCCGCTGTGCTCGGCCAAGGAGCTGGACGAGTTCTACGGCAGTCAGGGTGATCGTAGATCGATCGGTGAGTTACTTTTTCGACTTAAATCTGGTGCTAGATTTGGTGGTGGTCGCTGGGTACATGTGCCCCATGCAACTAACAACGCTTCTCTGTGTTTACCATGACAGGAAAATGTAGAGACAATGCATATTCATTCATGTTTTAGTGTAGAGGAATTTATATTTCTTTAGGATAAAGTGTACTACTTATTTAGTATGGGTTTTTACAATATTTCTTAAGAACGTTCAGTTTTGCAAGTAAATCTAGCGTGGAATTGAAGGAATTGATTCCTATAAATAAAAATAATAAATGAATGTTTAAATACGTTCCTGTACCCCATCTCCATTATAATTAATTGTAAATTTCTTCTTTGTTTGGCAACAAACAATTCGACCTACATACTGTAGTTTATATTTAAACAATAATTGCAATAAATCATGCAGTCGGTAGGTACATACATAAGTAAAACAAATATATATATATATATATCTATAAGCAAGTTTCTTGCACTTACAATATTTCCGTTACGCGTGATTATTATTGTGAGATATGATATATTTGCAATGTTATTGTTTATCTGGGGTCAACAGACAGCTCTCGTCTTCTCAAGATAAAGTCTAATTTATTGTTAAAAGGGCTTGTTTGCATACTACATAGTTTTTTAAACTCATTTGGATATCGAAATGTTTTTATTATTGTTTTAACTAATTCCTAAAGTTAGTTAAAATAAGTTTATTAATAACAATCAGGTATCAACAACACTACGAAAATGGAAACATATAGTAATTAATTAATTGATTAACTAGTTTCGTAATCTTTTGTAAATATACTTATATTGCAAGAAATTTTAATAAATTTTAATTAATTGCCATTAATGATTTCCAAGTCAAAGATTTTCAGGCAACTCAGTCTGAAAAGTGTAAGTTCTTCCTTTTACAGCACTAGTATTGAAAATAAATTATTCTAATAAAGTTAGTATTCACGCCTCGTTAGTTCTCGTGATCTCTTATGAAGCGTGTCACATATCTAGACACAATAGAGATATATTAAAACACTATGTGCATAACACATAGCTGTCTAGGTGGCTAAACAAATACCTAGTACCCATGTAATACGACTCACTTGTATATAGGATTACTTCAGGTGTGAAAAAGTATGTGACTGTATTTATTGAGTCATGTGACAGATAATATTTGTTTCAGCTTCGACAAATTTTATGCGCATGAGCATTTTATGCGTCAGTTTAGGACTGTAGGCGGTTGAAAAGTTGTAGTAATGCTATTAGAACCTATTTATTATTGTTATCTACCTAGTTATCATTTTTTTAATACCCCGCAGTGGCGTGCCTGGGGACCAACAATACGGCAAGCCCATATGGCAAGCAGACTTCTCAGAAACACTTTTTTTTTTGGCAACCTTGCAGGTCAACCTAAGACGCTGGCTTTTGCTCAATCAGACTATTTTTAGAAACACTAACATCGTGAAGAGTTTGAAGGGCAAACCAAGCTTTTAAGCTTGGAACAAAAAATTGATTGGCCATTCAGCGCTATTCAAAAATTAAAAGCCATTAATATTTTTTTATTTTTCTTATAAAATCTACTGCAATATTTTTCGCCATATACCAAACCGGCAGAAGTCGAGTCCTTCCCGTAGGACATGAGCAGTCAAATCGGAATTCGAGTTTGAAGATATTTAAAATATAGGTAATACTCTATTATAACTTCTGCGTAACCTGCAGACGTAGGTAGTTACTTTAATTAGCAGCAGCCAATAAGATCACAAGTAAACGTGTGAACAGTTATTCCGAGTATCATTTACTTAAATTACTTGCTTCGTACGTGTTTTAACACAATTGTGTGTTCGCAATCAACTTGTAAATAGGTGCTATAACCCCATCATTTGCATTTTGACGTCATTTAATAGGAATACCTAATTGTCAATAAACGTAGAATAGGAATCTTTATGAATCACGTACAAATACTGAGTATGTTCATTATTAGTTTGGAAAATGTATTACAAAACCTACATAGTTTTAAAGTAAACTTTAGAATTGCAATTTGGAATATTGTTTGTGGCTTTAAGCGTAATTTTATTATTGATGCCAAGATACGACATCTTTATATCACACACAAGTATAAATGTCCATATATTGGTCGCAATCTTAATAATGCAGAATCTCTATGTCGGAAGCAATAACATGAACAATTCATCGCCCCAATATCATTGTCGCCTCTGTCAGCGGAACTGTTATTTGTGCGAAGGTCTTCGAATCTCCTTTGATTTTCCTACACCCATCAGCACGGCCATTACCCGTCGGTTCTATAATATCAAATCTCAACAGGATATACCATTTTGCCAATTTGTTGCCCCTTTTTGACACAGGATACATTTGTTTTGTCGATCATTAAAGACGATCGGTTTAACGGTCGCCTGTCATTTGGAACAGACAATTTGAAAGATTGCAAGATGGCCGCCATCGTTATTCTGACGTTTCTGTGAAGTAGCTACGTCGTTGAACGAATTAGTATTTGTCTTTTGTGTCATCGACTGCAAAGGTGCGGTCTTGTTTGAAATCACTTTGTACACATTGCTGACATTATATATGTAAATAATAGATGATCAGGATGATGATTCTTAATTCCTGCGGTTAGGTAAAACCTTAAAAAAAAAAGTACCTGAGAGAACATGAATCATACGCTACTTGACTAATTAATACCAAATGTCAGTGCACTCTCGAGAATGTTATATCCCTCTTCTACTGCGTCACAATTGTCTTATAATTTTCATACTTTTTAACCACTCCCATTGTGACTAACAAAAATGTTTGTAACTAAAGATCTAAAGATAATTTTCTTCGTTACTAATTTAGTGTAAGATTGTAACTATGATGAAGTGCAAAGATTGATACGATGTACATTAATGTCTCTGTTTGCCAGTCTTATCAACAAAAACATTCATGGCTGACCTTAAAAGGAATCTTACCTTGTCTGTTGTATTTTCGTTCAATTTTTAACTAGGTTAAGTGTAAAATATTTTAAGAAAATATTGGTTTATTTCATAACAGGATGGCTCATAGATACCTTGAATTACTCGATGGTGATCGATTCATTCTGTTTATGAAAAATAAAGTAGTATCTACCATATCTAAAATCATATCAATCAAACCATGACTGCCTTAATGAATCTCCACTGAGGACTGATTTATCGTAATCTACCTGCTCAAAACTAAAATATTCTTAGCTACATAACATAACTTATACATAAATGTCTGCACTAGTATGTCCCACAGCACACTAGAGTATGTTTTTATGTATGTGTATGTAACTGTGCCTGTGTTTGTGATGTCGCACAGAGAGCGGGGACCACCACCTGATGCTGAAGATGCCTGATCGCGAGCCACACGAGCCAAAAGCCGAGCAGAACGACGGCGACTTTACCGTCACCCTATAGTTAAGATAAATATAGCTGTTATATAAAGGATAATGAGGAAATCCTATTGAGATACGTAATAGCCCCCGAAGATTCGCTGTTGGAGCGTTACGTTTGAATATCGAAGCGCAATAATGTCTTGCTACGCGAAGTGGCCTATTATGTATCGGTCACCGTCGAAACTCGAAATCAATCGAGAAACGAAATTATTGTTCGGGTGTATTTTAATGGCTAAGAATAGATTTAAATTAAGTAATTGTAGTGTTGAGGATGATGCCTGAAAGCAGGCATTGTTTGGTCTAAGAAATACGGAACTCGATTATAACTCAGTGTTACCAGGTTATGATCTAAATTAGTTCATCAAGTTAATGATGTTGGGTATTATAATGTAAGAGATTGTTACGAATAAGAATGATCAAGAATTATGAATACAAAGATCTGGTAAATAATTAATGCTGTTAAGTAGTCGTTTATAATGTTTTACCAATAACCAGTGCCACTAGTCAGCTTTAAGATAAAATAAACAAAATTATTAACAGTGGAGTTCATCTCACAGGTTGTGCTATCGTCTATTATTGAAACATTCCAGTTGTAAGAAAGTGCAATTTATTAATAAATTAGTTGTAAGTTTATAATGTAAACCACTGCTTCAAGATGTACCTACAATGTGATAGTTAAGGTCCAATAACACGACACCATTAAATAATAGGTTTTGGTAGTCGTCAGCAACTTACAGCCTGTTGCTTGTCAAAAGGGAATCTTGTAAATGGGACCTTATAGTAAATAGGTACCTAGCTATGTAAAGAAATATATTAATATTGTAAATCGTTGTTCAAAATATATTTAAGTATATAATATACGCATGTTTTGTCACGCTCTGTGTTGTTTTATGTAAATAATGAATGAATAATTATTTATGTTGTGACGTTGATCTGTGTTTGATTTATGATACCTTAGAAATTCTGTGCAGACTGACTTGTTTATATATGCAATGTGGGGACACATTACTTGCCTCGGGAGTACCTTCCTTACCTGCTTCCCGAAAAATATAGAAAATTTCCTTTTTCCCCATAAAATTTATAAGCTCTGCCTTATTGGCTGATGTTTATTAGTCAATTATTATCATTAGTTCGAGACTATGATATTATCATAGTTGTGATTCTTATTTTTTTTAATGGTTCCTAGAAAGCACTGTTCTTATATTTTTCCACATATGAATGATGATGATGGAAAAAACAACAGCATTAGAAGAACAGCATTAGATTGCTACATTTAAACAACAGCATTAGAACAACAGCATTAGATTGCTACATTTAAGTCTTCAACAAAACTTCAGACAAAATAAACATAACATCACGCCTGTAATCCCCGAAGGGTTAAGCAGAGGTGTACCCATTATGGTACACCCACATTTCACCAGTTATGTTTAAGTCCCATGTAATAGGAGACCGCTTTGCGAGCCTATAGACTAAAATATATCCAATTTACTCCTCTTTTCCTTTCACGATAGTGCGATTACGCATGGAGTGATAGAAGATTAATACTTGAAGGTTCACTGTGTTTGTTGAGTGTCGTTTTTGTGAAGATAATCGTCGGCTTATCTGTATGTTTGTGTGTTGAAATTATGTTGTGATGTCAGCGAACTGTGACGTCAAAACCTGTGATCCAGGTAAAGTTTGTCCTTGAAATATCTAGTATATAAGTCTTAATCGCACAGTTAAATAACGGTGTATGGAACATCGATGCGCGAATATGATTCTGGAGCCTACACCACTGTAGTCGTTTTATATGAAAGAGCAATAACTAAACGGTTAGAATGTGAATGAGCAGCTGTTCCTTTTTTTGAAATCGAATAGAAATTTAAACGCTAACGGTGTAGAATCATATAGGACCTACCTACTGAAGTCGTGGTAACAGTTTGCGCATCGATATCTCTACACCCTGTATACTGCACACCGCATACAGCACAGCACACGAAGGTATGCGCTGCATACTGTACAGTCTACTGAGGCTAAACAGAGTTTCCGACTTATTTTTGTTAGTAGCTGAGCTTTAAATATGAACATTTGAACTTAGAAAATAAATTGATCGGCCCTAATGAGACAGTAAATAATAAAAGGGTCGGCGAAGAAAGTTCACAAAGCATCCCGAATGAAAGACTATCAAGTACCTATGTCTGGGTACAGATATGGTGGTGAATTGGTATACATAACACATATGTACATAAGTGCACATAAGTGAGTTTGTATACATAGTGACATAAATTGTAAATCATTAGTAAATTTAACAGAAATAGATACTACCGCTGTGGCTACAAGTGCGCCTGTGAATGACAAAAAGCTTGTACTTAAATAGCCTTAATTACCAGATGCGATGTTTCTTCATTTATTTTCCTCAGATGCCTCTTTTGTTTACGGCAGAATAGTAGGTACAGGTATATGTCCAAATAGGTCTAATGCTGTTTCATTGTCATACACATTGAAAACAAACGCTTGAATCACATGCTCTAATTGGAAATTATAGGCTCAAATGTAACAATCATGACGTCGTAGGTATACATTTGTGGTAAATAATAATTCCAGATACTTAAGCATAAAATAAAATTCGTTTCTATGGAAATTTCTTATCTAAGATTCGCACACAACTTTCAACAGAAAAAAGGTTTCAATGAGCTCAGTTCTTGATTCATTAACGAATATTTTGATTGATTAGCAATTTTATCATAAAACTAATCGACTTAGTTTTGAATACTTATTATAACTGGATTCACAGGCATAATATAAGAGGTAATTTGGTCTTCCCTTAGTGTGTATTTAAAGTAAATTCATTAAATGGATATCTATCGTATTCTTTTATCACAATAGATCATAAAATTCTGCATATAATTCCCGATCCTATTCATAAAACAAAAGTCCACAATTCACTTAAAACAGATTTCGAAATAACGCATCCGGTACTATCGACCGATAATAACGCGCCTATGTAGGAAAGCCTTTATTTGTTACAGGTGAAATATTAGTTCTTACGATTAATTTAAAGGATCGCTGTAACATACCTCTAAGTTGTACAATATAAATATAATGCTGGTTCCATTTTTAAATGATATGAATAATCTTCTAGAACTCCCTACAACATATTTCCCGTTATAAAACAGATATAAAAGTATTGTTTGCATTATAGGTACCTCTCTAAGCTAAGAAAAAGTGGACCCAGGTAATCAGTCTTTCATTTGACTCTTACAACTTATATCTTTTGTCACAAGGACTTTGGACTATTCGATAAGATTCTGGGAACATCTTGAATACCTACCTGCTCATATTTCTCTTTTGTACTATGCTTAGCATGCGGCTAATTCAATTTATCTCTTCAAGGATATGTTGTGACTTTTTCTTCAACTTGGTGACACATTCCATACATGACAGCATCTATTTATGTTTCTACTTTATTTTCGACTACTCGTAACGTGGCATCAATTAATTTGACACTTTATGTCTCAGTTCTGGACAATATTATAACCTCTCTAGTGGAATCTCAAATTCCGGGTTTCTCTCTACGTTCTTTATTAACTTATTTGCATGAATCTCTTCTACTGTGTCCATTAAATTCATTGATCAAATCTTAATTTCGGTTTCAGGGTACATGGCAGCCGGTTCACCAATACCTGGCGAAGTAACTCTTCGGGAATCCATCAACTCTGCTATCTTACCGTCTCTGGCTGCAAGTTCGCCGCTCGCCAATATGGCGGATCGACTTGTAGCTGATGCTATTCGACGAGCCAGTCTTACAAGAAGACCATCCTCTATCAAATACCCTGCTAACTACTTCAGCAGTCCAACAGAGGAGTCTTCTTCGTCAAGCGAAGATGAAACAACGAAAAGGCGTAGCAGGAAAACTAAAGATTAGATGTGAAATGTATCTGTATTCGGTATTTCTGTATTGAGTAATATGTGTAATTTTGTATCTATGCTGTTTCGACCCAGTGTTCAATCGATCAATCTTAAGTTATCTCCAATGAGATGAGAATGTTCGATATCTATTACTCATGCTTGTAATGCAAATGTGTTCCAGTATTAGTGTTGACAGCAATGTCGGTGAATTTAAAGCTTTTATATTTTATAAGTTTAGCAGTAGGTGAGCGGCCAGGAAAAAATGTAGACTGTATCGAAAGAAGGTAGGGTAGGAATCTACTTTATATTGTTTATATTAAGTATGGAAATATATGATGTTATATGCAAAGATTAATCTGAAAGACTTTTTTATAAGTGCTTTTTTAATGTTATAATTATTCTACTAGGATACTATTTCTATTGTAAAAGGTGCCGACAAATGAGACTAATTTGAAAACAGCGCCATCTGTTGTCGAGTAGCATGTATAGCAGTTTAGAAACATTTCATTATTAGGTAAGCATAGTATCACGCCAGCAATGCATGATTCCGATCCAAAATATGTCAATGCGGAAAATATTGTAATGTACTAATTATTAACAAGATATAGAGAGGGGAAATAAAACTCGTGTATTGTATAAACTAGCTATATTTGTTTAATCTGAAATTCTATCAGGAAAAGACAAAGCTTTGGGCTAATTTATTTAAAAAAGGCAGCAGCGCCCGCGCCACTCCAGGCCCCTGGATTTAAAAACATCTCAATGATATAATAATACTATGATTCGTGTATAACACTTTAATAATAGAGTTGTTATTATCTTTTTATAATAATTAAATATTATAATCAGTACATATTGCAAGCATTAGTAGTACTAACACTTATAATTTAAATTAGCTATTCTAGTTACACAAGGAAAATGTGTCGATAACAAAGTGCGCACGGCAGTGCACAGCCAAGTTCTAAGTACTTTTGTCCGAATAATTTAAGTATCCAAATATATCACATATTTGTTGTACACATAACAGTACATTGTACAATATTTTAATGTATAAAAAGCGTTAGATAGTAAGCTACTTGTACATTCACAACTCGTTACGTAAGTAGCTGGATACAATTCAATACTTAAGAATATTATTTTGAACTATTCAATAGTTTTTGGATTTAATCCGAAAGCACGATCTAGCATTTCTTTAATAACATCCTCTTTGGAATTTGGTTATACAGTGGAAAACTGGAAAATGATTTTAGTCAGAACAGGGGCCGTTTTAGTATCAAATTTTGAATTAAATTCGTCATTGGAAATATAAATATTTCTTAAAAGTAACTCTAATCCCATCTCTAGTTTGACTGTCGACAGAACATTTTTGTAATCTTACACACAAACTGCGGAGACATGACTAATTAAGATTTTAAAGCTTCATGTCATTTAACTTCTTTAAGTTTAATTCTCCGCTCTACGTCCACTAAATTATCTAAATAAATACTTGGTCTAAATACAACCCTATCTGGTACATCGATGTTTTGATGAAGTAGACTATAAAGTAGAAAATTGTTCTCTGTAACAAAATTAATCTGTCTAATTTTTAAGTCTTGGCACACACGCTTGAGAAGCCTTAGGTATTATTTTAGCACTAAGTACTTAATGTAAAACACTTGGTATACGAATAAGTACCTCAAAAGCAATAAATACTTTTAATATTTGATTCTGTTATTGTTGACACTCAAGAAATTCTTGGGTAACCTTATATTTAATTTAATTTTGAACACTGATGTAGACGACAAATAACGATCACAGTCTTTTTTTACGAAATACTTTGAAAATTGCATTGGAAAAGCGCTTTTCGTCGAGTTGGTAAGGCACCCATCATCATCACATTTGACACTAATGCTAAATTCGAATAAAGTTTTTTTTACAAACTTCTGACCCTTTCCTACCATAATTCTTCTAATCTTCATCAACTAGCTGTTGTATGTTTTCGATGCTCTCGGTATGGGGTGAGAAGGTGACGTGCGGCTTCTTCAACCGCGAGACGACGACTGCGGCCGCGTTGTGCGCGCGCAGCGGGGCGCGCGCTGGTGCGGGCGGTGCGGGGCGCGCGGGTGCGGGCGGTGCGGGGCGCGCGGGTGCGGGTAGTGCGGCTCGCGCGGCCGGCGCCGGCCTGGCAGGGGGCCGTCAAGCGGGCTCAGGCGCCGGTGACGTCACCAGGATGGGGATCACTGGCGGCTTGCTGGATATGTAGTTCTCACTTGGGGATCTGGAAGTCAGGAGGGATGGGGTTATTTACACTGAAGATAACATTGAAATGACAGTATATGTCATGCATGTAAATGTGTGGCGATCTCAATATCTGATGACTTTTAGATACAGCCCGCGACCTTGAAAGCGATTTAGAGCGGTTTCACACTACGTCTGATCCGAGTCCGATCCGTACCCGTGAAAATACATTACAATACAAAATCGGAAGACGGAAGCCGTATCTAGTGCGTAAACTACCATAGAAATAGTTCTACGACTACTCCGGACGCTATTTTCACAGGTTCGGATCGGATTCGGATCGGACGTAGTGAGAAACCGCTCTTAGCTGTGTTAATCGCGTTCAATTTCCTTTGTGAAATTCTGAGTTAAACATAAAACATGTAATTAATGATCAGGACACTCACTTTTTTATTATTTTACTATGCTCATCATGCCTATGTTCATGATGACCGTTGCCCGCATGGCCAATGCCATTCGGGGTCAGTCCATGAACCTTCTTCATACTAGCGTGACTATGGCTTCTATGCATGTGTTCCTTCACCTCAGGATGTTTGTTCTCCGTCGGGTTATGATTTCTAAGCTGCTCCATTCCGTTCTCAACTGCCAAGTGGTTGTGGCTTGAATTTCTGGATTTTTCATTGATGTGATGGACGAAGTTGTTCTGGGCCATTAATCTGTTCTCCCTGGCTCTGGCTTCGGGGATCTTGATTTCAATGTGCTCGTCTAAGGATATGGAGTCGACGGAGCTCAGGTCTAGGGTGTCAGCGGAGAATGTCTTCGGGATGGTACCTAGCATACGATCTGCAAAAAGATGTTACAATTTAGCGCACTTACGAAAGAAAAGAGCCTTTTAGAGTTTCATACAACGAAGTCCATGCTTTTTAATAAATCTTTTATTATAATTTTTTATCTTTTTATATTTTCTTTTTCTTAGTTTGGACATAGACCTTCTATTTCAACCAGTTTTAGTTTCATTATAACAAAGTGATCATTAACATTGAATGCTGCATGCGAAAAATCTATAAATAGCGACTATTGACGATGCCAGTTTTTTATATCTTTTTTTTTATTCTATTGGCAATGAACTTTTACAGACATATATTTGATAATAACGAGCCATACCTAATTTTTGTGAGGTCGAAACTGTAGCTCTTAACTCATCTAGTTGTTTTGAGGAACACAGGGGAGTATCCACTTCATACGTGTTGTTGAACCTGGTGTAATCAACCTGGAAATAAACAAAATAACAATTTAAGAAATAAATGGTCACAACATATTGCTATAATTATTATATTGCGAACTTGGCTGGTGTTTTCCCGTTCACAAAGTATAGAAGTTGACTTTAGTAAGTATGTAGCTCATAAGTACACGATGATTATATAAATTTTCAATAGGCACAACGAAAAAAAAATCTCATAAGGAAAACCTACGATATTTCAACATTGTGTTTTGTAAATAGGTTTGGTTATAAGTAACTCGAACAGTATAGACCAGGTACGTTCCGTCAAAGCCAGTGAGTATAATTAACATAAAAAGGCTAGTTACTTAATGTTTACAAAACATGTCACAATAATGACAATATAATTATTTTTTAACCTTAGCTTTGTGAAAAAAATTACTTTTATTTTAGATTTATATTAAAATAAATACTTTTGTAAAAACCTTTAGGAATAGGACCTATTACACGTGTTCTACGTTTTCCTACAGACAGCAGTTATTTTTACCCGACTACGGCAAACCCAGCATAATTAAGTTTTTTTCAGCAACCGTGAAAAATATTTAAAGAAATACACTACAATTAAAGTAAGTACATTTTTTTTTATTTCATTTCATCTATCAACGGCCATTTGATTGATTGATTAAAAATAATAAACGAAAAACAATCATGATTTTTTACAGCAAAAATTTTTTTTAATCTTCAAAGCTGATGGGCAAATATAAACTAAATGTTTGTGGAATTATTTCTGCTTAGGTTTTACCTGTACTTTTAATTAATATTTATTAGGGTGGTAGCACTAACAAAAATATCGAAAACAAGGTCAAAATAATATAAAAATATTATTGATTGTTTCCAACTATTGTTGTGTGTCGATAAACCTCGGAAGTAAATCCGCTAATTGTTTAATTAAAAATTTGCATTTATGTCAAGATCATGTTAAATCCTGTTAGATTTTACAGTTTTTGGTTTTAAGTTAGAAAAAGGTCGTTTGTTTTAGACACAGCCTTCTTTCTTATAAATGTAACTTGCAATTTTTAATATATAAATAATACAAGCTTAAAGAGAGATATCTGTAATGTACGCATTTTGAAGTTAACTTTGCAACCAAATATTTTAAAACACTAATAAAGTTTATACAAATATTAAGGAATGAGTAGTCATGGCGCTGCACTCTATGGTATGACGCGTGTATATGTAAGTAGTAAGTATAGCCATGGCGCTGCACTCTATGGTATGACGCGTGTATATGTAAGTAGTAAGTATAGTCATGGCGCTGCACTCTATGGTATGACGCGTGTATATGTAAGTAGTAAGTATAATCCACGTAATAATTAATGCAATAATTACACGTATTAATGCAATTATATAGGAGGTATTTACACACAATGTAAATATTAATCACGACAATTAAAAAAATGTAAGTTATATCTATAGGAGCGCCATTACCGTGCGTTTTATTTATTTATTATAATAACTACATAATACTTAAGTTGATTGTACTATAAACTATTTTATAAGAACTATTCAACCGTGGTTTTCCTTGTGAATAAATATTTTCCGAATCTAAATAAACAAGTCAGTAAGTATTGAAATAATAAATAAACTCTTCCTGTAGATGTAGCCGTCTTTTTTGCTCGATATTTGACATGGATAAATTGTATAAATAATATGATCATGAGCCTAAAACATTTAAGTAATATATGTTTTGCTTTACCAATTTAAACCTTAACGCCATTTCTTAAAAAACTTTTAAATCATAAATTCTCACGTGGCTATGTCAATGACCTATGCCATAATCAATCCTTACTCAATTAAATATTCCAAATGTCACAAGAATACTGAACATAGCCAAGGTCTATCCATCTACGTCTAAAAGTGGACGTATTTCAGCTAAAATTATGTAGATGATGATACATAAAATATTTCCATCGTAAGTAAAAGGGGCGCATGCGCGTGTAGGAAAAAAAAACGAGTCTTACTAGATTCGCCTTTTTACCCGACCTCTTAAAAAAGGAGAAGGTTATTTACTACTCTTCTACCAGCGTCTTTTTTTCCTGTTTAGTAAGGCTTATTTTCCTTTACATTTTACGTGCAGATACGCCCCTTTTTGGCCATCAAAGCGGCAGTATAAAACCCAAGGGATAAAGAAAACCCACCTCATATTCACCAGTGTCCTTCCTGAATGTGACCATGGTTTCGAACCGGTGGCCCCACAAGATCTCAGATGGCAAGAAACTGCTGCGCGCCTGAGTCGTCATACCCGTCGACTCTATCACACCCTCTGAAATTATACAAATAAAAGAACATCAGTAAACGTTGTCTAGAAAACAATATAAGCCTTTTAAAAGGCCTTTTTTGACATAGAACTATGAACAAGCAGAAAAGGTAAGAAAAAAATTGATTTATGGCTCTTATAGGAACAGCGATACTATTTTTTAACCGTATACAGGTAAAAATTATAAGTATGGTATGGCCCATTCTGCTGCCTTAATTCTTAACATGCTTCCCATTAAAGATCCAGAAGGAAACAGTTCGAACAAGGTCCCAGTACTAACCGGGTTGTGGAGGTCAGATAGGCAGTCGCTTCATGTAAAATATTGGTATTCAGCCGTATCCGGTTAGACTGGTTTCCGACCCAAACTTAGTTGGGAAAAGGCTAAGCATATGATGAAGGAAGGAGTTCGAACAGAACATAAATAAGCTTTTGTCAATATAAAGAGTTATGAAAAGTAAACCTGGCAATTACTGCGAACTCGGTTTTTGAGAATTCAGACTCGATTTGTGACACCGTGGGATTTCTAACACCTACTAAATAACATGTGATCTGAAGGTCGATTATATTGGTGATAGGATTTGGCAGTGATATTAAATGATAATAATATATTTATGGTGGTCACGTGGAGTTATCGCGTTTTTAACGGGCTATATTGTAAGAACAGCTTTATAAACTACATAATATTATTTATGCAATGAATTTTGAGCAATTAAGGAAATGCAGCTCTTATAAGATGGTGAATAAAGTTGATAAGATATTTGGGTTTACGTTTATAAATGCCGTGTCTATTTCTGTTTTAACTGTCACGTTGAAATCGGATCTGTCTTAATAGAAGCATGACTCACTGTCCTTAGGAGTCTTTCTACAGATTGTGTCACTAATGGGGAATTCAGTTTAGTATTAGCATAGAAAGTTTATATTTATGCTAAGCTTATTCCTATCTTCTCTTCAGAACATTTAAAATAATATTCCATAGTAGATGGAATATTGACTTGACTGCAGAGAATTCCAGAATAGAATCTATTACGTATTATCTATACGGTTATTGTCAATAATGATGCTATCTCTCCTCACATTAGTATCACAAAACTGTGTCTTGGTACTCTAAGTTCTGTCATGATGTTTTCTTTTATTCTCTCTTGTTTGTACATAAATGGTAAATTTAAATAAATAAACATAACACAATTTCAAAATATACTTTACAATTATTATAATATATTGAATCATATATTAGTATCATGTGTAAAGTTCAGGGCAATCTACCAAAAATTCTGTCAAGGAAGTGCCAACTGCATGTGGTCATTACGTGTAGTCTACATTCTTTGATACAATTACAGTCTTTAATATGTCTTTTATGTTTAGTAGTAAGACGGTAGATATATATATGCATTGGAGCTACATACTGTATAAGAAATTTAAAATATTCGAATGGTGAACTATTTTAAAATTTAAATTGAATCTTGAGAATTTTAAAAAGTTTTCAAAAAGCTGTTGTTACTGTCTGATCTTAGACTGTAGTTACATTATTGTTTGTTAAAAATAACGTTATTTATTACAGCTTTGTTCGGATAGTTTTCTTCTAAAATAATCTGGTGTTGACGGGTATTAGACACGTTGTAATATTCTCGTGGTAGGGATGTTGGCTTGCTCCTCCGTTCGAGAGCATCTATCATGCACTTGACAATCAACATCACTAGATAGCTCGACGTCTACGTACGTGAACTCTATTTAGAAGTAGGACAGTAGGTACCTAGATATACTTAAGATTTAGAATCAATTCCGGAACTCTTTCAAATTTCTAAGTGTTTGAAATTTGTTGCATTTATAGCGGGGAACATTAAAATTGCCTCCACATGCCGACCGCGACGGTACTAAAGTGTAAAACCGACGCACAGTTGTAGTTACAATAGAAGGAGAAAAAGAAGTATTGCAGATAGTGTGGAATGCCTTATGTACTGGGTGTAAACAGACCCCTCACGAAGCCGTCAACCAAGCATTCTGTACGTACAACTAACTAAGTAACTTTTCACAAAAATTATTGTTGGGAAACGATTTTTTTTGGGGCGAAAAATCATGTTTTATCGTAGAACTCAAATGCAACGCACTCAAAACTTTGTGCTGATGGATGGAATAATACGGGGGTCGTGGAGGTGTTTAAAGTAAAAATCTTACATTAAAAACTTGTATTAAAAAAAACAACTTGTGAAAAAGTTAGAACTAGAAGGTTCCCAGGTATGGTGTAGAACAAAAAACTGATCGCAATGACGGGGAGAACAAGTGCAGTTCGGATTCGTTAAGAGTCTTTTCACACCCTTTATCTTCAAATGACAAATTCTCATTAAAAGGTTTGTGCACTTCGTGAAAAGTAAAAGAAGAACGTAACTTATGAAATACTTACACATTCATGGAACGTCCCAACGGCAACCATAATTATGTTGATGTTTGTCAACCATATCCCAATATGGTAAAAAATTATGAATACTGAAGAAGTATGTTTGAACTCACCCAACATGACAACGATCTCAAATCTCTCCCTCAGCATGTCAGACGCGGAGAGGTTGTACAGCGGGGACTTCTCGTTGATCTTGTGCACGATGGTCATGGGCCAGATGAACATCAGTCTGTCTTCCTCTCCATCAGCGCCGACCTTCAACTCTTGCTGGTAGAATGGCAAAACTTCGCCCTCTCTAGTTATCTATGTTTTGGAAATTGACAATATGTTAGTTTTTTTTATTTGTAGCTTTTTGAGCATTTCGTAAGCACGAAATTTCAGGTCAGTGGCAATTTTCTGTGGTATATAAGTTTTGGTATATTAAATTTACGATGTAATAGAATAATTGCTACCATCCAACAGTTGAAATTTCGTGCTTTTGATTAGCACAATTTTAGTCATAATCATAGTTAATCATTCATAAAGTCATGTTGCAAAAACGATGACCTTTTTCTACTGGCCCTCGTTATATATATATATATTTATATCATCATCATCTTCATCGGCCTATAATGTTCCCACTGCTGGGACACGGCCTCCTCTCAACGAGAGGGAATGGCCTATAATCCAACACGCGGGCCCAGTGCGGATTGGTAGATGGCACATGTCTTCGAATTTTTGGTTCTAGGACATGCCGGTTTCCTCACGATGTTTTCCTTCACCGATTTGAGGGCAGTGGTGATGAAATAAATTACACAAAGTAATGCGCCTTTTGGGTTCGAACCCACGACTTACTGTTAGTAAGTCGGAGGGCCGGGCCGGGCTCTGATATTTATATATATAATTACAGACAACAATTAAAAAGCCATTGTGCCTCGCGTAGATCTACGTTCCGGCCATACGAAGGGTTCAAGGCGTTATGTTATTTGCAATATTACCTTATTAAGTAAAATGTTAATAGCAGCGAATTCGAAATTGAATTAGGTTGTAGCAAAATTTAATCAGATTCGATGATTTTCAGCATGATTGCGTTAGATGCTTTTGCTCAACCATTGTAATGTCTAAAATTTAAAAAAATTGCAGCAAATTCTGACAAACCAATAAGCACATTAATTTGTGGTTTGTTCAACTTGAAATTATGCATTTTGTTTCGATGCCATTTCGTAATGATAGCCAGTTCACTCACTATGTTTGTCTTTGAAGCCCACCAAAGTTGCATGGAAATGAAAATATTTCTTTGTTGACATTTTACATGCTTTACATTCTCATTATGTTGTCTTCCTAACTGTACCTGACGTTGATAAAGTTTAAAGTTCCACACAAAAAGAAACGTGGGACGAGTTGCAGAACGAAAATATTATTTATTTTGATTTTCATCAACTCGGTGAGAATTACTCGTTGTGTGAGAAAATAATATAGAAACCAGTCAGTTTTTTTTTAATACAAACCGTACTAGCTTGCCTGAATTGACTGTTCCACGTTAGGTGTTATGAGTCAATGTATCAAAACACTCTGATTTGTTCTATCTCGCGCAATAAGCTAAATATTATTGTGTACATATGTACTAGTAACCACGTGTACTCGTATACTTTAGGTAGTTGTTTACCGTAAACCACAGTAAACGTTTAGGCAAATCGAATTTTATCAATATTTTTTCATTAATTGGCAATTATTTTTAATTGACGTATTTCAAACTACTACTAATCATGTTTTGTTAAAATATTAATTCGGTTTAAAACATTTTAATCGAATACATATTTAGCAGTTTGCCGGAACAGTAATAGCATATACAAATACATGCTAATGGGGAGATTCAATAAACTAGTTCCGATAAATATTTATTCAATGTCATTTCAAGCTACTGTTCATCAATATATAAATAAATATCTTTAATAGAAACTACAGTTATGCAATGTGCGGGTAAATAATACAAATAGCAGTAAAAAGGCGTTAAAAAGCAAAAATAAAATAAAATCATGCTGTATCGTCCATAGATGGGTCATATAAGATAGCAAACGAATGCAAAATAAACTCGCAAATAAAAAGTTGTTGCAACACTTAATGCATTTTACAAATAGCATATTGGAAGTGTTACCTTTTTCCTTATAAGCTGGGCGCGCACGTGCGCTTCCAGTATGTGTGACTTGCGGATATCTCCAACACGGAATAGAAGGCAATATTCCCCGTCCCTCAGACATATAACCGCGTTTCGCGAGAACAGGAGCGTGGTGTTACGCTTTTTTGAACGAGCCAGCTTTGCGAATATAAGACCCACCTATGGACAAGAGAGAAAAGTTCTGAAATTCATATTCCAAATCCTGGGGAGTCGAAGTCTGAAGAGCACGTTGTGGACTTGTGTTCAGAGTTCGACGCCCCGCAAGTTAGAGAGAGGAGTCAGTGTGAACTCGTGTTAGACGTAACTAGGCGTGCTGACTGAAGTCCCCAATCACTAACCAGTCTCCGTTTTTGGTAAATAATATACCTTGCGGCGGATTATTTGTGCTCTTATATGCGCTTCAACTATATGAGATTTCCTCATGTCGCCGACACGGAACATCAGACACAGCTGGCCATCGCGCAAGCAAATGACCGCGTTCCTGGAGTAGAGCAGGGTCTGGGTTCGCTTTTTAGGTCTAGACATCTTTGCGAACACGATTCCCACCTAAAATTAGAACAGCATTTATGCAATATTCGGTGTGTGAACCACATGTTCAACATTTGTGTGCCTCGGTCCCTGCATAGACGTACTTCCTGAAGATTACGTGCTGTCAATGTTATACAGATACACTAAGACATACATATTCTGGGCTGCGGAAGTGCGGAGATTGGTCATAATTATGATGCTACAGTTAACGGCCACCTAATGATAAAAGCCATCTTTTAATTTTATAACGATTTTTAAGAGAACATCTGGCCGGATCGTATAGTACGTTACGTTAATACATTTGGCTCGATTCCAAGTTTAAGTTAATATTAAATTATCATATCAGCTGCAGAGCGAAAAGGTTTTTTTTAGTTTGATGAGCTCAAAACCCTTTCATAAACTGAGTATAGAATGATTAGTCGTTACACGCTAGCATTGTGAACATTAAATAGGTCATTATTTTTATGTCTGTTTAGTTCAATGTTATTAGGATTTATTGCCAGTAAACGGTATTTGTTTTGACAGCAAGTATGTAGTATTTCAGCATCCATCGTGGCACGTGTTTGTTTTACTAATTAAACGAGTGAAATATGAGAGAGAAATAAATATAGAAAGTGCAAATCTTACCATGAAAGCCTGGATGAAGACGCCCACAATGCTCTGTAAGCACATGACAAAGATAGCTTCGGGGCATTCCTCGTTGGTTGTTCTGGAGCCATAGCCGATGGTGTGTTGTGTTTCCACGGAGAACAGGAAGCAGCCGGTGAAGGTGTTGACGTTGTTGAGACAGGGAATGAATGTGACGTTTTCGTTTGGCGGAGGAGGGGTGAGGTCTCCGTGCGTGAAGATGATGAGCCACCAGATGAGAGCGAACAGCAGCCATGAGAGGATAAAGGAGAGCGCGAACACGAGCAGCGTCCAGCGCCACTGTGCGTCCACGAGGGTCGTGAAGATGTCCTGAAGGTATCGGCGCCTGCGCTTGGCCACGTTCCATTGGACGACGTTGCAGTCACCGTGTTTGAAGATGACGCGTTTTCGGACGCGTCTCGCTGCGTAACGGGCTTGACGGTATCTGGAAATAAAGAAAGTAACTTTATAACACTTTGCCTTATGATTTTATTTAACTCACATCTGTTACTCTTCTCACTAAGTTCTTTGGAAGTGAAGAGAAGAAATTCTAGATTTGAACATAAACATAACATCACGCCTGTAATCCACGAAGGATTAGACAGATGTGTACCTAATAGTACACCCACATTTCGCCAGTTAAGTTTATGTCCCACGTAATAGGGGGGTGAGCCTATTGCCATCAATCGGGCGCAATTCCAGAATCCGTGGCTGCTGAGAAATTCCTGATGGAAAAACCCAATAACACTTTGCCCGACCTGGGAATCGAACCCAGGACCATAAGCGCAGCAGTAGCGCTTTTGAAGTCAAAACAAATGAGCTGTTCTTTGTTCTCCAAAAGATTAAATAATAATGAGCTTTTTACATAAATCACACCCTCTAAGCTATTACATTTTATTTTTAATTATACCTTATTCATAACGATGATTACAAACCAATGATATGTCAATATTTGACGAACACACAAATGAGTTATGGTTGGTTTGATTGCTGTTTTTACGTTAATAGCATTAATCTTCGTCAAGTGGAAATGAATGACCCGAGTCCTTGAACGTTTGGGATACTAGTTGGTGGAACTGATCTCATAATTTACCTGAATTCTTGGGGAATATGAATTAAATCAACATAAATTATTATAAAGAGGTGTTTGTGTGTTTAATATCACTAGCTTATAAAGGGTGTAAAACACCTCTTAACGAAGCCGAAACACACTTGTTCTCCTCGTCATTGCGATCATTTAATTGTTCTACACCATACCTGGGAACCTTCTAGTTACGGAGATATTGGGGGTCAAAGTTCCAACTTTTTGACAAGTTTTTAATGTAAGATTTTTAATTTAAACACCTCCACGACCCCCGTACTATTCAATCCATCCATCAGCACAATGTTTTGAGTGCGTTACATTGAGTTCCACCATAAAACATGATTTTTCACCCCAAAAAAAAAGTCGTTTCCCAGCAATAATTTTTGCGTAAAGTTACTTAGCTTGATGTACAGAATGCTTGGTTGACAGCTTCGCGATGAGGTCTTTTACACCCTGTATGCCCGCGGCTTCGCCCGCGTGGAGTTAGGTAATTGGCCCACGGTAGCGTACTACCGGGATAAAAAGTATCCTATATGTTAATTCAAGTTATAAACTATCTGTGTGGAAAATTTTATCCAAATCCGTTCTGTAGTTTTTTTTCGTCCATCCTCACAAAATTTCGCATTTAATCTTATAATGTTGTAGGATTATTACTTGAAAAGCTCTCGTAGCTTTCGACTGTTTTTTTTTCTAATTAAACCATGTAGGTATTTCATGTTAATAAGCGATAATCAGCTTTTTATTGACATGCATGCACAAGGTATAAACATGTTCAGATAAAAAAATGCTAGGTATTAAAAAAAATATTTATTCTAATTTATAAATAATAAATAAATATCGCTGGACATTACACACGCCGCCATCTAGTGCCACACTAAGCAACGAGGTATAGATAGAGATAGTCATGTATTTATTTATTTATTCAAATGGCTTCTGTTTGATCGATGTCAAAACATTGTTCACGTTAAATGACATACGGCAACTTCTGGTATTTCCAGTAATAAGCACATGGAAGAAATAATATTAATGTTAATATACCTGGAAGTGTAGACAATAATATAAAGTTATAATTGCTCGCATAATTATTATCATGTCATATTTCTATTGCCATTTTTAATGAATGTTAATAATTTCTACACTCTGCTTAAAAATAATTTTATTAGTCTTTACAAAGTGCTAACTACAGCTACTACTTCACTTATTTTTACTGATTCTTTTGTTGTATTTTCGCTTTCATTCATCACACTTAGTTTATTATTTCATGTAATAATAACTTAAAAGTTTATATTACAAATCAAACACGATTCAAAAACAATAACAAACGATTCACAAAATGTTTTCAAAATAGCACATTCAAGCACTACATAATTTATGATTCAAATTAACCATCACCTGATTGACAGTCTACGCATTTTAAAATTGAAATTCATTAAATAAAAATGAAATTTATTAACCGCCAATGTGTGACAGTATGGTTAAACTGAACGGAAATGAATCAATTCATGTCACTTAGGATAAAGATTGCCCCCAAGTATATTAATATAGTACATTTGATAATGTCACCATAAACCCGATACTGTTTAGGATTCCGTATCCAAAGGATGCCAACGGGTCCCTATTACTAAGGCCTCGCTTTCTGTACGTCCGTTTGTCACAGGGCTGTATGTTACAAACTGTATCATGTAGACACTTAAGAGTTTTTCACTAAAGCCGCACAAGAAATAATAAAAACAAGATAAAATTTGTTTTTTACTTGCTCTTAAAACAATACATAAAAATATATAATGTTATTTATTGTACGATGGTACGGAACTTTTAGTGTGTGAGTCCGACTTACACTAGGCCGGTTTTTTTCATAGTTATCAGATAACGAATACAGGCTATTTTATGGAGGTAACTGGCCTACGCACCACTCGAGATAGATTTTTTATCACTTTGTCCTGACGTTTACAATCCCACTTTAATGTAAGCGCTCTCGCTAATCTTTTAAAAGCTTTTTGTGTAAAAACAAGCTTTTATCAGCGCAAGTGCTGAAATTCATTTGTTCTAAGTCGCGGATTATTATAAAAGCGAAACAGAAGCTTTGTAAAATGGAAATTGTGAGTACTATACGATTTTATTCATCATCATCATCATCATCAGCCTATTAATGTTACCGCTGCTGGGACACAGGCCTCCTCTCTATGAGAGGGAATGGGCTATAATCCACCACACGGGCCCAGTACGGATTGGTAGATGTCACATGTCTTCGAATTTTTTGGTTCTAGGACATGCCGGTTTCCTCACGATGTTTTCCTTCAGCGTTTGAGAGCAGTGGTGATGAAATAAATTACACAAAGTAATGCGCCTGTCTGGGTTCGAACCCACGACTTACTGTTCGTAAGTCGGGGCCGCCGCCACCGCTGCACAGGATTTTATTAATTACACATAATTATAAGTTAAAACAAACGTGTTTGTATTAAATATTTCAAACTACATATAATGTCAGAAGCGATTATAAAGGGTTACAATGATATGATTTTTTTGCTAACACCATTATATTACTTTGCGTCGGCAAAAATAACGTTATTTCAAATCAATTCAGCTATGGCTACCTCTGTTTCATCATTAAGACTATTATCCACAGTTTTTGTTACAACTGAATTGGTCCTAACGACTCCATAATCATAAAAACACAAACACATTATCAACAAAACCGTAGGTACTCACGATTTTTTATAATGTAGGTACTCACGTGTCACATTAATTATACATATTCATAGAGTACATAGAATAAGTGCTACTCTAGGAACCATAGATGCTTGCCATACATCACGTCTAAATGATACTTATCTTATTAACGATTCAGTTTTAGCACGATGCGAATATATCAAGGTAATAGGAAGAGACGATTCTGGATATCTATCTGAACGTTCTAATGACAGGCTGGGAAAGGATCAGTTCACCGAAAGGTAAAAATAATTAGGTACAATAAGAGTCTTTCGAGGCTCTCTTTAGGCGTTTGGATCAAGGGCCTGATTCAGAAGACAGTACTCCTCGATACGGCTCGCATTATTAGGAGGTTCTGCTGGAGTCCTAACCACCGATAGCTTGGAACCTGCTCCCGACACCGGTGGAAACCAATTGTTTATATTTTTTATCATATATATTTTAAAATATATGATAAAAAATATAATATTAAGAGTCATTTTAACATGGTAGAATACTTGTATGATAAATTGATTTAATTAGTTAATAAGTATTTAAGAAGTTGTGTACCTACCACACAACTTCTTAAAAATACACAAACGACAAAACAATATAGAAGATGATACCGAAATACTAATATACACACATCAAAAGTATCTAGGGATCAACATATATTTTTGCAATAACTTTTCTCCTGATTGATATTAATTAAAATTTTCTTTAAGGATTCATCAAATAAAGTGTTTTCGTTTGTCACAGTAACGATAAACCAAGTCACCTTTGCATTAATAAAGAAATTTGCCATTTTCCTAATAAAGGGATTTTTGACATTTGAACCACTAACATTAAAGTTCGAAAAAAAGACTGAAATAACAGTTTTCTTTAAAATTTTATTGGGTAACTTAAACAATTAATAATCCGTGTTTCTACCGCGAACACTAACAACACAAGAACATCGGTTTGGCATACTCAAAATGAGTTCATCCAAATCACGCTGTGGAATGGCCGCCCATGTTCGTTGCAACAACAAAAAAAGGTCTTCTTGCGACTGGATACCCTCCATATTCGGCAGAGCTCTTCTCTGTAGCATATCCCATGCATGCTCAATCGGGTTCAAGTCTGGCGACTGAGCAGGCCAGGGCAGGACATTGATGTTAGCTGCGGCGAGAGTCTGTCTTACAACTCTTGCGGTGTGCGGTCGTGCATTATCATGCATTAACTGAAATAAGGGACCGATTTGCACTTGTAGAGGAACGATGACGTCTGATACAATCGTCTCAGCATAAATTTGAGCGTTGAGGTTGCCTCTGATCCAAATCAACTCAGTTCTTCCGCCGATCCAAATACCCGCCCATACCATGATGGTTCCACCACTATAAGGATGGACTTCCTGGCAGGATTTTAATCGCTGTTGGCGTCCAGGGGTTCTCCAGTGTCGTATACGTCTTGTATCCGGTCTCATACCAAAACGAGACTCATCAGAAAAGCACACGAAACGCCATTGTTCTTCTGCCCAATTTCTGTGTTCAAGAGCCCATTGATATCGAATCCTACGATTGTGCATTGCTATAGGTGGTACCCGTAGCGGTCTTCGGGAATGAAGGTTCACTTCATGCAAGCGGTTTCTGACTGTTTGGTCGCTAATTAAGTTCCCTGAAGAGTGATGAAGCCTCACGGCTAACATCATGGCGGTTATTGTTGGAGCTCTTCGAGTTAAGATTTGAATGTATCGGTCTTGTCTCCGTGTGGTGCAGCGATACCGTCCTCCATGGCGCTCAGCCACGGTACCAGTGCTTCGGTAACGTGTCCAAAGTCGACTGATAACACTCTGACTTGTATTCAGAGCTAAAGCTACAGTACGTTGCCGGGAACCAGCTTCTATCATTCCCACGGCTCTGAGCATTTCTTCCCTGCTTAAATGACGTCGCCGCTCCATAATAACGTTGGTTTTAATCAGTAGTAGGGAAACAGTAGCACTAATAATGTCTTCAATGCGTTGTATGTTTTTATAGGGAAAATATTGACAGCTTATTTTCATCTTTTACTCGAATTTGATTGAGAGTTCCTGATTCAAATTATGAAATGCACCAAAAAGGATCCATATAAATTTATAAAATCATAAATTTATTACAAAGCCACATCTCAATCTCAAGAAATCCGCATAAAAATGCTTGATCCCTAGACATTTTTGATGTGTGTACTTAAATAATAAACGATTTTTTAATATTCATTGTCTGCCTAGCCTTTTCCCAACTATGTTGGGGTCGGCTTCCAGTTTAACCGGATGCAACTAAATACCAGCGTATTTAACATGGAGCGACTGTCTATCTGAACTCCACAACCTTGTTAGTTCTGGGTTAATACGGGGTAAGACTGTTTGTCAGATTTTCGGGCCACTGACTACCTGTAACGACTATCAAAGATCTGACAGCCGGGACCAACAGCTTATCGTGGTTTCTGAAGCAAGATTTAATAAGGTTTATGAATATTAATAAAACATAAGACGATTATTACAAATTCATACTTTCTACTACACATGTGGCACACGTCTTTGGTAGCTTCGTAAATAAATTCATTTAAAAAGTTGAAACATTTATAATCATTTTAGTCACAAAACATAGAATAATATCTATGCGTCATAGTCTTGACGCGGTTTTACAAATACCATCTACTTTTTATACTCTCAATTTTGTTTCCTCATTTCTGTCTCTAAGTTTATTTTTGTGAATGCGTGTCACGTGTTTTATTGTAATATAAAGCGTTTATTTCATCAAATTATTCTCATTTATGTTATTAGTTAAATAAATATAGCATTCATTAAAAGTGCATATCAACATTTACGTCAAGCTCTAATTTAGATGTACTGGTTATTTTAATGAGGAAACCATTATTATCAGAGCTAAAGGTATTATTATTAGTAATGAACAAGGTAGGTCATCGTCTGCCTAGCCCTTTCCCAACTATGTTGGGGTCGGCTTCCAGTCTAAGCGGATCCAGCTGAATACCAGTATTTTACATGGAGCGACTGCTTATCTGACCTCCACAACCCAGTTAGCACTGGGTAATACGATACCCCTTGGTAAGACTGGTTGTCAGACTTTTTGGTCCTCTGACTACCTGTAACGACTCTCAAAGATCTACAAATGACAGCCAGGATCAACTGCTTAACGTGCTTTCCGAGGCACGGAAAAAACTCGGTATGTAATGGGTGGTTACCCATCCACAGACCAACCTAGGCAAGCACGGTTTAACCTAAAGATCGACCCGAGCGGCTGTTATTATTTAGCCACGAGCTAATGCAATGGAATTATCATTAATTATTATCCCAATTATAATTTTGGGTCAACGCAGAATTACGTCTGTGCAAAGATAAATATATGACTAAAAACATTGGCACAAGATTTTAACAATGAATTTACCTAAGTGCAGGTAAACATTTTGGTGCTTTGCAAAGATTGTAATTTAACTGAAAATATTGTGGACATTAGTTCAGAAGTGTGTTTGCTATCTATTAACGCAAAGCAAATTATGACACAGTCGCATTTACATAGGTTATTAAAGACCACCTTGAAAATGTATTATTATAGCATCGTTGTCGTCCGGATGCTTTCCCATTACCGCAGACAGTGCAAAAAATAATTTATTTCAACACCGTTATGATTTTCATTAATTGAGGCACCCAAGCATCCGGGGGCTGCGGGACTGTTCGAAAGAAATCCGCGGCCCTGGTACACAAAGGGAAGGAACATGGATGGGTTTTAGTCAAATCTGCCACACTGTTCCCAAACCGTAACTGTAACTCCTTGATGGAATTATCCCACCTACATTGCCATTAAGACAAAAGTTCCTCCCAAACGTCGGTCTGTGGTTTGAATAATCTAGCAATCTTATCACGGTCTCGTAGGGTTAAAGTCAGTAAAAGTCTGACACTCCCTTCCGCTCCGCCCAGAGCGGGACGGGTAATTTGATAATTTCTATCCGAAAAAAAAAATAAGGCACCCAGGCATTTTGAAATGTATGTCTTCTTTACACGTTGCCTAACCATTACAGTACAGAGATAGATTGAAAAAAATAATATCCATGAAATTTTTTGTATAAGTACCTACTACTAAAATTTCATTCGAATCAATAAACTTTTTGGAATGGATTCAAGCCAATAGATATATTAAAACTGGTTTTCACGAGAGCAATGCACGTAAAGAGATCAGGGACCTACAACGAGATCCTTATACGTTGTAATTGGCAGTAACCACAAATAATGTAAACATTCAAATGTCAATATGAAAATAACATCGAATAGGCGTCAACGATGTCGATATAGCTAAAATATCAGTTAAAATAAGTGAAGCTAAAATGTAGAATTAAGCTAAGATACTTAAAATGCCTATAAGTAAATGACATTTAAGGCTGTTTTTGATTGCCGGGGCTGCGGGACTGTTCGAAAGAGATACCGTGGCCCCGGAACACAAAGGGCGATGAAGGAACATGGATGGGTTTTAGTCAGTAAAAGTCTGACACTCCCTCCTGCTCCGCCCAGAGCGGGAGAAGTCATTTGATGATTTCCCATACGAACAAAAAAAGAGAAAAGGCTGTTTTTGAAATAATAAATTAATACCGTCTAGTTGATTAACGACGGCGACGCGACTAAATATACCGATTACGGCGTACCGATCAACTACTTATTTAAACGCCAGTAATTAATTATCTAATATCCATGGCAAATTGTTGATTTTCACAATCGATTAACAATTTACAAGAAATATTTTAAGGTAAACCGCAGAACACGAGAATCGTGTGGCTTAAGTGTAATTAAATGCAACATTTACAAGAAATAACATATTTTTATGTTTATGGCGTGGGTTGATCTTAAGTATATCTGAGAACTAGGTTTCACTTCGAATGTAGGTGCCAATGTAGACTTTGGTGTCTGTACAGAAAGCTAATAATGACACAATCGAATACATACTAAGATCATCTGTTAAAAATACACTCCCAATAACATTGTCTCTGTTATGGATAAAGTGTTAAACAATTGATAGTGATTTCGTTCATTGGGGGATTTGAACGAAGTAAGAAGGATTTGAAACGAAGTATGAACTGTCAAAGAAAGCAAAGTAAAGAATTCTAACTTTTCACTTTGACTTTTTTGTAGATACGTGTGTTAGCTATGCTTTTTTTTTGACGGTTCTCACTTTGTTTAAATTGTTGTCTATTATTGCATAAGAATGGATGCATAAGTAATTACTGTAACTCAAGTAATTACTTTGGCTTGAGTATAATCCGGGTGTTAGTCTCTTTCAACCGAAGCTTGGAGGCCAGTTTTTCCATGTAATTTTAAATGTTACCCCTATAAAATAAAGAACGATGGCCGTCGCGTATAAAGTCGTGTGGACGCCCACTTTTCGAACGGATGACATCAAGCGATGTGAAGGTCGCCTGGATTGGATTATCCAGACGAGAAAACATGTTTCTTGTGAGAAGATTTAACTCTCATTTAATTAAATTATCATACTCCAATGGCTTTTACAAAACGATCTCCGAATGGACATTTTTAATGTCAAAATATTCTGAACTCAGATTCAGTTTTTGTTGCCAGAATCTTTTTTTCTTTGTGTTTGCCAGACAGTAATTTATTTTTCGCAAAATAACATTCAACTTATGTTTTTCTATAGCTTTCTGTGACTGTTACATCGTACAAACGGCTGAAAAAAGAAATTATACCATCGGTTGTAATTCATTTTAGATTTTGGATTCATATTTGTAATGAATTTCGATAAGTTAATACTCAACTAAGGGTTAATCTGAGTTCAATGTTTGATACGCAATCAGCGTCATCGCTTTAAAACATTATCCGTCGCCAAGGGCTTCCAAGAAACGTTCGGGAGCAATGAATTAGCGAACGACTTGTTGCCAAATATTTGAACACCTTTCTACGAGCGTAGAGGCCGCTTCCCTTTCTTTACTTAACCATTGCCACGTAGAAGTTTATCACTAACTAAATCACACTTACTTTTGCAATTCTTCGCTCCATGCTGATTCCGATGAGTTAATCGGCTTTCCAGTCAATAGCATCGACACTTGACTAACACATCTCTTTAATCCTGACATTCTAGTTAGTATGGAATTTACTTTTGGTTTTAAATTAATACTGACGAACTGTTCGACCTTCAAAAATAACTCTCAAACACTCCTTGTAAACTCACTAGTAGAACTATCGTTATCGAATTCAAACGCGAGACCGACCAGCGAACTGTTATATTAACCTTAAAATTATTATCACACACTCGAATACTTTCTTTGGAACTGTTAACCTTCGATATATTTCACTGAGTTATAAAATTTTCTCCACTCTATCTTTCAGAAGAACGTTAATGAGGGATTCACTAAACACTTCTTTGATATCAAACAACAAAACCACGATTTTCCGCAACATCGTTAACGACGTCATTTCGGAACAACAACAAAAATAAGGAAAAAATGAAAATGGCGACGTAAGAAAAACTGCGTGTCTGTTAGTACGTGCAAGGAACTTTTCACTCGCACCGATTGCGATGAGAATTGGTCCAATACTGAAACGCACGGATGTTTAATGAAACAGATGCGAAGATGTTCACAAACAAACACTATACAGGCGTCCCGTGCCAACGTAGCCAGTGGCGCCGTGGCGCGTCGCGACGTCGCCTTGCCTATTTTTTGAACAAAAAATCTCCTCGGTTCCAACTGCACGCGTACTTCATGGATCACGTTTTCTGTAGGGTGCTTAGTAAGATTTACGAATGATCTTTGGATAAATATTTGGACTCCGCGTTTCCAGTGAACGAAATTAAAGTCTGCTCTTGACGATTTATTTACTATGGACGTTGATTGAAGACTTTTTTGACTTCGAAGGCAATAATATTGTTGATCGTCAAACTTGAGGAAGATTTTTAATGCTTTATGATGAATCATTGTTTGGGAAACGTTAAAAGTTTTTTTTCGTGCCGTTACTGACTAGCGAATGTGTAGTATTTTCTCGTGCGTATTTTCAATAGAGTAATGTGATAATAGGAATGTTTATAGACCCGTCAACTGCTGCAATAACATTAAATCCGCAAAGTTTACGCGCTCGGTCTACATTTACAAGCAGTTTAATGCATTTAGCGTTAGAAAATATAGTCGTAAGCAATTTGTGCCTTGTAAAATTATACTCTGAAACTGATTTATAAAACGTTCTGTACTGCAATTTCTTAGTTCCCGAAGGTTAGTATTAAAGTAAATATTACTATAAACTTATACGAAGGCTTCAATTAAAACGTAAAATTAGCACCCATAGCCGCACACCATAGAAAGGGATCGTTGACGCGGGATACTGACGTCAATTATACTGCGACGGTGGTCGGGCTGCGAATAGAATATCACCTACTGGGCGTTAAGAGGCGACGATGGGATTATGTCATCCATAGAGTGCATATCTGTAGTTGTAACGTCACTAATGTTCTTGCAGTTATTGTGTGTATGGCAGGATCTTAAATAGTCTATTTGATTAGGATTATTGGACACTCTTCTTTCTCAAAGCTAAAGCAAGCATATGTTCGACTGTGAACCTGTCATGGGAAAGCGAAAGTTCAATAAAAATATCGAAAATTCTTCAACATTTCGTGAAACTATGAGACAAACAACATTGAGTAACGAACCCCTATGTAAACTTGAATGAATTTGATGAAACTTGATGAAAGTATGTCGTCATCGCATTGGTTATTAAGATTTGTCTACAAAACCCATTAATGAGCCCATTCTACTAATTTGTACTGGTTAATAGCGTCATATTCGTCGTCATAATGGTCCTGACGATGCGTTGTTCTAAATCCGTAGATTACACTAGCGTCTGGAACGGCCAGACGAAATACAACGGAACATTATTTTGAATTTAAAACTTTTGTATGAGTAACATCTGTCGTAACTCGTAATGGCTTACAGTTGCATATTTTTGCACGAATATTAGATCGCACAGTTCTTTGCAAAGAATAAGTCCATTTTGTTTCTTCCTGTGGGTCTTGGAGTGAATTTTACTAATGGAACTGATCGCGATTACCACATGATTATAAACCGCGTTCAAACATGGTTCGGAAATGGCATTATTGTTATGGCTAAATTGGCTGTTCTAAAACGCCGCCTAGATACGCTGATCGTGATCGGCCAATGTTTGTTTTCGAAGGACGAGTATTCGTCTTACAAATATTTGATGATAAAAATTTAAAAAAGGAGACCCCCTTTTTTAAATTTTTATCATCAAATATTTGATTTTACTGAATTTTACTGAGGTGACGAAGACAGAAGAAAACATGCGCCACCAACTCTAAATAAATTGGGGTAAGAGGCAGGGAAAAGATGATATAGATGACCCTGCAGAGTCATTCTGTACCATATTGGTACAGAATTACTCTGCAGGGTCATCTATATCACCTCTTACACAGATTACCCAATAGTTCCAATAGGCTTGCAAGTTTGTGTCACAATGGAGTTGCAGATTTAATGACCAATCACTGTAGCGGACTTTTAGGACGTCTACCTTTGGCAGCGGTGTTTTATTTGATTGTTGTCAAAATATTGATTCTTGTCCTTTTAAAGAATGTAATGTAATTGGTAAAGAGACGTGCCTATTCCACAGCACGTGATACAAACACGTGCTGCGGTTGATACGAAGAGCCACGTTCAGTGCAATCAAGACCAGGCATTCTGTTACCAAGTATCTCGTGGCTCTCATACATAATTGGATTTTTGTGACACAGTCAAGTCTGCTTTATTCATTAGTATACTTGTATACTTATCTGCTACTATTTTAGTAGAGGTACGTAGCCAAGTCCATTCGATAACAGGATAAACGATTAAAACGTGACCTGTAGTTAGCCTTCGTGGATTTAATATTGACATTTATCGCAGCACATTATCCTTAGGTATTTTAATGGCGCCATTCGACATAGTGATTTATTGTGACCTTCCAGGGTACAAAAGAAAAGACCCTCTAGCACGTTTGTTCTGTTTCTTTGTTATATTGAGTATTTAAAGTAATGGGATGGTTTAAATAGTATGACATCATTATGAAATCACTCTCTAGGTACATGACCGACCCTGAAAATTGAAAAGCGATTCAAAGGAATTTCTGTCTATTGTCTCCAATACACATAATCCTAATCAATAAATAGTAGGAGAAGTGTGCAATCACTGAAGAAAGTTCGCCGTAAATAATAGGACAGTAACATCCTGTGCCCTACAGGTACTCGTAGGTATGTATCAAATGAAGTCATCGATGAGGAGAGATCGTAGGAATAGTCTTTCTTAAATATATGGAAGAGTTGGAATAACGATGTCATGTCTTATAGGTAACACCTCCTTTGTTTCCTCCATTAAAAAATGCATGTTCCGCGTTTTGCAATAAAACGTTTTACGTACTTGGCTAGCTTTTATCAATGAACTTGAGTGTTTAATATCGTCGCGGGGCCATAAAACAAATGTTTATTTATGTTCGTATCATTTAAGGCCGCCACTTCACCTTCTGTTGGTTAGTTGAACAATCAGGGCGGATAATGGTTACAATTATATGTATGTAGGTGTCATTTTAGAACAATTAGTAATCTACCTATCTGCAGTAAAAATGGCAATAGCAAGTGATTAGTATTAGTGGTCTAGTATTTGGTAAGCTCTCATTACCTATCTCACTTCTTCCTCCTAAATAACTATTAATTTATTAGAAGACTATTAATTTATTTTGATTCTTTATGGAAAGTGTATCCAAAGGAGCCTTTTGTCAAAATTTAAGCTACAAAAGAGCAATTAGATTACAAATTGAAATGCCGTCTAAGTTTTAACACTTTTGAGTCAACACCTATTTTATCAATAGACTGTTACTATCACTACCACTAGTCACTATAAAGGGTGTAAAACACCTCTTAACAAAAACGAAAGGTACTTATTCTCCTCGTCATTGCGATCATTTTTTTGTTCTACACCATACCTGGGAACCTTCTAGTTACGGAGATATTGGGGGTCAAAGTTCCAACTTTTTGACAAGTTTTTTTTTTAAATACATGTTTTTAATAAAATATTTTTACTTTTAAACACCTCCACGACTCCCGTACTATTCAATCCATCCATCAGCACAATGTTTTGAGTGCGTTTCATTGAGTTTTACCACAAAACATTTTTCACCCCAAAAAAAAAAAGTCATTTCCCAGCAATAATTTTTGCGTAAAGTAACTTAGTTTGATGTACAGAAAGTTTGGTTGACGGCTTCGTGATGAGGTCTTTTACACCCTGTATATTATAAAACAAAGTTCTCCGCCGTGTCTGTCCGTCTGTCTGTTCGCGATAAACTTAAAAACTACTGCACCGATTTTCATGCTGTGGATAGAGATCCTGTGGATAGAGTGCGAGTTCTCGAGGAAGGTTTTAGTATATAATTTGTCAAGTTTTTGTATACATTAGCTAAAATATAATAATATTTGTTGGAGGAAAATAAGCCATCTGGGAGCTTTACATTTGGTTGTGATAACCGACATCCACGCGGGCGAAGCCGCGGTCATCAACTAGTATATAATAAAATTCTACTCACATTGTCACATTACACACGCATAAATGCACCTATGTTTAGATTTTATTCACATGGCGGAAGTGAATAAACTGTGTGACCCTTCAGCTGGCAACTGGCCTGCAATACCATAGGTGCCAAATGCCAAAGGACCCATCACTCATCGGCTAGTTAGTTCAGTGCATCTTCCATGAAACGGGTACGAGAATAACCCATCTTCCCGACGCAATTTCTTCTATTTATTTTTGTTAGCCGATGAATAATTACTAGTTGTTTCAAGAAGCAAGCCAAGACAGCCAGATACCAATCATATTGGCAAGATATCTAACTGAACGGTATTTAGACTATTGCGAAATATTGCCCATTAAGGTGAATGCTCCAACCAGCCCGCAAAATTCAAATTTTCTTACGTACTCCTCCAAGTTCATAAAGGTCTAGCAATGACTTTGACCTTGAAAAAATCGTTCCTCGACCTTTATGAACTTCGAGGGTTGTATTGATGATTTTGATGATTAAAATTCTGCAACTACATACGTCTTACAATAGCGAACAATATTTTAATTAATCAACATACAATCTAGCACTGGCCTGCAAATTGCAAAAACCTAAGAAAATTTGAATTTCGCGGGCTACCTTGGAGCATCAGCCTTAATTGAACCTATTTATATACCCTGTTTAACCATTTTGCCGTGGCCACGACATTAATTTGTGTGTTCATCATCATCATCAGCCTATTAATGTCCCCACTGCTGGGACACAGGCCTCCTCTCTATGAGAGGGAATGGGCTATAATCCACCACGCGGGCCCAGTGCGGGTTGGTAGATGTCACATGTCTTCGAATTTTTGGTTTTAGGACATGCCGGTTTCCTCACGATGTTTTCCTTCACCGTTATGAGAGCAGCGGTGATGAAATAAATTACACAAAGTAATGCGCCTGTCTGGGTGCGAACCAACGACTTACTGTTTGTAAGTCGTGGCCGCCACCACTGGGCCACCGCTGCTCTCTATTTGTGTGTTACATTATACTATTATACAGCATATATCTAACGGTTGTGGTGAATTTAAATATATGTGTGACAAGCGGAACTGGTGTTTATTACAAAAGGTAAGTATAATCGATGTTTGAATCATGTGAAACTGAGTAGTATATGACCTTAACACGAAGTTCGTTACCCGTTGCAAACGGTCACCTCCTGCAGTATATAATGTAAGTACCCAAGTATAAAAAAACAGGTGTCGTTCCGCTTTATAGCAGGTATTTATGTAGCTGCAGTGACACTGAAACTGAAATGGCCTTAGTATCCGTCAGCTCACGCGTTATTTTCACTAATGCCAAATGCTGAAGGATAGCGTGCAAATATCTAGGTACGTTAATATTTCTTTCAATGAATTGTAATGCGTCGAGAAAAGAACCGCATTTACTGATATAAAGCTAGACTTCGAGAATACATATGTTTTTTTTCCGATTATTTTGATACTTGTAATTGAAATCTGTTCAAATAAACATAAAACCTGGTTTTTACAATTTAATAAAGAAAACATGGTACAGTAATAGACGTACGTGTTTACTGTTTACAAGACTAGCGAAGCACATGAAGTTATAGGCCGCTGACAAACGCAAACAACATTGACTTAGAACTTTGTTTACGACAACAAATTAATTATTCCTCTTACTGGAGCGTACCTATTGACCTAGAACCTCGCTGTCGTGTCGTGTCACATCAGAAACTAAAAACAGTCTCTTGGATTCGCTTATTAAACCTACGTCACCAAAAGCGGTGCCAAAACCGTCATGATCAAAGTTCGTAAGATTTTCCCCGATAATACTGTTGAAGTCGATACGTTTTATAACCAGTTTCACGGTTTATTTCTTACGTAGAGCATATCGTGTCGGTTTGGGCAAATACGTCGTGACTGATGACGTCATCGTTGTACAACGAACACCCACATTCGAATTGTGTCGGCATTTTCAAATGTAAAACAGAACAGCCTATGATGTAATAGTTAGTACACATGTATTTGTTGTGACGTAGATGGATAGTGCGTTTCGCACGTATCCATTGAGATAGAATATAGAATAGATATTTCAGTTTCTTTGAAGTCATCTTTAAAACACATTCATCAATTCGTATCTTTATGGGAACTACCAAGATTAGGAAAATAGACTCCGAGAGTATGAGTCTGTATCAGATTCAGAAAACCAATGCTTGGTAACTACTTTAATTTTATCTATAATGTTACTCAATCTGGAAGATATTAGGGTTCTTTTTTTATGAAAATGTACGCAGAAACACGAGACTTCGAATGGACTCAAGCAATAAGCGTGCATAGTTCTGTCAGCTGTTAAATAAATAGGTAGATACAGGAGTTTTATTTTTATTGCATGTTGTATTTTTCTGCTTTCTATTTCAAGCCTGTGTTAGATTATGTGACATCATATTGGGCCAAGGCAAAATATGAAAAAGTATTTTCTGCATCACATTTTCCTAATTTATCAGGCCTGGGAAAATTCCAGTAACTACGCAATCTTGTGTAGGTATACCAGCAATTTTAGCCACTGATCTGACATTAGAGACTATTTGAACTTCGTTCTCAATGAAATAGAGCCGGGAACCGTTGCCAAGTCGACCCGTCTGGTGACACGTCAGTCGGAAATAGCTGTTCTAAACTCACTATCGTTTTACGTTGGCCAAACTACAGATGCTGAAACTTCTGCTACTCCCTGATAGATGGCACTATTACCAATATTTTGAGTAAACGTGATCGATTTTTTTCTGGAACTACGATAACTCCCGCGCACGTTTTTTCTTCATTGGCAGTATCTAAGCGATGTCAATGCAAAGTATGTACGTTGAATATTACCTCTGATCACGTGGTTAAAAAACGTATTTAGTTCAAAGAACAAATGCTTGCTTCAGTACAGATTGGTTGCTAGGCCATCGCCAACATGTGGCTCAATAACTCATTTCCCGGGTTGACTCACAGTACCAGATAATAACTAGATAATAAACGACATATTTTCCGGATTAGGTACTACAGAAATATGTGAGCTATGTTAATGAACCAAAGTGACAATTCGTATAACACGATTATCATACAATGCTATGATGACATCTGGATGATCGTTGAGTAGGAAACATCCATTTCCAACAATGGCCATTAGGGTATTTTGCAAGCCATGATAGACGGAGTAAAAAGCTTGTACCTATATCATCCATAAAAATAACGAAATAATAGCTAACATACACAAACATATATGGGTATATATTGTTAGACGGAAGAAAACCGAAAACTACTCAATCGATACAGCACGGCACTACGTGAGGACGCTAGGACATCACTAATTTTGCTTGCTTGACATTCGATGAATTTAGCGGTAAAAGTGAGTCACCTATAATACTCGAGTGTATTTATAGGTGTTTAGAACTGGATTATATGATTAAAAACTCTTTTTATTACTAATTATATATACTTTTCTTTTTTTTATACACTGAATTTATTGTATTGTAAGATATATAATTGTTAAGGCAAATAAAGGCTATTATTATTATTATACACTACACTACAACAGCCCATAACGTCCACTGCTGGACATAAGCCTCTCCCATGATGGGAGGAATTTGCCTTAATCTCCACGCTTGGCAGGCGGATTGGAGATCGCAGTGATGAAAGACTAACAGAAAACGCTGCTGCCCATTCTCTGGTCTACGGAGGCGCAAGGTGTTCTGCCTCAGACATTAGTCGCCTTATACGACACCCGTAAGTGTAATGGGTTGGTTTGGTTCTATTCTACTCTGCCGGATACCACACGGCTATTATTATTATAATATATACATTTACATAATATTTATAGTTACAGAGATATTGAAATGTTTCATTTTATAACTTCGTCTTCATTTACTCAGTAAATAGATGCATAGGTAGTAAGTTGCCGTCAAATATTACAGGAACATAGCCATATTTTTTCCCATGGCAATCTTTTTCATCTTACCGTGAACCTTTTCCAGGTAAGTCTAAATATAGAAAAAGCGTCAGGGTCTTAAATTCATCGAATCTCAAAAAGGTCAACGTCTCGAGTCTCGATGTATACTAATCTGACTCATACCAATTCTGATTCTGACTATAAGTAATTTAAATATGGAGAGTCCTAAAAAACTACAGGTTACCTGTGATTTAACTGGTTTTCTATAGGTGTGATTGATTGATTAATAACGTCTTTTGTTTTTATACAAGGTGTTAAGTTTAATTCATGCGGTTTAATTTTAAATAATGGGTATTTTATTTTTCAAACAATTCTTTGTAATTTTTATAAAATTTATTATCTGTAATAGGTCCGCCATTAAAGTTAATTGCTTGCAATTTATTTTGTTTTTGTTACTTTTTCTTTACATTAAGAATGTTTTTCTTTCAAGGATACTTGAATTAGATTGATGTTCCCTAGCCTAGTCCACTGACGGACTATGCTTATCCCAAGTTATGGCTCACCCTATCTACAAGGACTCCAGGATAGAACATAGTTACGATTGCATTACTGTTATCGATGCTATGTTATGACTACCTACAGATTTAAAAACCATTTTAACAGATTATAAATTTAAGGACTGAACATAATTGAATGCATTGTTGTATAGATGTTAATGTTTATATATCTACTTGCTATAAGTACTTAGAACATATAACCCTGTTAAACACGGAACGAATTCACCGGCATGACGCACCAGTTACACAATTTAATTATTGTTAACTGTTATTTCCAGTATAAACACGTCACCTCCCTGTTTTATTATCCTTTTGAACATTTTATTATGGATATCATTATGTAACTGCTATGACATTACACCTGGCTATTGTACGAGTATAACTAGGTACCTACCTCCTTGGCTTACCCATTGTAAGTCTTCATTGATTCTTATTTATTTATTTATGTCCTTTTAAGTAACTACTAACAAATACAGCTCTTGTATGTTAATACAAATTGTTTAGTTTCTCTGTTTGTTATGTTTAAAATCAACAAAATGTTTCGGATCCCGATTTTACTTTGATGTCCATTTTTTTAAATAAAAATATTTAAAATAACGTTTCTGAAAAATCACCCCTGAGCCCTTTGGGCTGACACTGACGGACGGTTCATAAAAGCAAAATTAATTTGTAATAGTAAGTATTTAGTTATTTACCGATAAAACCAAACAATTTTGTACAAAACAAAGAATCTATCTAAGTATGATAGGCGCCATTACCTTAAGAAGTTACTTGTTTGTTTAATTAAGTCAGAACTACCGTAACTTGATCCCCTGATCATGACTAACTGAGATTTATAATCAAAGGCGCCATCATAACCATTTTCCTAGTAATGATTCATAGATCAGTACCAAAATAAAATAAGAAACATGTACCTATATCTACTGATCCACGATCACGAAGCACGATTTATATAGGATATCTACCTACTTACCTATAAAAAAAAAATTCATGAGTAGGTACAATGTACGACATTTTAATACGTTATTTTTAAAACCAATTCTATTTTTGTAACGCTCTATTCCTAAAGATTTTCCTTCTACGTTCGTGTATCTCACCAGTAACAACGTCACTACTAATTAGTCAACTGTTAGTTAGTAGATAGATAATGATTCATTAGAATGAATAAGAACAAATGACGCTTGTCAGAAAAAATACGGTTATTCAGACAAAAACGTCATCAATACGGTGCGAAGTCATTTGGGCAAATTAATCATTTCCTGGTCAGTGTTGATATGATTTTAATGATGATTTCTAGAGAAAATTCTGTTCTGCACGTTAGTTAGCTAGAAAACGCGTTCAAAAACTATTTTACATTCATGTTTTTTCACTCAAACATTTAATTACAGACTAAACAAATAATTTTTAAAGTCGCCATTTTGAAGTTTAAAGACTAGTTGCTAAAAAACATTTCAATATAAATGTCTTCTTAACCCACTCGTCCTCTGAAAATAACCAGAATTTCAGAATAAACCAAAACTGTAGCTACCTGGAAAAATACTAAGTAAGATGATACTACATTTAGAAGAAGAGAATCTTATGGCTTATCTAAGTAACTAAAATTAAGAAAACAATTATTAATAAAAAGCATTTCAAAGTCGCCATTTTGAAGTTTAAAGACTAGTTCCTGAAAAACATTTCAATATAAATGTCTTCTTAACCCACTCGTCCTCTGAAAATAACCAGAATTTCAGAATAAACCAAAGCTATAGCTACCTGGAAAAACACTAAGTAAGATGATACTACATTTAGAAGAAGAGAATCTTATGGCTTATATAAGTAACTAAAATTAAGAAAACAATTATTAATAAAAAGCAGATTCACACCCACAACGAACACTAAATGAAAAATCTCTAAAGTTATAGAAAGCAAAGAAAACGGTAATTAATAAAAGAAATAAATGAATGATCGCATTGTTTTATTGATTGTGAAAGTTTTGTTGATGTTGTATTCGGACGTGGTCAAACATAATGTGTCAGTACTGAGTACATAGTAGGTACATACAAATAATACGAAACGTGAAAGCGGTCCTTTCATAACATAACGAATACAAATTGTGGACAAAAAGAGTATATAACGAAACAGCAATGAAAGTAGTTGTTTAGTTATAGTAGTTTCCATTGTAATTGATCATGTCAAAATCAAATGCTTTGTAGATTAAAATATTCATAGCCAATAAATCGAAACCTGGGCAACAAGAAATCTAGTTTAAATTCGACAGTTAGACATTCCAGCCGTTACCTAGCATAGGTACATATTAGGTCGTTAACCTCTCTTTTGTTTTAGAATAATGCTTCAAATGCTAACAATTTCCGACATGTGCCCTACTTACGACCTATAGGTGTATGTTTAACAATCATATTATCTTGAGAAATGGGAGGAAAAACCAAAAGTTTTGTTGGATTTCTTATCATCTTGTTTTAAAAGTAGTTTTAAAGGTAATGAGGGAAACGGGTCACCGGGCACTTAACCTGCACTATTACTATCTTTAGACTCGGTTCCTGCTCTTAAAATACTTTTTCTAAATATGCGCCTACGCAAGTCTCGGCAGCACCGTTCGGGATTCCGGCCCAATTTAACAAAAGAACGGCACATTGTGCTCCTGCAAGTTTTACTACAGTCTTGAATATCTCCGTTGGAGATTTGAACTTTTAAGAGCTACCCATGGGTCTAAAAACGGTAAAATAAATCATAGAGAGGATCCCGGCATCTCCTGGAACCAACAATACGAAGACCACATGCACCAACTTGCACTGGTCCCGATGATGTTGAAAAATTGCCCACTACCTCTCACAAAGACGGGAGCCTGTGACGAAGAAAGAAAATCACAGACGTGAAACATTAATTGGCTGATTATGGGTATTCTTTTGAAAATGTCACCCATGTGGAAAATGTTTGCCAAAAATAGCAGCGTCATTAGTTCCATACCATAACTATGTTTTATAGTTTCTATGAAAAAGATCTGGTTCATTAGTCACTAGGTATCCATTGAAACGTTTCACTGTATTTATTATGTTCAGTCTTCTGTTTTGTAACGTATCATTAACATATTGAATCAATAATGATGACGTCATTTTAGTATCACGAACGTCTGTTTTTTTAATCATTCTTCACAAGTAAGGTTCCAATGATTTTACGTCATTGCAATCGTGTTGGGTTATTGGGCTTAAGACCCAGAATTCTAAAAGCTACCTACGCAATGTAGACGTTAGTGTCCTAATCCTTGCAGTAAACCAATTAATGGTGTCGATTCTGTTGTGCACAAACTAAACTTAATTTTGGCTATTGCTATCTTTTTCTCTCTAATAAAACGAGAAAGAGACGGTCGTAATTTAGAGCTGTCAAATTTAGTTGGAACTAATATTTCTATACAAGTGAAGGGGGCACGTAAAAACATGTCGACTAAAAACTCGGTGAAGCGCTAGGCATAAACTAGTTTGACATCTCTAACTTATAAGTTCATAGCTATAGCCGTTCTTTTCTTGCACGGCCTTTTAGTAAAATATAGCAATAGTCTAAATTAAGTTTAGTTTATGCACAACAGAATCGACACCATTATCTAATTCTGTCTGTTGTTTTAAGAAAACCACACCTTAACGAAGTGAGTTTGGCGCAGAGCTAATTTTAAAGCATATTTTCAGAAACGGTTCCTCGACTTTTAGTTTACAGTAGGTATAGTTTGTTCGCATATATTCTTTCCAGCAGATTTTCAAATGTTTTGCATATTGTTACAAAACCTGTGATGGAAGATGAAGAAGGTGGAAAGCACCGTTACGTTTGAAATATCGTCAAAAGAAATATATTGTTTTCAAGGTACAAACTATTTTCCCTGTCTAGATGGCGCACTATTTTCCCATACGGTATGTTGAAAACGTATACGACCAGGTAAAAACAATTTTATTGCTTCCTTGTACAGATTATAAAGACAGGTACTATGTAGACATATATTAATTACTAATAGCTATGACCGTTTCAAAGAAACCCTTGTTATATTGATTCCGTTGATGTCACGAACATAAGGAAAAGGTACCGGTAAGTCAATTGAAGCTCAAGTGTCCTGCAAATAAAGGAAACTTTGATTTGAAGATCGATATTTTATAAATGTTAATCTATAGAGGAAAACTACTATAATTTCCTTTATAGGTAGTTCTTTTGTCAAGGGTTAAATCCAGCATGACTGACGCATAATGAAAATAGATAATAGATTGCTGATTTTCTTTACCTGTCATTTGCAACTTGCAGTTGCGTCAGTTGGCGAAAAATTTTACTTTTAGAAATATATGTGCACTGCTGTATTTTCAACACTTGTCTTAGAGTTAGAGCTGAGAGTTGTAATTCCTAACAGTACTAAATGTAAAATAATTATGTATTTAGGTATTGATTTAGATGTCGTTTTATGTTTGAGAAAACTTGCATTAAGTAGTGTACAATGTCGCAAGTCTCACACGATGTTTTATGCTCACTGAATAGTATTGTACCACTTTCATTGAGTTGCTATTTGAAATCTTCGAACGTTGTGTACTGAGTTTGGATTCGCTTTTTGCCGGAAAACGAGCGCTTCTATTTACCCTTTGCATGGCGGTCATTTGAAAATATCTTTGAGGAAAAACAGTTTTGGCAGTGTATTGTTGTTACGTGGTTATTACTTCATTTTTAAAGTAAGTACCTATACATTTACTACTTGTACTTATAACTTGCAGAAAATATTGCAATATTTTTTTCCTTCCTTCAGAGTCACGACGTACCTAAGTACCTATGAATAATTAGACATTCAAATTCTGCGTCAGCTAAATTAACAACATTTTCTACTAGCTTCTAGTGCCTTCATAATTATGAAACATTGTTGCATTATTTATTACTCCTGGCTAGGTGTGTTATCTTAGCCACCTTGGAAAAGGAAACAGGACGACTTTAAGTAAACTGTTCGCAGTAAACACGTATTTCACATTGTTTTAGCTATCTTAAGTAGTTAATTTACACCCATTAAGCTACAAAGTCTTTCACTTATACTGAGTTTTCCCAGAAACAGTGACTCTACACGTACATTTGTATTGTATACAACAAAGTTACTAAGAGGTTCTTGTTAGCTTGTTTATACAGGTGACATCTTGCAGTACGTCAGTGTTTCGTAATGATATGCGTCATCAGCTAGTTTTAGTGCTTTTTCACAGTATATTTCGACATTTCATCAAGGAAAAATACTGTGAGAGAAAGTACGAATTTCGGTCAGCTGTTTCTGTTTTCATGTCAAGATGTGTACTGTTTCCACAATTCTCAAAAGTAGAAGCTATTCAAATTCAAATCAGTTTTGTCGCCCTCTTTCGTTTGAAGTTGAAACCGTTTAAAATATTTCAATTCTGCATAAATGTGTTTAAAATCTTGAAAGTCAACATCCTTAGCGTTCTATTTCTAATGTTCGAAGCACAAGTTAAATATAGCAAATAGTTCTTGTTGTAAATCGTGCATAGAAATCCGTATCCAGGTCGGGTCGGTCTGCGGGTGATAACGATAAGGCATGCCAGGAAGCGGGCCGAATGTTGGAGTACAAATATTGGCACCACCACACGTTCAGTTGTCGTATCAATAGGGCACGTATAGAGGTGTGAGTGAGCACTTCGATGGAAGTGAATGGCCTCGCCACGTTCTTAGTACAACCGTGCCGTGAATCGATGAATCCAAGTTGTTTTTTTTAATAATTGTTTTGCAAAATATTCTGGATCAAAGTTTTCTATGTAGATGTCTAAAGTGTGCCAATAAAACGCGAATAGGCACAAGCAGCTACAATTTATGTTGGTCGTAACTATAAATCATTTTCAACGAGAGTAACTGCCATAATCTAGACAAAATTACTTTATTAAAATAGAGCAATGCGTTTATTACTTTGAACGTAAATTACACGGTTCTGAGACCAGCTGTTTTCAAAAATAGGTTGCATTTCTATTGGGCTCAATGTCAGAAAACTCATTCTTTTAGTTAATCTAGGGGCATTGACCTACTGTTCATGACCTAGCAATCAGTTGATAAACACAGTTACGTATTGTGCCTGATAGTGTAACTGTATCAGCTCTACAAATGTATAATTTATCATCTTTAAATGTAGGTCATTACAAGAAAAAAAATCCCTGTAAATAAATTAAAAGAACCTAGTTTATAAACCTCGCCACTTTATCCAATCTGTTCATCATCTAAAATCTAAATTACATGCTCCCTCTAAAAGGCAATTCCAGTAAATGTAATCGAACTACTTATTCGTTTTTTGGTGTCTCTAGGGGCAGTGGCCTGAATGTCAAATAGATGTCAACAAAAAACGAACAAAGCACCGTTTTTAACTGTTACCTATCAAATTTATAATAGTTATCTGCGTTTGTACGTTTTTGCAGCTATGGAATAGTGCTATCTTTGGAGTTACGATTTACCTACAGAAGCTTCTAGCTGTTCATAAAGTTACGATTTGCTTACAGAAGCTTCTAGCTGTTCATAAAGTTACGATTTGCTTACAGAAGCTTCTAGCTGTTCATAAAGTTACGATTTGCTTACAGAAGCTTCTAGCTGTTCATAAAGTTACGATTTGCTTACAGAAGCTTCTAGCTGTTCATAAAGTTACGATTTGCTTACAGAAGCTTCTAGCTGTTCATAAAGTTACGATTTACCCACAGAAGCTTCTAGCTGTTCATAAAGTTACGATTTGCTTACAGAAGCTTCTAGCTGTTCATAAAGTTACGATTTGCCTACAGAAGCTTCTAGCTGTTCATAAAGTTACGATTTGCTTACAGAAGCTTCTAGCTGGTCATTCAGCGTCATCTTATGGCTCAAAGGAGTGAAGATCTGTAGAACAGTCAAGAGGACCATGATGATGAGAATCACACGTAGTTTGGACATTGATATGGTAGACATTGCTAATATTGGTTCACTTACAAGATAGATATGATTCAGAACATGAACTGCAACAATTTCAATTACACCATATTTAATTACACGAATGGTGTCAGTGTCGCCAGCATCACCATCAGCTAGATGAAGATGAAGTTTTTGTAAAAAAATATTATTATGAGGGATTGAATTCTGTTTTGAGCATAACGCATAAGACTTAAATTCAAAAGAGTGGGTGGTCGAAGATCAATAAAAATAACAGATAACAAATAACTATACTTCGCGATCATAAATCTTACAAGTAGGTATGTTTCTACCTAATACTCCCATTTCGAAATGGACCTCACGTATTTCGTATGTAAATATATTTTAAACGCATGTTTCCGACGGCGACAAGCCCAAATCAATTGAAAAGTCATTTGTATTCTCAACTAGTAACAAGGAGATAAAAATAAGAGGACACGGATTGCGCTAAACGGATGGCCCTGAATCGCTACTTCCATCCAATCGTTCAGTCTAGTCATTGTGTTCTGCATGGAGCATTGTTTTAGGCTGGCTGTCTACCTCGGGCGCCTTGTTTCCTGCAATTCGTATTTAAATAAGGACGTCCGCTTCCTTCGCAATTTTGCATACGAGAAAGTTATCGGTAAAAATCTTTTTATTAGGAATTGATGAACATTTAAAAACGGAAGACCCATTCTTGACTTATATGAAGTTTCATTATCGACTTGAAAATATACATATAACTATCAAATTACACCGAGTTTTATAGCTTTGTATATTGATCACGTGTGATGTAGATTTATTGATAGCTTGTTGATGGATTGACAGGTAGTTACGAGCAAAGAATAAAGTGCCTAGTTCGTATTTGATAAATAACTCATTTCCGTCTTTAACAATTTCATCCGTCATTAAACTAAATGTTCAATTACAAAAGACCTTTATCTACGTTAATTAGACCCTGACATTGTCTTGGCAATCAATTTTCCTTAAAATAGCGCAGACAGCAGGTCAAGTTGCATCTCTAGGACCAATCAGCACAAAGCCTCACGTATTTCAGACCATGAAGGTTGCAATTCAGTGGAAAGGTTCTACTTGATGGTAATTATGGCGAGGAGGAAGTAAGGGGGGAGCCAGACGAAGCCTTGTGGTCACAAGGCGCCGTTTGTTCTTGACCTGCCATGTATTTTCTAATGAAAATTCCTCCATGGAATCCTATAGCAAGTGACGATAAACTATAAATTTCAGGCTGAAGGGCACGACTTAATAAGGGTCAGTCGTGCATCGTCTGAGAATATCAAATCCCGAAAATTATGCTGTCTACGGAGAAACCTGTTTCCGCATGATTTACCTACCTTTCAAATCAATGTTTTGCTGTTATTGAGAAAACATTGGCATAGATGAAAAATAATCTGCGTCATCTAAAACATTATGCATTCGGTTTCAATTATGTATTTCCCCGTTTTATTAAGTATCAGCCGTATAAAATTGTGAGAACCTATTTGTTTTGCGATATTGCTTTGCATAAAACGTCGTTCATGACGTCAACTTGCAAAGTACCTACCTACCTACATAAATCAAGATCTAGGCCCTTTCCTTTCACAAAACAATTAATCAGTTGGACCTTGGATATAAATCCGCTGTAACAAACAATGATTGATCTGCAAGATAAACTTCAATACAGAACTTTGACTCACCTAAGAAGAAGGTTGAGAGAGCTGTCATTCCTGGCCGTGGGCACGTCCTTGACACTGGAAGGTTCGCTCCGAACTCCTCGCAATGAGTTCCTCAGCTGCCTCGGGATCGATGCGAGGAGGCCGCTGCTATTTCTTCGCTGATTAAGGCTCTTGGATCGCGTCAACTTGTTTCCCTCCAGATCCTCTTCGGCTTGAGGGTTCGTAGACACCTCCTCGCCGCTCCGAGAGATGGTTGTACTTGATACATCAGTCTTTATAATCGTAGGAACAGCAGTGTTCACCTCTCCCAACAGTTTCTCCCACGGCGACGCGCTGAGGTCCTCCTCCGAGATCGTCTCGAAGCTCCTCGGGCCGACCGACGACGAGGTCTTGTCAGACATATTGAGCACTAAATAGGTAAGGGGAAGGCAACGGAACGGTAGCACAACAGACACCTACAGGGCACTTCGTCACTTTGGGTTTTTAGTTTCTTGACAGCACTTCACTCTTATCATAATATCCATTTGTAAATCATAATGTTTGGGGTAGAAATGTTGACACTGGAACAAAAGAAAAACAAAATGTTAATGTGGTAGAATTACATACAGATTTAAAAACTGTAGCTCATACGAAACACATGTAGAATGTAAATGTGAAACAATGCATCCGTCCATTCAAAAGTACCGAAATGTACTTTCATAAAAATTTCTACAAACTTTTACTTTTACTGAAATTCGCATTTATGGAATTATATGCAATAAACAGAATGTATGACGGACATTTAAACGCTTTCGAGTAACTGACTGCAACTGATTAGCAGAAATGCTACAAGACAACAGAAGATGCCTTTCTAAATAATGTTCTTTAGCAATATTGTGTATTGTTTGAGGAGAAAGGTGCTGTTCCTCGTTAGCCGCAGAAATGTAAACAAGACGTGTTAGTCTTAATTAAGAGGTACACAGACTTTTAGGTGGACTAACTGTCAATTAAGTCGACAACATTTGAAGCTGGAATGCTAATTGGCTTTTAGAAATGTTCACTTATCATGTTGTAATTCGTGTCCGCGAGATTTTTTATGCATGTTAGTATTTTTTTCTGTAGTAAATTATCGGTGTATGAGACGAGAAAGTTGCCAACTTGCCACATACATAATTGTATGGTTATCTGCATCTATTTCGCAATCAAGTGTACCATAAAAGTGCGCAGCAATTTGATTTTGCGTGCCGAGGCCTGGTTCAATCAAATGATTTCTATAGGATGATTGCAAATTCATTATAATAGACGTAAATTATAGATAATGTGTTCCGGATTGTTCCTATTTGGACTCTGTCGTGTGTATTGTGTGGGTACATGCCGAATGAGACAAACAATTTTGTTAGGAGTACAGACTTTTTGTCACCGAACTTGAATAATTTTTGCGTAAGGTTGGTATTTAAAAATCAATCACATAATAATATTATACCATGAAATACTAAATTGTAAATAAGGTAAATCCAAAGTAAATCTACAGTTTCAGCAAAAATCACATAATTATGTTTCTATGGCTAAAAAATTACTTTGAACTTTTAATAAGGTTTTTTTTTACCATAATCGTTATGATTTTCTCTCAGTAAGTACCTGACAAGCTCAAGTTATGCGGACTGTGATGTCGAGTTAAGTATAATTAAATTGCTCTTATTGCTTGTGATTTTCGCGAAAGTGAAACATGTCCCTAATGCGTAGGTTAATATGTATGTAGAGAAAGCGGAACACGAGTTGCAATTCTGCCGCTTGTATTTGTGTAGATGTGCTTTAATAATATACTGAAGTAGATAGTTATGTAGTAGTTCAGTTTGCAGGTGTTCTATATTATGAAATTAATCATTATATTATTAACCCCCGAATACTGAAACGTCACTCAAAATTTAAGGGCTGGTTAACATTTGAGCAGCTCCTAAACTTTAAATTTCGTATGGCCAAACGTCACTTTTGAGTATCTGTTAAATATAAGTGCTATTTTAATTTTAAATGACGTTTCAGTATTCGGGGGTATGACTAGTAAATTTATTCTAAGCATGGCCCAGGTTTTGTAATATTGTAATGTACATAACTTGACAACAAAACAAAGGAATATAAAATTATAAACAAGTAATGGTCTATTGAGTATGTATGGTCGAACAAGCTATTTGGTTTACAGTTTAACCAACAAATTACATTGTAAAATGTATACCAAATAGCTTGTTCGACCGTACTAAGGCGGCTATTGCACAAAGAGAAGAAACAATTTGTTTTCTCAGAAATTCCTTCTAAATAGCACGTTAAAAGACAATGCAGTAAAAGTAATACGATGTTCAGTAAATGTGAGTAACACGATGACGATGAATTTGTCTCTTTTCAAAATAAAGAAAAATTATAGTTATTTCGAGCTATACTTGGAACTAATTCAATTTGTATGCAGAATTACATTAACATGAATTATTTTAAGTAACAATATGGCGGTAGCGGTGACCAATTAATTTGAATTTATGTATAGCGGAAAATTTTAACGTTGGCAACAACTTTAGCAGTTGTAGGTACAACCCTAGAGTTGAGACGTTACACAACGTCTGGGACAATAATTTATAGGATCTTTAAATAAACTGGGAAGATTCGACACGTGAGACAAAAATTTATAGAGCAGAACGGGAAATACTAAAACCAATGAAATATGTTCGTTTCGCGTATCACCGGATGATAATTCAAATTTAGAGTAACCCTATACTGGTGGGCTGTGGCTCGTTCCACGGCGGTTGATCGTATTTTAAACCGACGCGTCTGCCAAGTGTCCCGCGGTGCTCGAATGTGGGTCAATGCTCCAGTCACACGCTGAATCATGGACTGATACCGCTGCCCTGATATCACTGAAGTATTCTGACATAAAACGTCCAAATGTTGGCCGAAATACAAGCCAGCTTCTTTGATCTTTTGAAGATTTCCCCGAACCCGCCTGATTAATGCTCTTCCGGATTAAAGCTTTTATTGAAATGTGGTTCACGTGAACTCTTAAAGCATTTTTTGGAATGAAGTCTCTAACACCATAAAACAAAAATCCAGGCTACCTGGTGCCAAAATTCGATTGCGAAATGAGTTATGATGAAGTTTCGACGTTTCGCAATAAACTATGCATATAAAATCACAGTTTACATAATTATGTACCTGGGATAAAATAGTAGATAACTTAATAAGTACATAGTTAATCGGTGCAAAAACTTGTCAGTTGAACATTTATCACAACATGACAAAAGTGATAAACGGTGGGAACTTGGAACAATGCGTAGACCTTATCATTGTCTATTATTTATTATCAGATCCTGCCCTATACGACCGGTTTGAAGTAACATAATTTAGGGCAAGAATTTTAGCCTTCGAGTAGCTTCTATAACATAAACCGAACGGTGAAACTGTGAATAGAATGAAGACATGAGCATGTTGTTGGAATTTCAACTGTCGGTGCTGATAAGAATGTTGGAAATTCAGTGGCACAATCAATGTCCCATATGGCATTTCATATTTTCACAATCGATATGTTCAATTAAACACAAAGAAGGATAAATGCTAAAAACTTGTTCAATTAAAACATGGGTCAATAAGGAGCTGCTTTTATGAGCGACTAGTTGCTGGATTTTTTATTTTATTTTGCCTAAGATATGTACTTTTTATGTGTGTGTAATAAATAAATTACATCTCAATAGACATTCCTTGTTTGTGACTTCGTAGAATTTGTAAGTGATTCGAATAAAACAATAATTGCAATCATAAAGCTCCGTTAATTTTCATAATTGACTAATTATTTACCATCTACCTATATACGTAAGTAACTGTGATTGAAAGTCTTACCATTAAGTAAAATGTTAAAGATACGTTGGCCTTTTGGGAAACTTAAAAGTATCTTTTACGATCGCTGGTTCGAGGTGGCGCAGAAGAAGAGTAACTGGAACCTTTACCCAGCAGTGGCACATACAATAAAAAAAAGTTAAAATTATCACGTTAACGTAAAAAAGTTACTTACTTAAGTTACTTTTCTGTATATTATTATTATCTTGCATGCAATGTATCATGTACACCATGTTTAAACAAAAAAAAATTTGCTTACTTACTTACTATCAAATAACATTGACAATTCATCAATCTTCCTTTTTTGAACTAAGAATATTTTAGGACAATTTTGATTAGCTTACCACCCACCACATTATTGTAGAGCTTATCAGTCATGGACTAGAATCCAGCCCCACACAACATAAACTACCATAGCAGCTCTATACTGCATGCCTAATTATGATAATGAAGTCTACTCCGAAGCTAAAAGGAAGTAAAGAAAGAAAAAGTTATGAATCAGCCAGTCCTTGTATTAGTATTCCTAATGTTTAACTATTCTATACACTAACGTGCTATATTTTCTATTAAGTTTTATGATATGGACGGCACGTACAGCTATAATGTTCCCCGAACGTATTCTGCAAGCTGATGTTTGAAAATGGGAAGTTAAGTCTGCAAATAGTCTGCCCAGACGTAGACCAACACTTGTTAGCTTAAATAATTGTAATGTTATTCGTTCATCACTACGTCTAGCCGTTGATAAATAAATATTTAAAGCGAATAAGCAACAAGTTTAATTAGTTGTTTTGTACTGTGGAGTTCTACCTCTTAGCTATCAGTAACTATATTGAGGACCAGAATGGCGCTGCGGTACTGAGGCCTTACGTTCTTAGGGTCCCGGGTTCGAATACCGGTAGGAGCTAATGTTTGTGTGATGAGCATGGACATTTGTTTTCGAGTCATGGATGTTTATATGTATAATAAGTATGTATTTACAAACAAAAAGTATCTATGTAGTATATCAACTATCTGGTGTCCACGACACAAGCCGCGTTGCTTAGTGTGGCGCTAGATGGCGCTGTGTGTAATGTCCAGTGATATTTATTATTTATATTTACAGGGTGTAAGGGAAATACACTGGCCTGCAAAACTAAGTATAACACTTTTAAAATAGGACTCAAAAAATTATTTAATTTTGTACATAAAAACTAATAAAGCTGATAAAAATTGCTATAAAACGTTTTTTAATTTAAATCTCTAACTTCTAGTTTTCAAAAAAAATAAATTTTAAAAGTGTAGTACTTAGTTTTGCAGGCTAGTGTAGATGTAAGTAGGTACAATCAGAAATTGAAAAAATAATTAGCTATTCCATACATTTTGACCGAATTGTTTTAGCTACAAAATTTTCGAAACTGGACGTCGCGTCGCGTCAATGGTAACGGATTGTGCCTCGATGTACCTTATACCGCGTATCACGTGTGTGGTCTTAGAATAATTACTAATTACCATCCATCCTTTTCAAATTAAAAATGTTGATATAATTAAACCTAGGGATCTCTAAGCCACTACACACATCACGAGTCGTACTTAATAAGTCTTTGTTCACCTGTGGCCAAGTAATGATGAGGCATGCATGCCTAAGGCGGCAATTAAGCTTGCTATTACCTACTGCAGAATTAACATAGCTATCTGCATGGAGATCCAGATTACTCAGTACAATAGTATTGTGAACACGAGGAGTGCTAATCAGTAATATGGTCACGTCACGTTATGAAACTGGTGTCATAAATACCATGAGTTCTTCAAATTGTTAAGTTGGGAATAACAATTGTCGAAAACAGAATCAGGCGTTATGCTCGTTTTTGCTACAGCTTGGAGTCCTAGCAGTTGGCTGGTAATTTGCCAATAGTATAGTTTGAAGCGGCCCATCAAACTGACGATTTTCAACTCCTTTAAGAATTCCTCCTTATCATTGCACAGTTGGAATTACAACTTAATATGCTGAGCTGAGCGTTGAAAATCGAACTAACTAATAAAATTAACATAGCTATGTCCTAATGTTAGCAAACCGAACATAACTTTTTTATTTTCGAAGAAAACCAAAATTATGTCATGGCTAAACATGGGCCTTCAACAACAATAGAAAATACTATTCTAGAGACATGACGTCCTCGTTATTTTCAATAGTTGCAAACGCAAACTGAATCGAATCGAAGATGTTCTTGAAAGATGCATAACTAAGAGTGTAGGTACGTACTTAAAATATCTCTTGATCTGTTGTCAAATCAAAGAAAAAAGAGTATTAAAACAAGAATAGGCATGACGACAGTATCAAAAAATTGCAAATCTATTTGGTCCGTCAGTTAGTATTGGAAATTAATGGGCACGTATTTTTTGTTTTTGTAAATCAATGAATATTGACAAAAATAAAACGCATCGAAACTCGGGAGTGGGGGCTCGTGACGTCAGAACTAGCTAAAAATTATACCAAGGCGTGACGTATTGGGAATTTTAAAAGCGTCCTATCTTCGTCAATTTTGGTCTACGTAACAAAACAAAAAAACACGGGTCAAATATTTTTTGATAATCTACCTGATTATTAGATTTTATATATATTTTTGAGACAAAAAGTATAGATAAAGTATAGTTTATATATGTATAAATAAATAGTATAGTATAGTACGACTAAAAACCCAACTACTGAAAAAAATGCAGCCTATGTTACCCGGGCCATAATAACGAATCGATTGACACATTACTCATAAAAATCGGATGAATAGTTTAGGCGCTACGGTTGGGCATACGTAAATACAAACATACATACATGTATTCATACATACATAGACTGCTAAAATCATAACCCTTTCGTTTGGCTTCGCTGTAGTCGGGTAAAAAGCGCAAAGGTTGTCAGGGGAGACTGGAAGAAAAACAAGTGTTGACCCCAAGTAACTTGAGACAAGAGCAGAAGATGATGAACGTGTCAAAGTAAAGCCTCAGGTCTTAAAAGTAGTAGTAGTAGGTAGCACTGGCTACTAAGATGGTTGTGCCCATGAATCTCTAATCATAACTAAAAAGAAGTTTTATTAAAAATGTCGGGGTATAATGTTACAATCTTCCATCAGCGACATAATAATATTTAATCATAGTTTCAATTCCGTCTGTCCAAATTAGCTTCTCTCATAGTTAGCATCGTCCAATTTGTCCAGTCATGTGCTTCTTTTAACGAGATGTACTGTGACGCTAGCGACAAGTTCAGTCACATGTTTATTCAGACCAAAAAACTGTACACTTTCTAGTATTTAGTAGTACGAAACAAATTAGTAACTGTCGCCCACTAAGTCATGTTCCTCAGTGACCCAAATTGCCAATTCGATCGTGTCTGGTGGGCCACCTTACGATAAAAACTCTCCATTCATGTAAATAATAGATTCAGAGACATTTGTGAGATTTTTTAAATACGGCCAAACAAACATCGAAGTCAAAGGAGCCTTATACAGAATGTGTAACGAATAACGGTGGTCACAACGTGATGCTATTTCAGTATTTTCGGGCTTTTGATCAATAACAAACACACTGATTTTATTCGCGAGTAAAAGTTTTTGTGTCAAAAAATGAAACCACTTTGAATCGATTCTGCAAATATCTTCGAGAAAGTTGCTTACATCCAACCAACACAAGCAAGACAAGACATAATGTTTTCATTCTGACATAACTGAATTTGTATAAAAACTAAGGGTTGCTTAGATGGAAAGAAAATAAACCAACACCTCTAGTATTAGTAGAGACAGACTCAAAATATTTTACGACTCGTAAAATAGTTTTATATGCTGATAAAAATATCATTATGTAGACAGTCGATATTTACGACAAAACGTTAAAAAACGCTGCGAAGTTATAACACTTGTATTATATCCGTTACGTGGCGAGTTATTTTATCTTTGACTTCTATCACTTATCTCTATCAGTTTACCCTAACGAAGGAGTTTTCTAGAAAGTTGGGATCGTCAACAACAGAAATAATATTATTTATGGGTGTCCTGTGAATTAATTTCATGTTAGACACTAATTTGTTCTGGCACAATATTTAATTATCCACAACATAAAACACGTCCAATGACGCTTGTCATTTGTACATCAGTCACCATAATATAAGATCATTCAACTATTATTTTGGTAAAAGAGAAATGTTGGCCGAAAAGCCGGAAGATATACTTGGAAACTGACGTATTTTTGCGACCTTAATCAAAGGAAAAATTCATTAATTTCTGCCAGTTCTTGGAACATGATTTGTGGCCATCACAGTATCCAGTCCATGAACACGGAAGCCAACGAACTTTATTATATTATTAGTGCAATTTCACTCTCTCCTCACTGTTCTTAGGAATAAGGTTATTTCCGCAGATCCGTGAATTCATTCCACGAACACATTATACGGACCGTTGGCCCGAGAATTAACTGGTTCACGATAAAGTAGCAAAGACTCATTCATAATTGAATAATTGATTCCCTAATCACTAATACAATTTGGGGATTGGTAAACGGTAACGGTTACGGATTGGAATCTACTACAAGATTAAACCCACGTTATTCACGTATGTACATCTCCGAAATAACCCAACCGGGAAATAAATAACTCCTAAAATACTAAATTACTAAATCTTTATATATATTAAATTTGGCATCCATGATGCAAAATTAATTAATTGAATGCATCATAATGATCGCAGCGATTTTGTTCTTCTTTACATGGAAAACATTTGCGATGCCTTATGTCAGACTTGTGGTTAGAAGAACAATCTTGGACTTCGAAAGGAGAGAATGATGGCATTGCTTCTATTGTTGCTAGGGTGTCGGTTGCCGATTACATAGACCTTACAAGTCGTAATAGTAGGTATTCCCTACAAGTATTCAGATTACATGCATCATTGTTCTCGTATCATCTGACTGCCAACAAGTACCAGATAAGTGATGGGAACCTTAATGAGATTATTGTTGCTAGACGTGTCTTCTTTTCACTTCATTGGTTGCTAAGCACGTTTTTATGCAATTTTTTGTTCGATTTAGTTGAAAATTGATTGTATGTGGTGTGATAAATCACATTCTTATAAAAATATGCTAACAGTTACTTTTGGTGACGTAACCTCTTTCGAGTACATGAAAAAAAGAGTAAAACAGAGGAAATTCTTCCATTTTTACGGTCTGGTGACTCTATTTAAATGTCGATGTGTCTAGACACATCGATATTTAAATTTCATTTTGAAATTGGAAATGTTTGAAAGTAACAAAGTTAATATTACAAATATCGAAGAGGTGAAATTTAAAAGGAATTGAGGTGGCGTGTGGGTAGTGGATGCTGTGAAGATTGAAGAGCCATGGAGAGAGATTGTCTTTAATTTATTGAGTGTTGAGAGTGCTGAATAATAAATAAAAGTTGATTGAAAAATTAGCAAATTCGCCTGCAAACATTGCATTTTAATCATCTTATCAACATCATTTAGAGCAGTCATCATGTAAAAACGCGCTTATCTCTGACGCATGTAAACACACAAAATGAACCCAAAGATACCGTTATCAGTCAAATTGATCGTGATTGATTCCTCCGCACTCTGTATTACTGTGTATGAATGGCTGAATGGTCGAATGAAATAGACGTAAGGTCAAATGTTCGAGTGGTTGTTGTGAATTGCCAAGAATATAGCTAATTGTACATAGCTCAATGGCAATATACATTAATTGAAATGCCCGTTGTGATTGAACGATGGTATCTGTTGCATGGTTGTGTGAGAGATAAGTGCAGAGGGAATTCAGCTAACTGAGCTTACGTGTATGTCATTTTTTTTTAACTTTGCCCAACACTAGGAAAATCTCTTGTATCGTGACTGCGTTTACAAACATTTATACTCCACACAAAACATCCTGATCCGGAACAAGTACCAGTAAGTCATACAAATATTTGTCCATGCGGGGATCGAACCTGTGACACGCAGCGCAGCAACCAATCGCTCAGACACTGCCCCAAACTCGCCGCCATATATGGCTATGGTGTATATGACTGACTGTCATAATTATGTATGTTGAGTACAAGATTTTCACGTCCCCAAGCGTCTGATTGAAACTCATAAAATACACATCGATGAACCGAAACGAAACTTATTTTATCATTTAAGATAAATTCTGTAATCTTTTAATTATTTTTTGTGAAAACGGGTATGTACCGGTTGTGTTTTTAACTAAATACCTACGTAGAAAAATAAACCTGAATGCCCTTTGATAAAGCAGCCAATGCCAAAGGAAAAATTTACTTATCACAAGTTAATAGTCTAATAATACTATTTACAGTGTGAATTCATTTATGTTTGGTTTTGTTATTTAATAAACGTGACCCATGACGAGATCTAACCTCTGACAGCACGTGGTCAGATTAGGAGTTATTTTCGCCAGACATTATGTATGTATCTTTGTGAATTAATTCTTGTTCTTGCTATTGCTTCAAGTGAGATACCTACGCCTTATTGCAAACATGCTATCCCTTACATCACTTTCGTACATAGGTACAACCGCAGGTGAGCCGCAACACGCTTATTGTACTGAAATTAAAGGCACTGTGGCACTACGGCTACAACGTGCGCCTGAGCTGGCTTCAAGCTCATCTTCATCATTTTACTGTGCCAGATTTTACTTGAGGTCGGCGCGACACATTCTCTTCTTCCATTCTCCCCTGTCAGACGTCACGGTATCATTTACTCCTACAGACTACAAAGAATTTCTTCACTGGCTGGTAAAACTGTCTGCGATTAAAGATGTGAAACTTTTGAATGCATGCATAATCAACTGCCTAAGAATTGTCACTGTCACAGTGTTGAGTGAAATCGAAAAAAGGATGACTACCGACTCCCACACGTTGGCTCACTTTAAAACTCGCATAAGTTTATGAAACAGCTCTAGCATTGTGTTTTCCTAAGTATACATAGTTTTATCTCATCTTCATTAATGATTAAAACATCATTATCTTTTGCCATAGCTCTTTGAATTTTAGCCCTTTGGGCACAGTCTTTAACAAATATCTTAATACAGTAGTTCTCCAGGCAGGTTTTTTCCAGTACGGTATATTGTTTTTGTTTTAAGATTGCGTCAGTCGATCGACAGACTCTTTCGGCGCCACACTTAATCTGTAGGTACATTAATTAAATATAAACTTTACGGTTGTTAACATGTGAACTGTTTTACAAGTACCTACCTACCGTATTTTGGGTACAGTTCAATAAATTCATGGTTAGCGATGATGGTTGTTCTTTATTAGGGTGTGAGCACCATTTCTGTTTTATATTTTCATTCTAGCTGGTGTTTAATTGAGGGAATTATTTATATTTGGCATGGCAACAAGTTTTGTAGCAAACGTTTCCTCGAAACTAATGCTAAAGCGGTAGGTGCCTTTCATGCTTGCGGATACATAGCGTAATTTTTACTAGGTTTGTTTATGTAGGTAATACCAGATGAGTTTTTTATCGCTTTCCAAAAAAAATGGGTGTACCAAGTGAACGGAGTAGAAGCTTTTGGCATACCTAGATTTTTTTTCACAGCTTAGAAAAAAAATGATTTATCATCAAAAAACCATACAAATTTCAAGTAAACTTTTCATATTAGAATAAAGAAAGAGAAATTTTGAAGAAAAAAAATTTAAAATATCTAATTTCAAATCATACTCAATACGCGTATGATTAGAATTTCGAAATTTTTCGTTAAAAAAACTAAGTATGCCATTTGCTTCTACTCCGTTCACCTATTATACACATTTTTTTGTAAAGTGATAAAAAAGTCATTCTGTATAACAAAAACGGATGTACTTACTTAGTACATACTTGATTGGATTGCATTTTTAATAAATACGTCATTCTCGGGTTTTAAACATTTTCATTATTGGATTTCAAACATTTCCATTGATAGGTTTTTTACTTTTTACACTTATTTACTTTTTGTTTTTAATTCTTATACTTTGGGGCTTCGACTGTTCTTTCTATTTCCACATTACATACAATTTTTCAGTCTCACAAACAAGTTCTAATAGACTACATAGCAAACGCGTCGTCTGCTAATTAAACGACTATAATTTTAATAGCCCCAGCAAGACATACCATGTCCATTTGAGCCACGTGTGTGCCACCCAGCCTGAATTAATCATCGCCTAGGTATTAATTGCTACTTTAAACAACCTTGAACGACCATGATGTTCATTGATGCGATTTTTCATACCTGCATACCCTAACAATTTTTTTAATTACAAGAATACCTATTAATCACCATGCATAATTATGTACGTAGGTAGGTACATAAAAGTAAACTGCGCTATAGATTAAAAAAGAAACACTTCATTCTTCGAATTTATTATTGAAGCGTTTGTGAGTTTTTAACCGCTAAAAACTGCATTTTGCTCACGTACTTTGTATTTTTTTTATCAATTCAACAACGTATATTCCCAGAATATTACAGTGGCTACCGATGAGTGTCGAAATAATGATAATCATGGCTATTATTACGACTTCCTACTCTAACCAAACCGTGGGCGGCACTGTTTCAAATAAAGTTAATTTGTGGTTCAGGGGCATCAGCAATCGTCATTGCTTTTATATTTAAATCACTATGTTATGTCAACGTAAAACACTGGCATTATGTCACAAGTGATTAGCTGGCCATTACTGTACGGAACGAGATACCGAAGTATGTAAAGCGTGATACGAATTATTACGACACAATAAGACTTGTTGGAATGCTAACTATTTAAAAGAATTTCAACCTTATTACTAGGCAGCTAGTAGCTGAAATGACGTAAGTAAACGCTTATCCTTTTTTTAAATCATGGCGACGACGAAGACTCGTAATTTTGCAATCGTACTAATTGTGGGACCATTGAAAGTATTAAAACTAAAGGCCCGGTTTCCACCAACAGGGAGACGAGCGAAGCGGAATAGACTCGCGGAGGTTGACCAATCACATTGATTGAAATCCACACCACGAGAGTGTGGTGTGGATTTCAATCAATGTGACACACACATAGCTCCTCTCCGCTCCGGTCATCTCCGCTTTTATGAAAAAGCGGCCTTAGATACTCTTTTCGGCAGTAACTATTGTCTACAGTTTTATAGACAAGTTTTGACACGGTCGAATAAGATTTAGAGAATCCTGAATGCCATGAAACTAATGTGGCAATTGAACTCGGTACCAAATTCTGTGTTCGACCATGGAAACTAACAATACGTAGGTAAATGGTGGTTAAAAATTAACGAGACTTAAATTATTGTAGCCGTGCAATATTTAGATAAGGCATGACTAACCATCGCTGCTCTATGCAACTCAAAGTTGGTTTTGTAGGTGGACCAATCGACGAGGTATTTTTGTTAAATTGTTGCAAGCGGACATTATGTGTGAAGTCAATTTAGCAGAATTTCTATTTAAAATCAATTGAGATATAAAATTATTCATAAATTTAAAAAAAACCTAAAGTAACTGCTCAAAAAATTAGGTATCATCGACCCGTCCCAAAGACAATGTCAGTGTGGAGCCCCTCTGCAGGATATGGCCAACGACAGAGCTGTGCAGGTGGCAACATACTGGTCGGGTATTACTTGAGTCTATCGACACGCAAAGAAGAAGAAGGTAAAAGAGATTTCAATTAATTCTTTTTTTTTTGCGTTTGTTATTTTTACAAAGAATAAGGCTACCTACCTACTTTACACTGTTTGCTTGTAAGAAAATCTAAAAAAAACTCGTTGATTCGCTGATGTCGTTTGAGTTCCACTTATCTAATGTGTTTGCAGTTTTGAACTGTTTGCAGAAACTATTTTATTAGCATTGCACATTTGAGTTTGCTTCGTCAAATATATGATTTTTAAACTAAAAAAAGAGCAAAGTCTAGTTTCAATATTTTTCTAAAAATCTTTGTGCAAATACTATTGCGAATTCTATGAAAATGGAGATTTATAGTTGTACAATAAAATATGATGAATATTTTGAATTAAAAAATACAATAAAGTCGTTTCTGCATTTAGTACTATAGGTGTACCTTTTGCTCGAAACTGTACTACAGTTACATTTATCCCTCTTCCAAATTATCCGCTACATGAACTTAAATTCCACGCATATCATTTCCTGATTCGGCAAAATGGACGTATTTCGATGCAAGGAACAACAATTGCAATAACGCTGCAAAGGTCTTTGGAACATGCGAGGAGACTACCAAGTACCTATCTGGTATCCAAAACCTTGGATACCATTTCTAGCTTTAGCGTATAGAAAATAATGTCCATTTTCCCATAGAGCGTATTTTGAGGCCATAAAAATAAACGGCCCATTGTATATAGCGAATTGATACATAGACAAATACAACGGTCCTCTGCGAATTTCGATATAATGATTCGATGATTCATGGTATAAAAAACCGGTATCTTATGTAGGTACTTTTTTCTGAGTGGTTTTTGTGATGAGAATCTCGAAAAATGTCTTTGACATTCGGGTTAATTTGTTTTTTTACATAAAATCGTGATGCAATATATTCGACAGTTGGTGCTTTATAATTAAATGCCATGACGCTATAGTAAGATCATTTACTTCGATCGATGATGATGATGATTTGTGAAATCGTCCATTTTCTTAACCGTGTGTCAACGAACTGCCAACCTAACCGCGTAAATTATCACCGAAAAAGTTTATGGTCTATGGTTTCCCTCACCACACTTTTTGGTTTTGGTTATTTCCCATTTTGTAAACAAACGTTTCTTTATCGTAGAAATTATTTGTGTCATCTGAAAATATGGCCTTGTTTTTGAAACTAAACAAAGCTGAATTTCAGCTTCATAAAACACCAGCTATGGAAACTCAATCTGGTTTTATTTGTTTTGTTGTGGATTAAGTTATTTAAACTAAAATAGCAACGGTCTCTTTTATCAGTTACCATGCTATACGTTATGAAATCAAAATAGGTCAAAGATAACAACTTATGCTATCTGTTTCCATAACAATCTAGAAACCGTACCTACCAAAACATGTCTAAGTTCCTACTGGGCATTTAGGCGCACATAAATAGGTTTATCAAAGGCATATATCAAACGTGTGAAGGAGTTAACATGCTATGATTGTATGGGTAGGGTACATAATGCACTAAGTACTAAATAATTATGCAAGAAGCTTTTACTGGATTCTCAGTTCACACACATAGTGATTTCAAAACATTAAAATTTTATCTTATTGTTAAGAGTGTTGATGTTATCAAAACGCACACAAAATACCTAGGTATATAAGTAAATAAACTAACGAAGGATTCTAATTACTATTAAAAATATACATCAAAAATCTTTAAATATTTTGTTAAATATAGTTTGAACAATGCAACAATGATATCTTTAGAACTCTATGGTTTGCAAGCATCGGCTGATCAAGAATCAGCTGTTCTACGAAAATTTATTTTTCTGTCGCGTGGAAATCGAATAAAAGTCTCTATTAGTCATACATTGTGCAGGAAGCATAAAATTATAAGAAAACGTAAATTACGTTATCGTAACGTATTACAAAACCATACTTCACTTTTGTAAAGAATGAATCATTTTCTGATTCTAAAAGTGTTCAGAACATTGTAATTTACTGAAAAGATTTACTTTGTGAAAGATAAAATATGTATTTATTGTTTTCTTTTCTCAATGTAACGTCAAAACCCAGTTATAATAGTTTATCAGTAAGCGTTCCAATAACATTCAATGCCGTCGTTTTCATTGAATTAATGTATGTATATAGCAAACACATACACACAACAAGTTTGAGGTTATAGTTTATACGTGCTTATTTCACTTGTATAAATAGTCGAAATTTGAATACTCGACATTTCCATGATGTACTTATACTTAAGAATTTTGAAGGTTTTTGAATGAAAACTTGAAGATTTTCGTGAAAATTCCCTCTACATTATAACATCGACAATTGTTTATCATTTTGGGGCACAGGGGCACAGTCTCGTCAATTATCACAATTAGGTATCTTATATATTGTTCTCTATAATGTGATATTCAAATAAAACCATATGCAGGTTGTTTGTTTTCAACAGGCAACAACAGTGTGTCTACGTACAATGTTTGTACATGGATCACAAATGTTTCAGAGACCTCGTCACAAGCCTTGAACAATTGACAATTACACACATAATAAAAATAAATTATAAAACGTTTAAACACTCACCTTCATATATGGACCTATCATAAAGAATTTTTGTTGACTGTTTCGCGAAAAACGTTTCACGAAACCGGAAATGTCAAAAAAGTCTTGACCCACTAGAGTTTTTAAAACTAAAAGTTTCACAGCAAAATAATATCACAGGATTTTTGGACGCGATAACACAGACACTGTAAGCATATGGTTCGTAAAGTCACAGTTTACACGTGATCCAGGTAATCATTAAAGCAAAAACTATACAGCTATTTCTTTTTAGGCATTATTTCAAAAGCTACCAATAGCTGGTGAGGAACTTTGAACTAAGAACGTGCGCTTTTCAATTTGCGGCGGGAAAACTGTTCGCTTGCGCGCGGCGCGAATGTCTACCGTGTGTTGTCTGAGCGGTGACTGGCTGAATGCCGCTAAACCCACTACACTTGTATATTCGCGGACGTTAAAAAATAAATACGACGAGGTGCGATGATGGAAGACTCGTGGCCCGTTTCATAGGAATTATCTAACTGGCGTTTCCAACACACGCTTCGGGCAAATTCAAATGGCGTCAAACGATTCCTTTCACGCTTTTCGATTCTTAAAAGCGGGGCAAAAAATTCTGGTTGAGTTCGTCCACCGCACCCAGCAGTTAGGTTGGAATTTAGATTAGTGTGTGCCTATACTTAGGAATTCTAACAAGCTGTAGCGCCAGGCGTTTAGAAATCGGAGCATTATATTCACGAAACATTATTTACGAACCTAGTTGCCATAGACCAGAGGTTCCCAAACTTTTTTATCTGGTAGACCACTTGCAAAGTTTTCTGGTTTTGTTGGACCCCCTGGTGCATTTTTTTTCAAGCCCGTGGACCAAAAAAGAAAAGCAAGAAATGTTAGCCTGTACTGTCCCACTGCTGGGCAAAGGCCTCCCCCAATTCCTTCCATTTGATCTTTTCCCGTGCCTTCTCGGACCAACCCTTAGAATCTTATGGCTTCGAAATGCTTTTTTAAAGTCTCAATACAACTATTGTCACCGAAATACAACCTGTCGTCACCGGAACAATTGTTTTTTTTTTATACATTTTGGAGTAGCTTATTATCTGCCTAAATTGATAGATAAAGCCAGGCCAACATTTTTTTCTTAAGTATCGAAACCAGATGAATTTTCTTGGACCCCCAAATACAACTTGTGAACCCCCATTTTTTTCACACCTACGTAGACCCCCGACGAGTCTTCGGGACCACTTTGGGAATCACAGCCATAGACATTCTAGAATGACCAAGTCGGAATGTCGAAGTCGGTGACCTTTGTTTAATTGATTTGGTGTTTTTGTCACCGACTTCTAAAGCCAAAGTTATTTTTAACTTTTTTGTGTTTTTTTTGAAGTCGCTTAATATTTTTTTCAAACATAGTTAACAATACATGTCCTGGCTTATCCCCAATAAATGGAACTTAACATACCTAAACTGTCAACATCTGGGTGTATTGTACACATCTGCGTACTCCTCAGAGCATACAGGCGTGATGTTACGTCATGATGTTGTATAAACAATAAACATCCAAACGATTGCAGCAATCAGGACCGATTTACCGTCTATTTTTAAGTGTTCCATTGTCTAGCTCCGAAAATCAGCATCAAATCTTCACCAAATTTAAATGGGACCACCTCAGGAGTATACTCTTTCAATAAAAAAAGAATTTAGATCTCCACAAATGGGGGAGAAATTGGTGATATACATACATAAAATAAAGTAATAAAATGACACAAAAAATGATACCGCGTTGATGTCTTTTTGAAGTCCCTTTCTTGGTTATATACTCTAAGTTTAGACCACACGTCAAAAATGTTAATAAAATTAAAACTACTGGGCCAAACTATGTTAAATTTTTATGGGACCAATTGGCAACTATTCCGCATCAGACTAAAGAAGAATCACGTAAATCGGATCATAAATCTCAGCGTAATCGGTGTACATACATAAAAAAAAAGAAAATAAAAATCGAATTGAGAACCTCCTTTTTGAAGTCGGTTAAAAATAGACACATTGAAAATTCTGCTTCTGGTTCTGAATCTAGCAGACAATAATATTTAGACTTAGGACATAATGGTGTCGATTCTGTTGTGCACAAACTAAACTTAATTTAGGCAAATTTATTTAATTTAATTTGTTTTATTAGAGAGAAGATAGCGATAGCTATCTTTTTCTCTCTAATAAAACAAGAAAGAGACGGACGTAATTTAGAGCTGTCAAATTTAGTTGGAACTAATATTTCCATACAAATGAAGGGTGCACGTAAAAACATGTCGACTAAAAACACGGTGAAGCGCAAGGCATAAACTAGTTTGACATCTCTAACTTAGTTCATAGCTATAGCCGTCCTTTTCTCGCACTGCTTTTAGTAAAAGATAGCAATAGCTTAAATTAAGTTTTGTTTGTGCACAACAGCAGAATCGACACCAATATCTAAGAGGAAGTTACATTTGAGAGAGTCAATATTTTATTCGTTACATAGACGCTGTTGGTAGTTGCTATGTATTTTACAGCCAAAATAGCTAGACAAAACTCAATGATGTTTATTCCGAAAATTGGCAATTGAGTAACTTTTGAAAAGTTTTGTTTCTTTTCAGAAATTGTGAAATCTAAGGAATAAAATTAACTAGTTTTCAAAAAGTAACTGTTGTCCACTTCATGGTAGGTCATACATTTTGATGCCACGTGTGGAGTTTTATTTACCAGCAAAATAAAAACAAACAGTTTTGACCTCAAATAGAATCAGGCTTTATTGAACCTTTTGAACGCTAGAGCATAAACGCACGCGCGTGCCCTCCACGCCAAGCCACAATTTCACCTATCATTTTGTCACATATTTGTGTCGTTTGGCGTACAGGGCTTGCTTGTCACGTATATGTTACAATGGTGTTCAGACGGTTTAAAATACTTAAGTAGGTATCTACTTTACTATAAAGAGCTCACCCTTAACCAGCCACGACACATCCGCCACGCATCACCTTCATAATTTCAAAAAGAGTGCCACAATTAAAGTCCCTCGTGAGTTGTTAACAACGAAAGTGTCAAGCGTAACATACAAATGTGCGTTTTAGTGGGAACTTCGATCGAATTCGACCAGTCCTTATACATCAGTCTTCCTTCAGAAAAATAAATGTGAGAATGAGAACAATTCTGAGAACCTTAACCAAGTATTAAGTATTCGATGAGCACTAGCACTTAGTACAACCTTGTCGTAGATAATTACTTCTCGCGATAAACAATAAAACGGCTAATCTTAGCTGACATTCATTATTTTACTGCATTTAGATATGTCTATAAATAAATATGTTGATTGTATTTGAAAGAGGTTTCTATTTACTTGATTGCTTTGTATATTAATTAAATTAAAAATCTAAAAAACCACGTCGGGTACGCTTTGATTTTCACTTGCTGTGCACATCTCACGCAAGCGGTCTATTTAGCGGTCTCCCGACGCAACGACCGCGACGCGGCGACTCTTGGATTTTGATAAAACATGTTTAAGGACCACCGCTAAAAATCCTGCTTTAAAAAAAAACGCATCCATTCGGTTCACCCGTTTAAGAGTTACGGCACTATTTATTCTGTGGTTTTGGTGCCATAGACAGACACACACATAGCGGTCAATCTTATAACACCCCTCATTTTGCGTCGGGGGTAAAAACAGATGAGGGCTTTATCTTTTTACAAGAATTCAAAGATCTACCTAAGTGGAAATAAACTGGGTCACGTATTTTATTTTTATACTTTTGCTTCAGTGTCGGCCAACCAGGGAAAGATTTTAATGTAAGAATTCACAATTGTAATAACGGCAATCGCAAAAGTTGTGACTGCTCAACAATCAACAAAGTACCTCATATTAAGTAGGTACCTAGGTGTTATTTTGGCTCAGAGACTATCATAGTACCCACACGTTGACCAGGTTGCCAATAGAATCAGGAATGGATGTTCAGGACTCTTAGATACGTCGTTCCGAGGACTGCCGGTAATCAAAAAGATTTCCTTAAAATGATTTATGTTACGCTAGTTCAGTCAGTACTTTCCTATTGCATTACTGTATGGGGTGGTGCAGCCAAAACAAAATTTCTGACGCTATAAAGGGCACAACGCGTTCTTCTCAAGTGCATGTATTTAAAAAAAGAGATATCCTACTGAAGACCTATTTCGACTTAGTAATTTGCTCTCAGTCAGGAAACTTTACATAACACAAATTACATTAAAAAACATTAAGTCCCATTCCTATGATGCTGGCATACTGTGAAAAAAAAGGAAAGACATGATATATTATTAAATGGCCCTAGGACAAGGACTTTATTTGCCAGTATGCAATTTAGTTTGCTAAATTGCATACTGGCAAATAAAGTCCTAGTCGATCTGCAGCGCTAAACAATAAAATCAATAAATACATCTACATTTATCCCAAAAACCACTATGACAGTAAAAAAATAATAATGGAATGGATACAAACGCTCACCTACAATGATATCGAAACACTTCTGAAACCTTGTCACATACACATAGGTACACACACTCACGCTCTCTCTCTCTCACTCACATATAAGTTAATCTTGATCTTAATCTAAGTAGTTTTAGTATAATAATTATAATACGCTGTGCTTTTTGTATAACACGACTTGCTTGGAAGAGCGGGCTCTCAGGAGCTCCTCCATCTAATTTCATCCAAAGCCTAGTAAAAATGTTGAGTTCTGTAAAGCGATAATAAATAAATACTTTTGGCATTATTATTTTTACTTTTGGAAGCTTTGAAGTATGCCTATATTTATGAAAGCTTATTTTAGTTGCTAAAACTGGACAATACACAGCTGTTAATACTTTACAAGGTTATGAGTTCATGTAAATAAACGAAATATCAAAGGAATTGGTGCAGATTCAAAAACTAATGATTACATGAATGCAGACCACTAAATAAACAGAAACATTTAACCTAATGATACCTTTAAAACCTGTGAAATTGAGGCCAGTCACAAAAACATTTATCTCTTGCAAGAGTTATATATGTTCTGTGGGAAGTGGGTCCCAACACCAATCCGGAATATCACTATGTAGATTTAAAAGTCTCAGAATTCCAGCATATAGTCTTTAGCCACCCCGACCCTTGCTTGAGCTAGCCCGAGATGCTGAGCCAGTAGTTTTAAATCAGCCCCGAAATAATCTCACTCAGATCCATCCCTTCCCCAGCGACGCCCTAAGCTGAGGCTCGTACCCCACAGGGGGTGCCCTTAGCGCAGTCACTTAGTTTATAAGTTTGTATGCGCGGTCACTTAGTTTATAAGTATGTCCCTGGCTGGTCTGCCCCTGGAGCCCTTACACTCAACAGGACCACCTACAGGACAGTCCGATGAAGGAGAAGCCAGCCTCATAGGACTGCGACATGCCATTACCAAAAAAAAAACAAAGTCTTTAGTCCACAAGTTAGTTAATATGCCTTCGTCTCGTAGCTTTCTGTGTTTCTATAAACAAAGTTGGCTTGGCATAGGTATCCTATCCGCGTCGCCTACCTGTCACTCCGAGGACTGTGATTCATAAAAAAAACGAAGGCTGCGTTCCGAATTACGCTGTAATCGATTTGAACGTCCATAAACCCGTTCCGAATTACCCCGAATTACCGTGAGCGCGATATCGATGTCCCTTGAATCGTCATAGATGACGTCATGACATGCGCCATCTTGCGATTACACCGACCATGCCCCAAATAAATATCACCGTGAGCGCTGTCAAAAATGACAGTTGTGTTCACAGGTTGTGTTGTTTTGTTTGATTGAAAAAAAATGAAATGAGTTTTAAACTCATAAACATTATATTTAATTATCGTTGCATCTATGTAATTTGTAATTCGTGGGTAAATCTTTGCCGGGAGCAAAATACGCTAATATAAACACTTCCGTCATCCTTTTCATCACTGGACGAATCGTCGTTCTCTATCTCAAAATCTGAGTTATCAGAGTCAATAGAGTCAACCAACATAACTTCCATTTTCAAAAATAGGTCTTGTGGTTTGGGGTTGGTTGTTCGCTGTCAACGCGTTCACGAGCGTTCCGAATTGATGACAGCTCTTAGCTGTCATAATCGTGATATCTAAATCGGAACGCATAATATAGATGTGAGCGCTGTGAGCGATTATTTTGTAATACGGAATGCAGCAGAAGAAAGCTTTTCTGTGACGTTTTGTTTCTATACGGTCCGTAAGCTAAATGTCAAACAGTTGAAGATAGCAACCTTTCGTTACCTGTTCAGAGGTGTCTTCATTTATCCCCTTGATATCGTCGATGACGTGTTTTAATTTTATTATGACCTGAGATTATTTAAAATAACTTATCTTAAGTATTCAATTGTTTAACCTTCATGCTTCTTATCAAAATCACGCTAGTCTGCTCCTCTCGTGACTGGTTGGTTAACTTGGTTACTGCTCTATAACCAATTTTGCGGCTATAAAAATATATTTTGTGAGAAAACAATAATTTATTTATAAAAAAGGATTTCGATTAAGATAAATTACGAGAGTAGATAAGTTTTCCGCTAAATCATTATTTTGTGACAGCGGAAATCTTTGGTTTAAGTAACGAATAGACGGGCGCGCGAAATTTTTTTATGCAGACCTTTGGGAATAATATGGATATCATGAAAAATCAAGCATATCAGATACAATTTTAATTTTGAACCTACACCGTCAAACAGACGAGTAATGACCAGACTACTTTTGTATGGAAGAATTGAAACTGACTTGTTTACCCTTAAGTTTTATTTGTTATGCTCTATAAACGCCAATTCACCATTATATTTTGTAAAAAAGGAGGTTAAGTCATTTAAAAAATAGAATAAAAGTCGTCTTCAAATTTTTCCACACAAATAACCAAAATATAAAATCAAACGGGTGCTACTAAAACAAACATCGTCTGAAGAACAGCGTGTTTTTGCTGACGCTTTGATTGCCGGACAAGGACAAATAAACACAGCAACGCATGTATCTTCAGGCAAACCTTTGTTTGTTCCAAAGTTCAAATAATACACAATCTCAGCACTTAATACTATAAATATTATGTAGTTGCTAACTGTTTCTCCACAAATGCACCTGCAGCATAATTAGGTTCATAACCGAACTAAAATACACGTGGACCGTTCCTAAATTAGGTGCATATTGTTTGTTTAAAGATCAATAATAAACCGCAGTTATATTTGGCCGCAAGACGGGTAGTTCGAAACAGCCAGGTTTTCAAAACAATTTACGAAGAGTTCAAACATGGTTCAAACATTTTGAAGTAAGTCAATGTTTTTGGGGAACATAAAGCCGGAACTTTGATAAAACGATAATTTAGCGCCCGTCCTCCTTTTGAAGCCCTGTACAAGTGTACAGTTTAGTTACTGAAGAAACAGGTTGTTTGTTGTTGTTTTTTTCAGGGTTCCTAGACAGTCGTCGCCTTCTGCTGGCGAACGCCTATTTATAAGAGAGCTTAAAATTTGCCTGATTTGCATATAATATTCCCACTGCTGGGACACTGCTCTCTATGAAAGGGAACGGGTTTTAATATACAACGAAGACCCTTTGCTGGTTGGGCCTTGGGCGGATGTCACAAGTCTTCGAATTTAGAACTTGTCTAGTGCAATCGTCAGTGTCAATACGATTTACAAAATGGCGAATATTTCAGTTTTCGTAAAACAGTGTGTGTTCGTGAAATTGTTCTATCAAACAAAGATTTATTTAGATTTACAAGACTTTGGAGAATAAAACAAAATTTATTTTGTGCCATTACACAAACGAAAAAGTTATTTCGAATTAAAGGAAACATTTCGGGTATTTTTTTCAAATAAAAAAAAATAACATATGTAACCAACCGTGACATTTGGGACATAGGATGTATGGGTAGACCTAGCTAATAACCTTCCAAACCCCTGGAAAAATTGTGTCGGTCCATAAGCCAAACACATGTATACTAGGTTAGTAACGGTTTTTAGGTTAAAATGAAACCAATATTTTCTTTACCTTTAATTATAAAGGTAAAGAAAATATTGGTTTCATTTTAACCTAAAAACCGCGCACTCACGCAAATACTAGTTAGTATTAACTAACTAGTATTTGCGTGGGTGCGCGAGCTGCGCGCAGCTCGCGTGTCGTCGTGTTCTTGAGAAGTAGTCCTTACCCATATAAAATTTTGAGAATCCATAAGAATCCTTAAACGAATTGTAAAATCCATTAAAGTCCTTAAAAGATTTTGTAAATTTTATAAAATCTTTTAAATATTTTGAAAACCCTTAAGAACCCCTAAAAAACTCTAAAAAGTAATTACAAGTCTCTCAACTTCCGAGATCCGCCTAAAGGGGGGAGAAGGGGGACAAGTGGGTCAACTTTTGAAAACTGATTTTTACTTTTCCGAGCCTCCTCTATACGAATCCGTAAAAAACAAAAAATACGGGTCTCTTAGTTTCCGAGATATGATAGGGGGGGAGGAAGGGGCCCCCTTCCTCCCCCCCCCCTATCATATCTCGGAAACTAAGAGATCCGTATTTTTTGTTTGAGGTACAAAAAAGGGGAGGTTTGGCACTTTTTCCATACTCGCGAGAGTTACTGGTTTACATACTAATGTTGGCAGTGTTAGAAGCTTTCCTTGTAACCACAGAGTGAACACGGGACTACGGGTAGAAAATAGTCAAAAACTGAGAAACATGGAAAGCCATTCAATCCCACAATAAATTATATTTACGTTCTACAAAATTGATTGTGATGAAAATGTAATTTTATAAACACATTCGCACCTGAGCGTGCCCCCTTCAATAACAAACAACCAGGATGAACAGTTTCTCCTGACACATCACAGAGGCGCTGCTTGTTGCAAAGGCAGGTCAACCCTACATCAAATTCCGTACTTTTGAATTTAGTTCCATGTGTCACCACATCCCAAAATAAATTGGTGATGTTCTAGTAAATGACCTCCGTAGTCTTAAATCTGCGCAATTTCAAACAAAGCCGTTCAAAATGATTAAGTTATTTTTATTTTTAGTACAGTTTGTTTTGATTCGATTAATTGTTGTTCTGTGAGTATGTATGTGATCATAAAAACATAACATTGTATTTCCTTGTGGAATTTTCTGTCCGGAAGTCTAAAGCCACCATGTTGTTTTATTATAAATAATCAACATTTGTTTCCTTCACTGCTAAACCACTAATAGTGCTATGCTATGTATTGTATTTAATGAGTGATAAATAAAATCAATCAACAGCAGTATTATACTTTGGTAGTGTTTGTTTCTGCCCTTTGTTCTAGGTGTTCCATTTTCCTCCACGAGAAATAAAAAGTTTTAAATTTAATTTATTTAACACACAGCTGCTTTTGCACCCGGGACATATCACCACGCCTGTAATCCCCGAAGGGTTAGTCAGAGGTACCTAATAGTACCTATTCCCACATTTCGCCAATTATGTTTAAATCTCATTTAATAGGGGACGAGCCTATTTCCATCAATTGGGCACATATCCAGACTCCATGGCTACTACTGAGGAATGACATAGAAAAAACCAAAAATTTTGCCCGACCTGGGAATCGAATCCAGGGCTGGATCAAGACCGAATGCTCACGCAATACATCAACGAGGCAGTCCTTCTAGTTATTATGCCTTACGAGGAGACTGGATCAGGTTTATCTTGTTCTTTTAGTGATAGTTTGCCGCTGCAAAAGTGTCTGTTACTTATTAATCAGTTTGACATTAATGTCAAGTCATTAATGTCAAACTGATTTGAATTTGGAAGGTGCTAGCTGCAAAACACCCATAGACAACATATGATCAAAGAAAAATCAAAAATTATTGCTCGCTGAGAGTAATGGGTAAGATAAGTAATTGGGTAGATTCGTGTAGTCCGTGGCCAGGATTCGATAACAGTCATCATCTGCCTATCCTTTTCCCAACTATGTTGGGGTCGGCTTCCAGTCTAACCGGTTGCAGCTGAATACCAGTATTTTACATGGAGCGTATCTAACCTCCACAACCCAGTTAGCACTGGGTAATACGATACCACTTGGTAAGACTGGCTATCAGACTTTTTGGGCCTCTGACTACCTGTAACGACTGTCAAAGGTCTACAAATGACAGCCGGGACCAACACCTTAACGTGTTTTCCGAGGGACGGAGGAAAGTCGGTATATAAGGCCTAAGGGTGGTCACCCATCCACAGACCAAACTAGGCAAGCACGGCTTCACCTAAAGATTAACCTCATTATCATCATCAGCCTATAATGTTCCCACTGCTGGGAGACGGCCTCCTCTGTATGAGAGGGAATGGCCTATAATCCACCACGCGGACCCAGTGCGGATTGGAAGGAAGATTGACCTGAATGTCTGTTATTATGTAGCCACGAGCTCCTGGATTTGGAGCTCCGAGGATTTGATAACAGTATGAGATTTAAAATAGATAGGAACCTATTTCTCTAAGTTTGTGGGTCTTCAGTATGAATATGGAGATCGATTCTGACTTATGGCAAGGCTCATAAACTCATTAAAACTATCAAACATCTGTGTAAAGTACTAGACAGAAACGTTGGTTATCCGCCTGTTCGATTATTACAGCAATAGCCCGTATTAGCAATTCATTCTTCTGGCTCAGATCAATAGTTAGCTTTGCTAGGTTCAGGTTTAAAGAATAATTCTAGCGATAATAATGTACAACTAATGGACTTGAGATAAACCTTGGTATGTAACATGGGATTTACAACGCATCTTACGCATCGATCTGCGATGATTCTGGATGGGGCATTTCAACCAGTCTAAAAAATAAAATAATAATAAGAATAAATTATTTAAATTGAAGCAAGTAAAAAAAACAAATCCAAAAAGGTACTTTCCCGTACCGGGAATCGAACCCGAGCCTCCTGGGTGAAAGCCAGGTATCCTAGCCACTAGACCATACGGGATGTGGTAGATAGTTTGAAATACTGGTTTGTAATCGGATAACAATAAATCAGATAAATAATAATCGGACCCTGTTCCCAGCGCTGGTGGGCTACTATTTTTGAATGTTTTTTTTGTGTTTTCTTATTAGAATATTTAAAAATGTAAAATAATATGTATAGAAAATAAATAAAAGAAAAGAATCGTATAAAAATTAATTTATCAATTTATTTCCCCTTACTTTATTTTATTATCGTCATTTTTATAACATTGTGTACAATTTGAAATTATTTTGAATAAAAAGCAAACATTGAAATAATTGACATCTATTAGAAATATTACGTACTAACTTACCAATCAGACAAGGTAACATTAACACTACTGCCCACTAGATGGCAGTACCTCCTAACAACTCAACAATATACCATTAGGTGGCAGCACCACAAATTAGAAAGTCCGTGGACCAAATCTAAACATTTTCCCCACTATTCTTTTCAACGTACCTATGTATTAATAAAACTATTGAATGAAATAAAAAAGTAATCACGCAAAATATAAGTGAATTCTTACCTTACCCTTACTTATAGAATTGATTTTTAAATAATCACAGAATTATTCATATTTCTGTTCTACAAACTGCCAAATTAAATATTCTCACTACCCGTAAAAGTTAGTTTGATTCCATTGAGCTATTACTAGTAGTAACAGCTCAATGTTTGATTCAAATGTATTTCATTTGTTCGTTTTCTATATAATCAAACAAAAAAAGTCTACAAATTATACCTGTTAGTACATAGGTAGTAAATGAGTTCCTAAGAGGAAGTCTGAAAGGGGCACCGCGGACTGAAAAGTTGTGTATCTACCTAATCGGTTGGCTTTATAAGGGCATGTGATGCGGAGGCATTAGGAAAATGTTGTGAAAAAAGTTTATAGCCTGTTTATAGTCTGATGAGATGACGAGTAACAGAGAAATATAAATAAATAAATATCGCTGGACATTGCACACAGCGCCATCTAGTGCCACACTAAGCAACGAGGCTTGTGTCGTGGACACCAAATAGTTGATGTACTACATAGATATTTTTATGTTTGTCAATACATACTTATTATACATATAAACATCGATGACTCGTAAACAAATGTATATGCTCATCACACAAACATTTGCTTCTACCGGGATTCGAACCCGGGACCCTAAGAACGTAAGGCAGCCTCAATACCGCTGCGCCATTCGGGTCGTCATATGAAAGAAGAAGTCATTTATATGCCGCGCCGACCCCAAATATATTGGGATAAGGGCAGAAGGAAGAATGATGAGCTACATAAGTAGTAAATTATATTTAGCAACGAGGCCAAAACCGGAATGTACAGCCAAAAAAATGCAGCCCAGAAGCAACCTTATGCTAACGAAAATAAAGGCCACTATCTGTTGATTGACTTGTCACTGTTACTAACCTAACAACTGCCTTATGACTAATGTACCATTTTTTTTTCAATATTTTTTCTTAAGGTACCTATGTTCCAATATTTATATTTGTCCTCACTGAACTTAGTATTATTATTGAGCTGTTCATTAATCAACTCCTGCGCCGCATACACGGAAGAGCCTTACTCACAAAGATATCAGAAGCTCTTTGAATTTAGAATAACATACATTATTTGTCATCAGCTTAGTCATTAATTGATGACTACCATTAGCATTCCGTAGAGGTATCTATAACCTAGATATTTACTAGGAAACAATACTTACCAACCGCTGGTATCCATTGTATTCAAATCGTTCAAGGTATTCTCATTTATTTTGATATCAGTATTTACTTTGCGGGATTATCTCTTATTTCTGACATCTAAATGAAAGTCTGACTAGATAATATGATTGCTTTGTTGGAATATGAAATCTCGATGCTAAGCAGAGCGCTCAAAGTCTAAGTGTGCTAAGTGCTTTTCACTAGCTCTTGTCCGCGGTTTCGTTGGCGTTATGGCAGGAAAATAAACTTATTGCTTATAACTTAATATTGCAACTTATTATACCTAAGCTTATTTTTTTAAATATACCTAGCCTATGACACTGGAATAATGTAGATTCCCATTAGTGAAAGAACTTTCGGAATCGGATCATAAGCTCCTAAGATTACTCTATGTAGATTAATTTAGGTAGTGCCTAATGCTAATAAAAACTCTCTAAGATGACACCATGTATTCCTCATACAATAACTTTCCGTTCAAAAGTTTGTAACAGTTATATTCACATCCAATCATGATTTACACATTGGCATGGCTCCTATCAAGCTTAACTTAAAAGTATTTGAATGGTCTTTTAAGGCCTCCAGGCAGGGGCAAATAACTATAAACCAAGCGACCACGCACTAAGGGCACCCCCTGCGGGGTACGAACCTCTGCTTAGGGCGTCGCTTTAGGGGCTGATTTATCACTACTGGCTTAGCATCGCGGGCTGGCTCGTTGAACAGGGACGTCGCGCCGGACCTCGGCGGCGAGGTCGGAAATTCGGAATGTTGCCGGTTAGTATTTGTATGGTCTACGAACGGTGCTGGTGTCTTTACTACTTTCCTGTAAGAGGGTGATAGCGTCGTCGGGGGTGATAAGAGTATGCCGCAGACGGCGGACTGAACTGATACGCGATGGGTCGTATCGGACGGCCAATGCGATCAGGGGGTTCCTATGCTTAATAGCAGAGTCGAAGAAACGCTTTGCAAGACGTTTCATGAATTGCTGGACGGTAGGCATTCGGAGGTCTAAATGAAGACTGTCATTACGGACATAAGGGGGCGCTCCGGTGATTTTCCGGAAGAAACGGTTCTGCAAGGTCTGCATCCTGTGGATGTGGCGGGGATGGGCATGGGCAAATACGAAACAAGCGTATATGTCATAATGGGTCGGTTAACTGCGGTGTAAAGACGCAACTTGCACTTAAGTGACAACTTGCTCTTTTTCGTTAGCATAAAATGGAGTCTGCTCACAGCAAAAGGTGCTCGGTTACGTGCTGCTTTGATGTGAGCCGCGAAGGACAGCGTGTTCGTCGAGTATGACTCCGAGGGAGTTGGTACCTACTTGGCTTGCTTCACCCAAGGGATAGGCTTGCCGAACATAGTGATGGGGGTTGAAGGCGGTCGCTGAAGGCGTAACTTTTGATAAAGTACCGCTTGGCTCTAATCAGGGTTTACCTCGATCGTCCACTCACGGAACCAAGCGCCAAGAGAGTCGGCTGCTTGTTGGAGGGCACGGCGGATGTAAACCTGTGAATGGCCGGAATAGTATCACCAAAGAAGTTAGTCAAATGATTAAGTACTTACATTTTGGTCAAGTTAGAGTGAAACGTGCTTGTATAATAACCTCCGCACTGGTCGACCTTTAAAGCTAGGTAACCCGAGACGCCCCGTGACGCGAAAAGGGCACAATACCAACCGTTGTTGGTTCCAACTCACTCGTACTCATTCCGAGTCATTCGTAGATCTTTGACAGCTCGAAAATCTAAGAACAGGTCTTACCGAGGGTATAGTATTACCCGTACCTAACTGGAGGTTGTGGGCGTTGTGGCGGTCAGATAGGCAGTCGCCCTATGCTTTTTAAGGGAAGCTGATCCCAAAATAGTTGGAAACACACATTTTATTGTGATATATTCAATGTTTATCATATTTTATACGTTTCTCACAGCGGGTTCGCCCGGGTTGAGATCGGAAATTGTCCCACAGGATTGTAGTTTGTAGTACAATCAAAGCTAAAATCAAAAATTCCTAGGTTTTAATCCAGATTATAAGCTATCGGTGCGTCCATCCAACTCCGTTCAGAAGTTTTAGTGTAAAAGAGTAACAAACATCCACCCATTCATCCTCATTTTCGCATTTCTAATAGTTGGTTTAATGTAGAATAAATGTAGACTGTGACTGTCATAAGTACCTGCTGTACTATTTTATGGAATATTATGTGACGAGGATTCACTCAAATGACTCAATCCCAGCCTCTGAAATATATAATTTATTACCATATATTACAATGTTTTTATGAATGTTTTTTGCTCCATGAGTCACCTAACGTACCTATTAAACGCCCTCATGCCCCATTGAATCATGAATGAGACTTTGTCCGTACTTAGTATCATGAAATCATGGTACGTACCTTCATTATCCTGTAACATTCAAGTTTCAACCCACTAACGTAATGAAAAAGAACCGTGTTTCCTCCCAGAAAGCAGCTATTAAACACAAAATCACTCAAAATAACAGAAAGCCATTCTTTATGATAATATCAGTACGATAGCTACCCCAAAAATATTACTTCGTACATTATTATAATAATGTTGCTTGACAACAACACGAAATTGAATGTGTCGCAGGATAATCGAAAAACAAAAGAAAAAAATATGTGAAGGGATATTCTAAAAAAATGTTATGTACGAGTAAGTAGGTACTTGTTACGTACCCTCCCTCATAATAGTAGATAAATAGGCTCTCGTAATCTTTTCTGTAAGTAGGTGAGACGGAGACGGAAACGATTACATACAATCTTGGGCCCAAATGTAACGAGATGAAAATGGTGTGAATAAATAGGTTTAGACTTATCAATCCCTCTCTGAAAATTCTGTACGTTTTGACAATCTGAGAGCAGAGTTATTAGAGGTTTAGTAAAAGTAAGGTTATGTTACAATCTTTAACTAACAGCTGATTCCTAAAGTACAAAAGATGCTCTCTAAACACTAATGTTTATTAGATTTAGTGGAAAATGTTTGAAGTCATATAAATGAACGTCAATGACTTGAAGTCACAGGTAGGTAACGGCTATGGAGGTTTGGAAAGAAGATGTCTAGAATAAAAACAAAACATTTTATTATAGTACTTTATTCGTTTTCTATTATAATAAAAATGTCGTCTTGAAATTGTGCAGGTGGAACAATATGATCTTGGTGCCTAGCCCAGCCAAGGTACCTTATAAATAATACACATCATGTGAGCACAGCAGCTTACAGTTCGTCTACCTGCAATACAATTACAGTAATGCATTAGAACAGCTTCTTTTCCTCTTCGAGAGCTATTAACTAAAATATACATAAAATAAGTTTTTCGACTTATATGTCGGGATTGTTTGCGGCCCCTGAGTAGCTAGGTCTCTCGAAGAAGGTGTTCACCATAATATGAACGTGCCTGCTTGATTTGGTATGTACCTAAAGAAATCAATATTATTTCACGATCTGACAGCTGTGGAAAATCGTTAAGATTAATATTATGTACTGTACAAGGGTCGTACAAGGTAAGCAGGGTCAGAATCCGTGAAAACAAAGCAGAGGTCGTTGTTGAATATAAAAAATAATCGGGAAAGCACTCAAAACGCATCGGAAAACACGAAACAAGTAAGAGGTAGCAGTCGGCAACTGTCTTGTGTCAATATCAGTCAGCCAGCTGTCATACCAGTGACAGACTAAAAATATTAGACTGATTTAAATCGTTATTAACTCGATAATCATAATATTGGTTTTTCTGTAACTTGTTTATGTTTTATTAATTAGACTATAATGCATATAAGTACAAATAGACATAAATCGTTACTTTGAGTTAATTACTTAGTGATAAAGTTTTATTTATTTTTGAAACAATTACGATCACTCAAAATCGATATTGTAACGTTCTCTAATGTTCTGTTTAATGCCTAACGTACGAAATAAGTAATTTTCCATTTTGTTCTTCTTGTTTTGTTCATTAAAGTAGTGTGAAATTTAGCAAGGACTTTTACTCAGAGGCCCGAACCCTATGCCCGTCGGCTACAATATTATTATACGAATACGATCTTTCTCACATTTCTCCGCTTCCAGATTGAGAATCGAGTTGATTTTTCATAGTCTAAGATAAAAAATTATGACTTATTTTTTAGATCATATCTCTTCTTATTACATTTGGGCTCACTGTTTTCAAACTCCTTTGAAAATTCTATTACTCTTTTTATTTTAGACAGCCAGACAGATGGATGGACAGACGGTGATAAGGGTTCCTCTAAACACAGAACCCTAAAAACAATTCGGTTACGCCCTAGGGATTTAAATTAGAGCAGTCGATACGAGTTCAGGCAAACCTCGCAATTCGAGTTCCCCTACCGGCCAGTACGAACTGTACTGAACGGAATACAATTAAAAAGTAACAATATGTAGTTATACAAGTGTGTGGCTCGTATTGTGCCGAATAAGGGGAAACACGTAATCTGAGGGTCGGGAACTGTGCGTGTCCGTTACAATGCTCGACCCAGGAACTTGTTGCTAACGAGTGCGACCCTTTCGTATTGATATTTTGATTAATCTATATACACACATCAACACGGTCTAGGGATATTTTTAAAAAAGCGAATTACTATCAATGTGTTAATTATTTATATGACATGTATATATTTAAAAGATACGTTATTTAATATTCTACCATTTTTTAATAATGGTTAAGGTATAGATTACAATTTCAGGATTTTATGGAAAAAAAATGAAGCATAGACGGAAACCGTATATGAATGAACTTTTAATTTGTGAGTAAAAACTGAAAAAAAAAGAAAAATCATTTAATTTGTGTTTATGAACTTGAAGTTAGTAGTCTGAGAAAGCGCCCATGATGTTCATAACACATCGGCAACGATTCGGCATGCTCAGAACAAGGTTGTCAATGTCTTGCTGCGGAATATTGTTCCATGTCCTTCTGAGGTGCGCAAAAAGTTGATCTTCTGTAGCCAGATTTTCAGGAACTTCCTTCAGAGCTCTTCTTTGCAGCATATCCCACGCATGCTCAATGGGATTTAGATCTGGCGATTGAGCAGGCCAGTCTAAGGCCCTAACATTATGTGTATGTAACCAAGCTGCTACCGTTCTCGCCGTGTGTGCCCGGGCATTGTCGTGCATGAGCAGGAAATCTTGCCCCATTTGTGTTCTGTGGGGCAAGATTACGGGCCCCAGCACCTGTTGGACGTATCGTTCTGCCGTCATATTGCCCCGCACCCAAACGAGATCCGTCCGTCCTCCAAGACGAATTCCTGCCCAAACCATAATTGTTCCTCCTTGGTATGGGTGAACTTCCTGAGGGTTCTGGAGACGGCTCCATCGTCCAGGAACTCGCCAAACACGCGTCCTTCGTGAATCTGGATGGAAGCCGAACCTGGATTCATCCGTGAACAGCACATTGGACCATTGGTCACGGCCCCAGTCCACGTGGTTCCGAACCCATTCTAATCGTCGTCCGCGATTGCCTCTCCGTAAAGGTGGGACCCGGAGTGGTCTACGAGAGCGTAGATTGCTTTCATGCAGTCGCCTTCATACAGTTTGGTCACTCACAAGCACTTGGTGTTCCACTCGCAGCCTTTGGACCAATTGAGTCGCCGTTGCATTTGGTTGTGCTCGCGCAGTAATTTGCAAAAATCGGTCTTGTCTGGGGGTAGTGATGCGACTTGGCCCCTGGTGCCTCTCCGCTACTTCACCTGTGGCACGATAGCGTGTCCACAATCTTGAAATTACATTTTGATGGGTCCCTATGGCCTCAGCAACATTACGCTGAACAGATCCAGCTTCCAGCATTCCCACAGCTCGTAACATCTCCGCCCTCGTCAAATGTCGGCGTTGCATGGCTACAATACCTCAATTTTAACTTTATCTTTCGTTTAAAAATGAAAAAAACTGTAACTAAACGTAATTCGTATTGTTTTCTAAATTTCGCACAAATGAAAATTCCCTCTCCTATACATCAAGACATTTTTATGCCACCGAAACAAAAGAATTTTCAAAAATTTGAATTTGGAATTAGTCTGAGATAAATTACAAACAAATCGGTGTTTAAAGATTCCAATGCGGCCAGTACTTTTCGAGTTATTTAATTGAGTATGAAATATCCCTAGACCGTGTTGATGTGTGTATAAACATTATGTAAAATAAATTGTAGTCACTTTTCAGGTCGGTTTGTGTGATAGCTTGGATCTTCTCACCACCACAGTCCACAGTGGATTTTGATGCGGTTTAATGCAATTGTTTTATTCCGGAAGGTTTATTCGTACTTATACTTAAAACTTTTTTTTTATACTAGCCTACATTATATCCCACTGCTGGGCAAAAGCCTCCATTTCTCCATTCATACCTCTCTCCTTAGTATAAAAAACATCGATGCTTTACATATCGCTATGGTAACCTTTCGAACCAGCACTGCAAGTACGTAGCAATCGATTCGATACGATTCAATAAATCTGACAGTTATTCTCGATAAAATGAGTTATTAACCAATCGAAAAGTCGGATTTATCGAATCGTATCGATTCGATCGTTATCGATTGCTACGTACTTGCAGTGCAGGGGCGGAAAACTAGTTTCAATTATATTACAGAAGACATCATTTAAAAAATACACAACGACTATCAAGACTGTTTAAGCAAAACTAAACCGAAGAACTTACATAAGAAGATCTAAATTATGGCATACCATGCATGATAATATATCGCTTACCACTCTTTGTTGATTCGTCCGTGCCTCGGAAAGCAGGTTAAGCCGTTGGTCCTGGCTGTCATTTGTTGATTTTTGACAGTCGTAAGGTAGTCAGAGGCCCAAAAAGTCTGACAACCAGTCTTACCAAGGGGTATCGTATTACCCGGTAACTAACTTGGTTGTGGAGGCCAGATAGGCAGTCGGTCCATGTAAAATACTGGTATTCAGCTGCATCCGGTTAGACTGGAAGCCGACCCCAACATAGTTGGGAAAAGGCTAGGCAGATGATGTCGACCACTCTTTGTTGATTGGTGAAGAATGAGGCGTTAAATCCGTTGTACATTTGTACCTACGTTTTATTTTACATAAAGTCTCATAAATTAATAAACAATTTTATCAGATAGCTATTGTAATAAAATAGACTTTCAGAGACACAGCCAGAAGGCGTCGAGACAGACTTCGTAGAAGATGGCAGGACAGTTTGGACAAAACCTACGACCAGTGGTCCACATTAGCCCTGGATCGAAACAACTAGAAGTCATGGGGTGAGGCCTTTGTCCAGCAGTGTGATGACGCAGGCTAACAGTATCAGTATTGTAGTAGAAGAACGAAACCATTCGCGCTCTTAGTTAGCCAGAATTACGGACAGTATTTACAAACACAGGCTAAAGAATTGGTAAATAAAAAACAAAACAAACAGTTCAGTAGAAAGCCAGATGATGATTATGTTAAGTCATCCCACAAACATAATTTGATTTAGATAGCCTTCCACACATAATTATCATTAAGGAGGAGCTCGTGGCTAAATAATTACAGCCGCTCGGGTCGATCTTTAGGTTAAGCCGTTCTTGCCTAGGTTGATCTGTGGATGGGTGACCACCCTTACATACTGAGTTTCCTCCGTGCCTCGGAAAGCACGTTAAGCTGTTGGGCCCGGCTGTCATTTGTAGATCTTTGACAGTCGTTACAGGTAGTCAGTGGCCCAAAAAGTCTGACAAAACCTGTCTTACCAAGGGGTATCGTATTACCCAGTACTAACTGGGTTGTGGAGGTCAGATAGGCAATCGCTCCATGTAAAATACTGGTATTCAGCTGCAACCGGTTAGACTGGAAGCCGACCCCAACATAGTTGGAAAAAGGCTAGGCAGATGATGACACACATAATTATCATTAAATATTTTTAATGCTCCCGATCTACGTAGCCATTCCTGCTACGGACGCTGTCACCTGAAACTTGCAAACGTATATAGAACCTTACTAAGAACAAACTAAAGTCTCCGCCAGATAAGTAAGAATTAAAGGTCGTTAACCCTTATATACATTTATTCAAACACATCATTATGTTTATTTTTTTGTACGCATGTTTTAAGCTCCAAACCGTAGTTGACAGCTTGCTACGCTGCCACCCGAATCCGTGGTAGTAGTTACCTAGAGCTGAGAGTCTGAACAAGAATCACATAACTTATTTAATTTGATTAATTTAAAAAATTTAATAAACAATTTAAGCAAATTGAAATCTCTTGAATATTTGGCACACTGATAGTTTACATAGGATACTTTTTATCCCGATAGTACGATCCCGTGGGGCATTACAGAACTCCACGCGGACAAAGCCGCGGGCATACGCTAGTATAATGTATAACGCGTAGTCGCGTAGTCCCTCCGCGTATGGCTAGCACTTTCCGCAACGCTGCCACCCGTAGCTTGCATCTGTAGATAACACGTATTTAATTTAACAGAAACGTAACATCACGCCTGTAATCCCCAAACCGTTTGGCTGAGGTATATCTAAATAATACTGAACCCACATTCCACCAGCAATGTTTAAGTCCCATGTAATAGGGGGCGAGCCTATTGCCGTAACCCGGGCAGAGATGCAGCCTCCATGGCTGCTACCGAGAAATTCCTGACGGAATAACCCAATAGCAGTTAGCCCGATCCGGGAATCGAACCCAGAACCTCTTGCTCAGCAGTCGCGCTTGCAACCACGTATTAGACCAACACTAGTAGGAGGAGGTAACAGGAACAGTTTACCTTTAATTAAATATGATAGTATTTTAAATGTTAATTAACTAAATATTTTGTTGAAATATTCGTATTATGGTTTATACTATACATATTGTATTGTATATCGGGCTGGTGTCCGCAACTCCACGTCAAAGCGCGTATTTTGCGTATGGGCTATAATCCACAAAGAGGGCCCAGTGCGGATTGGTAGATGTCACATGTCTTCGAATTTTTGGTTCTAGGACATGCGGGTTTCCTCACGATGTTTTCCTTCCGTTTTGAGAGCAGTGGTGATGAAATAAATTACACAAAGTAATGCCGCCTGCCTGGGTTTGAACCCACGACATACTGTTCGTAAGTCGGGGCCGCCACCACTGGGCCACCGCTGCTCTCATATACATATACATATTATACTATACATATTTTCTATAATAGTATAGTTTTTTATGTTATTGCACCTACTGTGTATTGTCTCTGCATCACCCTAAGGTAGACTGGTAGGAAATGCCCAAGTCATTAGGTCCGCCTTTGTACAGTTTTTACTTTTGCATAAAGTTTTAATAAACAAAATAAACAAGACTGATACTGGATATTTTAATCTTCAAACTATAAAAAAATATACAGTTTCTGATCAAAGGTAAGCCACAAGAAATTCGCTTTACTTATTGACCTGTCAGTCAAATAGAGTCGGATAGTTAATCGAGTTAACTGTTCTAACCGCGAGGGATTTACGAGGGGCTGACCTCTTTAGTGGATAACTATTTGTTTAAGCTTGTAGCTGTATTTAAATAAGTAATATTATTTGTTTACCATTGGTAGTATTTTATTTACATTAGCTGAGACAAAACTGAGGAGCTCGTGGCTAAAAAATAACAGCCGCTCAGGTCGATCGTTAGGTTAAGCCGTGCTTGCCTAGGTTGGTCGGTGGATGGGTGACCACCCTTACATACTGAGTTTCCTCCGTGCCTCGGAAAGCACGTTAAACCGTTGGTCCCGGCCGTCATTTGTAGATCTTTGACAGTCGTTACAGGTAGTCAGTGACCAGAAAATCTGACAACCAGTCTTACCAATGGGTATCGCATTACCCAGTATTAACTGGGTTGTGGAGGTCAGATAGGCAGTCGCTCCATGTAAAATACTGGTATTCAGCTGCATTCGGTTAGACCGGAAGCCGACCCCAATATACTTAGTTGGGAAAAGGCTAGGCAGATGATGAGCTGAGACAAAACTGGGACTGGGCAGGCCATGTCTCTGGCACAGCTGTGGACCCGAATATCGAAAGACTGGAGTCCTGAGAAAATGAGACAGCTAGACGGGGTCGAGGCAGACCGAAGAGAAGATACCTTCCTAGCGAATTCGCGAGAAGAAGCACAGCATCGTGAGAAGTGGAAATAATGGTGGCAGGCCATTGCTCAGGAGTGGGACAACAAGGGTTAATGTAAAAAAAAAAAAAACAAGTATTTTACATTTCCAAATTCTTTTGACTGTTTTGCTGTGGTTCTTTTTTGTGATATATATTTTCGTAGATTGTGCAAGTTGCGGGCACGATATTTATTTGTAGTAGTGTTTAGTTGTAGTGTTGTGTTGTGTTGTAGTGTTGTTGTTGTTGTCGTCTGTGAAGCCCGACCGAATCGGTAACATATGTAGGCGGCATTGAGAGATAAACACGAAAAACTACAACAACTTAAGTCTGAGACGAATAAGCCAACTTCTTGTGTATGGGCGGCACGGATTGTAATTGTAATTATGTGTAAAGTAATAATATTAATTGCATGACAATGGTGTCGATTCTGTTGTGCACAAATTAAACTTAAGCTATCTTTTACTAAAAGGCAGTGCGAGAAAAGGACGGCTATAGCTATGAACTAAGTTAGAGATGTCAAATTAGTCTATGCCTTGCGCTTCACCGTGTTTTTAGTCGACTTGTTTTTACGTGCACCCTTCATTTGTATGGAAAAATTAGTTCCAACTAAATTTGACAGCTCTAAATTACGTCCGTCTCTTTCTTTCTGAGAGTAAAAGATAGCAATAGCCTAAATGAAGTTTAGTTTGTGCACAACAGAATCGAAACCAATATTACGACAATGGGGATAGCTAGACTTAATTTAAATTCGCACCATATTTGTAAATTGTGCATCTAGGTGGTCCAGACTACAAAGAGCATTAAGTATTTATGTTGCATGGGGTGAACAGAGCCGCGAGGGTGAATCAAGACAAAACATTGAAAAGGGCTTTCAACTGCAAAAATAATTTGTTACTAAAAATCTGCACGTCTATTTCAATTGCCTTTCAGTCCTTGTAGGCAATTAATGACAGTTAATTAAAGACAAAAGATTTTTTCATCTTGTTTTACCCGGTAAAGTTTTTTTTTTATGTTTTGGTTAATAACTGTTTTTGTTTTTTGTAGCAGCCACAGAGTCCGGATTTGCGCTTGGTTGATGGAAATAGGCTCACCCTCTATTACACGGGATTTAAACATAACTGGCGAAGTGTGGGTGTACCTTTTAATATGTAGTACATACACAGGCAGGAGAGCAGCGGTGGCCCAGTGGTGGCCGGACAGGCGCATTACTTTGTGTAATTTATTTCATCACCACTGCTCTCAAAACGGTGAAGGAAAACATCGTGAGGAAACCGGCATGTCCTAGAATCAAAAACTCGAAGACATGTGGCATCTACCAATCCACACTGGGCCCGCGTGGTGGATTATAGCCCATTCCGTCTCATTGAGATGAGGCCGTGTCCCAGCAGTGGGAACATTATAGGCTGATGATGACATACACCTCTAACACCTAAACTTTCGGGGATTACAGGCATGATGTTATGTGTTTATGTTGATTTTATTATTCAAATCGTAACAACAGCAATTGGAATTTCTAAATCTACACAAATAAGTAACAAAATATCCATATTGTAGTCAATATGGATTTTTTGTTATATTATTTTGTCTGCTACTTTATTTTGATCTCCTTTTTTAGTAAGTGAAAAAAGCTTTATTTATTTAACAATTTATGTACACACTAAATATAAAGAAAAGTAGAAAGGAACAGAAAATAGTACAAAGGTGATGCTTATTTCTAAAGAAATCTCTTCCAGCATACCTGCGAAAGGAGATACTAAAAAAGAACGAATTGAATGAATGAATTTCGTATTGTACGAAGAATGTTGTGTACACCTATAATTGGTACATAAGTACATTAGAAGCTAGAACCTTAACATGGTTACTTTTATCGATAAATGTAATATGTATTGTACTGTTGGTGCACCTATTTTAAATATTTAAATAAATAAACTAATAACTTTATTCCAAAAAGCTTTTGATTCCACTTGTAACTGGAATTGTCTACAAATATTCTAAAACCGTTTGCATGACCAAGAATCGAACAGGTTTTTGTTTATTTGTGATTTAGTGGAAATGATAATAATAGAGATAGTTTCTACCTGTACATTAACCTGATAATACTCAAGTACCTACCTAATAATTTTAATAAGAAGGTAGGCACGAAATGCGTATTCTCTTATCGTAATACATTTTTTGTACATATCTTAATTTACAAAAGTATGTTATCGAAAACTCGATTTGATAATACCTATTGCTGTAAGCTAATCAGCATTACAAGTTTTATTAATCTTATTGTTTTAACAAAAATGTCCTCGCTTTCACCCTACTTCTTTATCAAATTAATGTGGCGTGCCGAAGAATATTTGTAAATATTTAAATGTTCGCTACATTTAATCTAAGTATATGAAGACCTTTACATTACCAATTTCACTTTGTTTTGCAAACCAGTCAGTTAATTTATTATTATTAGAGTCAAACGCAAGGCTTCAGTAATCAGCATGATCATTAACTTAAATACTATTATTTCCGTTACAGAATCGATTTCATATTTTACAAGTGAAACGAACTCTGCTTACATACACTGGTACCAATATACACTTCCGACTGAATCGATTATCTGCACCGTTAACAACACATCTAACAGACGGCGGACCCTCCGTCTAGCCGGGGGTGAGATTTTAGACCTTGGCGCACCCCTTCCGAGTCACATCTACATATATATCCTTATATCGCGACGACACCGCTGTAAGCCAACAAAAATAAATCGTATGTTTTTATTTACGTTCACCGTCTTAATAAACTTTGTTTGGTGTGGTCACGAGCGAGCCTCAGCTCTGCACAGAAGTGCCGGCAGCAGAGTAGCTCCGCCGTTAGTCTCACCGGCCGCGTCGCCCGCGCCACACGTCCCGCCGCGCACCCACCGACGATGTTAGCGCTGCTACTCCTCGCCGCCGTCGCCGCCGCGGCCGCGCAAAACGACACGTTCCCGCGACCACCCGCGCCAAGACGCGAACAGTTTCGAGTCATATACGAATGGAACGCTATAGATTTCGAATGGACATCCCCGGAAGATCGCGTGGCTGCCCTCAATACAAGCCGATACATCCCCCAAAACGTTCTAATCTCTGGCATAAACTTCTACCAAGACGATTTGTTCCTGACCATGCCGAGGATGCTGGACGGAGTGCCGGCCACGCTGGCGACCATCCCCCTGCAGCCGACGGACACGGCCCCCAAGCTGCGCCCGTTTCCTAGCTGGAGCCAGAACGCTGTCGGAGATTGCAACGCTTTGCAATTTGTTCAGAACGTAGAAATTGATAAAAATGGTATGATGTGGATCCTGGACAACGGGCGTGTCGGCACTCTCACACAGAACCCAGACCCTACGTGCCCTCCATCGCTTGTGCTCATCGACCTCAAGAGCGGCAAGAATGAAATGGAACGCATTCCGTTCCCATCGGACTCAGTGAATCCTAACACTACATATTTGAATGATCTTGTGGTGGACAATCGGGATGGTGATTACGCGTACATCACGGACAACAGTGCTGTCGATCCGGGCATTATAGTTTTCCGCCGCCGTGACAAAAAATCGTGGAAAATTCGAGACACTAAATCAATGTCTTCAGTCGCCGAGGCTACGGCTTTCCGCATCAACGGCACCACGGTCAACCTTCCTGTTAACATTGATGGCATCGCCCTCGGACCCCAGTACCGAAACGAAGAAGGCAAAGTTGACAGAAAAGTGTACTACTGCCCATTGTCTAGTTTTCACCTGTACGCTCTAAATGCATCCGTGCTGCAAAACGAATCGCTCGCTCAGCAGCCCGATGGTGCCCTGCGTCCCTATGTCGTCGACCTCGGTAGTAAAGCTTCACAGACAGACGGCATGAAGATGGATTCAACTGGGGTCCTTTTCTACGGTTTAATTGGAAATTCGACAATTGCTGAATGGAACACGACCACTGACTTTCACGCTGGCCAAAGAACCATCGCCCGCGATCCAAACTATATTCAGTGGGTTGACCGATTCACGTTTGATAGCAAAGGAAACGTATACGTGGTCATCAACAGGCTGTACAACTTCGTGAAAAATCAGGTGTCCCTGAGTGAAGTTAACTACAGGATTTTGAAGTCGCATACTGGTTCGAAGAGTTACGTGTTCAGCGAGGAGCTGGTGGACCCGACGGTGGCGCCGCAGAGCGGCGGGGCGGCGGCGCCCGCGCTGGCGTGCTCGCTGGCGCTGCTGGCGCTGGCGCACCTGCTCGCCTAGTGCCGCTGCCGTGGCCTCCAATACCAGTGTTTGTCATTTTGCGACGCTCGGACTGATGCGTAACGTTACCAAAAATATTTAAAGTTACCTTGACCTCGTGGTCCAACCAGTGATATGCGCATGTAAAAATGCTTTGTATATTAATTAAATTCTAGAATAGTTTCTATATAGCTAGATATAGAATACCATAGAACGATCAACAGTGACCTTTCTTGGAAGGGTCGTGCCGAAGACGAGTCATGTCGGGTCGAAACGAAAGGTCGGGGCCGAGTTGCCAAACGCCGTGGCTCGGCTCAACAATAAACATTCCAACTAATTCTATAAGGTGCATCTCAGCACAATATTTATTTATAACTTTGTAATACATACGAGTCTATATGAATACAAGACCAGTAATGTGCAAACGACAACATCTCAATATCAGTGAGATTGGCACGTGTAGTGTTCGGTAGATCTAGTTAAGATCTTTTTAAGGTAATCTGTATAATATACATTATTGTAACTAATCTGTACGACTGTTAGTTGCGTGCCCGCGGCTGTGTGTGTCTATGAATAAATGTGTTTATCATATTATGTTGTTTGTAGTTTTTATTTGCAAGCGAAAACTCGTGCTTATAGCGTTTAACTGCTAACTTGATGTCACTGAGGAATCTTGTTAATATTGGCGAAGCCGCCTTGAAAACAAGGAGCATAACCTTACGAATATAGCACAAGAATAAAAATAAATTACACTGCAGATGTAATTAAATACATATTAAATCAATTAAGGTAAATGACATTCCTGCATTGAAGCGGTCAGGTAATCGGCTAATCAATTGTAACCACTTGTTGCTCAACATTCGCCATTCGCTACAGATCGCCGATGACTATCAAACAAGTGCGATAGAAACTTAAAACTGTTATCAAATACTTATTTTATACCTATAGATAGGTACCTAAGGATCCAACAATCTGCAACAGAGAATAATTGCCAAATATTGCAGAAAAAGAAACAAAATGGACAACAATCACGCAACGCCTCTACATTGCGAGGTTATTTATTACATTACCTAGTTGAGTCAAGTAGAAGACTGTTTTGTAATTTTATTATTCTACAGCAGTTTCCAACATACATTTTTAAATTCACTTGTTCTCTATAATTGTTCAAATCTTTACACTAGAAGTAGTAGTAAGTAAGTTCAAAATCTTGTATCATAGAAATCAAGCACAAAATAATATCGTAAATGTTCGGTTATGTTTGTACTTTAACTTAAATTTGGCCGGTTAAGAAAATCTGGGCATAACCCACGTACAGTCACAATAGACTATAAAAACGATAAAGTAAAGGGACACATTGTTATGAGATCGATTCTCAAGGTATTAACTTTGCATACATAGCTCAGGCATATAGAGCACCTGCTGAAGAATTTAATTTATCTCCTGAACGTGTCGAGTTTACTTAATAATGTTTTGTATCGTGTCATTTAACCATTGTTTTATTAAAACTTAGTTTGTTTGCAACAATGTTTGGAGTTACGGGCCACTGCCGTACATTTTAATAGGTGTCAAAAGTTTCAGCAACTTAAAAGTTCTCTCAAAAGTGCAATAAGCTACATAAAGGTTCTTTCATAGCGAAGTATCACGAACATAAGACGAAGAAACAAAATAAATGTTATCGAGTCTACTGTTGATCCAAAACAACACCTAGCAATAACTCCAAACAAATAAGAGATTTTTGTATCAAATTACTAAGGACGTAAAGATTCTGATATGAGCATAAATTTCTAGAACATACCTCAATGGCCTCTAAGAATAGAATAAAACACGCGGCCATAATGTTCCATCTGCACAACATATTTATAAATACGTATATATACATACTTATGTGTTATATTTACATAAACATCATGACCAATAAGTATGATCAATAAATATCTAGGTGTGAGATCGCTAAGATTAATGGAAAAATTTACTGTTTGCCGCAAGCTAAACATGACCATTATTGGAAAATTTATGTATCTTTAATGTTGGACATTCCTGTGTAGATACTTAAGTATCTAAGTCTATTGCAAGGATGAGCGTTACAAACCATCAATTAACTACACTGGCACTTGGAGTCACTTCTTCCATAATTATCGCCATGTACCTAATGGAATATGTTATGGATTGTAAACTATATCGTGGTGACGTGACCGACTTGTTAGATTGTTTAATTTTTCCCTTTACTTATGGATTTTGGAGTCCGCTAGGCTTCAGGTTAAGGGGTTTTATTTTTTCTGTTTTTAGGGTTCCTTACAAAAAATAAAAAATAAAAAAAGGATCACTTGTGCGTCTGTCTGTCTATCCGTCCGACTGTCACAGCAAATTTGCTCCGAATCTACTGGACCAAATCAGGTGAAATTTGGTAGGATGGTGTAATCCTACGACCCAAACACAGATGTGCAAAGTAAATAAAAATATTTTTTTAATAAGGGTAATTTTCGGGGGACAAATTAGGAAATAAAAAAAAGTTTTGCAAACCTTACTGTGTCATATATCAAAAGAAAGGGAGGATTATGAGGATCTCATTTTTGTTATTATTGTAAAAAAAGTTTTGATTTTATTCAAGAAAGAAGACGAAAATTTACCGTTTCCCCCCAGATATCCGGAACTACTGAGGCTAAAATTTTGCAAAAAAAAATACATTAGGATAGTTCATAAATATGGTTCATTGCTTGTAGATTACAGAAAAACCTATAAGAATTCTACCAATTGAAAATAAAGTGGTAAACTCAATAAAATACTGGCATTGTACGGAATCCTCTCCACGCGAGTTCAACCCGCACTCGGCCGGTTTTTTTTATTAAGCTAAAAATCAAAGATTTAAAGGTTCTCTTGAAAAGAAAAAAAACATACTTAAAATACAAGTAGGTACCTACAATACCAAGACCAACACCAACACAAGTCACAACATAATACTATATTTTCATGTACTTCATGTTTCCAATGATTGTGATTTGATACTAATTAATCTATTCATGAACCCAAGTCACAGGTGAAAACCTAGTTTGGGAGCCAGAGAACCTATTTGTGGAACATAATGTTGTATGTTGTACTTTAAAAGGAAACACTGAGGGCGAGACAATTCAAAAATAGGTATTAGTAAAATGTTTCGCTGTCGCGCAGAGCGCGAAAGACACAACTGCAGCTTGGACCGAAAATACTAATTATTAATTAAAAATACACAAAATCAACTTTTCGTAGTCGCCTGATTACTTCTCCAAAACTTGACCGATTTAACCACTTTTTTCATTTAAAATTAAAAAAGGTTTTGGCCGTGTTTCTATGTTTTCCTTTTTTTATATAAACTAGTCGTTTTCTAGATGTTTGAACACAGCGGAAAATCTAGCCATTTTTTAGGTTTTTGAAGGTTCATGTATCTTTTAATAATTAATTTATGAAAAAAGGAAAACATAGGGACATAAGTACCAATAGTGGCCAAGGATTTTTGAAAAAAAAAAATTGCTTTACTGGCATAAGTAGTGGTAGTGGTCATGGCTGAGACCATGGAGGACCTCAGTACAATGCTCGATGACCTCAGTAGAGCTTCCGGAAGAATAGGTCTTAAAATGAACATGGACAAAACCAAGGTCATGTTGAATGCCCGTGTAACACCCACTTCTATTAACATCGGAGACACTACACTCGAAGCTGTGGACTATTATGTGTACCTGGGACAAACGGTCCAGTTAGGTAGTTCTAACTTCGAGAAAGAGGTCAATCGTCGAATCCGACTCCGTTATGCAGCGTTCGGGAAGCTGCGAGGTATCGTCTCGTCCAACTTACCGCAGTGTCTCAAGATGAAAGTCTATGACCAGTGTGTGTTGCCAGTGATTACACACGGGACCGAAACGTGGTCGCTCACAATGGGCCTTATCAGAAGGCTTTAAGTCACCCAAAGGGCAATGGAGAGGGCTATGCTCGGAGTTTTTTTGCGTGATCGAATCAGAAATGAGGACATCCGCAAGAGAACCAGGGTCACCGACGTAGCCCGAAGAACTGCCAAACTTAACTGGCAGTGGGCAGGGCACATTGCTCGCAGAACGGATGGCCGATGGGGCCGAAAAGTTTTGGAGTGGCGACCGCGAACCGGAAGACGTTGCGTTGGAAGACCTCCCACTAGGTGGACCGATGACCTGGTGAAAGTTGCGGGAATCCGTTGGATGCGAGTCCCACGGGACTGGTCAATGTGGCGACACTTGGGGGAGGCCTATGTCCAGCAGTGGACGTCTTTCGGCTGAAATGATGATGATGACTGGCATTATCCAGGGAGGAAACAGGGGAGTACCTTTGTATGGAAAAACGGCCATTGTGTTTCCCCTATGTTGTCACTGTATTGAAATAATAGTTATTTATGATACTAGTACAGTAGTCGGTAAGTTGGTTTTTACAAACGAGTAGATGAATGTAAGCCCGAGACGAAGTCGAGGGCTTACCATAGTCACCAGTTTGTAAATACCAATTTCTGCACGTGTGTCATACAATGTTTTTCAACACATTTGCGAGAAAACAGTACAATATGTAATGAAACAAACAGCGACCCCAAAAACCATGAAAACGACACCCATGAAGAAAAAACCGTAAATATTTATCGGCGCCATTTTGGATTTTCATTTTGACCTCATTTTTATTATCAGCGACCCCAAAAACCACGAAAACGACATCCATAAATAAAAAACTGAAAATTTTAGTCGGCGCCATCTTAGATTTTTATTTTGACCTCATTAAAAGAAAACCGTAAAGAATACGCACGGTGCTATACAACGGGGTATGCGGTAAAACAGGTACTTAGGTGAGAGTACCTATTTTACCGCACGTTCCGTTGCTTGTATGGTGCGTAATTTTTAACTTTCGAACAATGTGTACAGGTCAAATGCATTTTTAACAAATGTTTATCAATAGCAATTTATTTATCTAAGTTGAAGTAGCCAATCTGTCAGACAGATTGGCTACAAAATAATTTTAAGAGTCATACTTTGAGTTAGGACTCTTTAGTGGACCAACAAATATTCAAAACAATGTGTTATCTGTTATTGAACGTTCAACAATAACATTCGGATACCGCATTCATGTTGCCATGTTGCAGGCTACGAGAAAATAAATCAAACGGTAAAGGTAAGTTTTAGAGTTTCATCAACATTTCTTCTCAAACTTTTGTACAGTTTGCTATTATCAATCTTAAATTCTAAAGAACTCAGGAATTAGTTAAATTCGTTCTAACTAGATTACTTACAAAATAAACTAAGCCACAATACAAACACACAACTACAGAAAAGATAGTCACCACAAATTTTATAAAATTATTGTCATACTAGACTTCTAAGTAATCAAAGCGAGCTCTGATGCATTATAAGGTCAACTTAATTCTGTATAAGTTTTCATTTAAGTGATGCAAACTTATCTCATTGCCTCGCATAATATAATAATATACGCGCGTGTTGTTTTCCATATTCAATAAGGACGGAACATAAAACTACGCATTTAAACATTATTAAATGCTGTGTATTTTCATAGAGCCACATTTACACAGAGTTTTAAATAGCTCCTTTGTCTTTTGAAAATTACGTTCTTAACTTTTTAATCAATGAAAATGTGCGTTTTACGTTTTTAATTCAATTGTGGAATGTGAACACAAAGTGTCAAGTTTGAACGCTTTCTAAAGACAGTGTATTATGCAAATAATAATAAAAGGTATGAAATGTTGTTCTGCGCATGTGGATTGTGACTGTTGGCGTGTTATTGAACGATGACTATCGATAATTACCGTCAGCGCTGCACCGAGATCGACGTGACGCCTAACACGGTGTCAACTGTTTAAACTAGTTTCGATTCGATCCGGAACCGAGATTTTCACCAAACATTTTTTGTACGCGTTGCTTTTAGGATTAATATAGAAAGTACTCGTCTGCTATCAATGAAAGTTCGATAAGTAATTCTAAGAACTGTTTCTAGTTAATTAATTAATTCTTTCTTCTAATTATTACCCGACTACAAATAGAGATGTAATGATTTCACCGAACTCGGTTGCATGTTTACATGAGTTGAATAATCTATGGCATGAGTGAATGAATTGCCGATGTTAATTCGAAATCGATAGTTTAGTCGTTTATTTCCGCGTAAAGTACGACTAGTAAAATGTACTTTTAGAATTTACAAACAAAGATGTCAAACAATATTAATAAAACGGTTTCTGCGTCACGATCACACATTATTTTTTAAACAGTGGGTGGCACCTTTTAGTTTTAATAGCCAAAGTTCAAACCAACACCAATGTCCTATTACTTAGAAGGCTTTTTCTATGTCAAAAAAATCAATAACTTTATAAGTAGGTATGTACCTATGTAATATTCACTAGTTTTCCATAATATTAGTTATCAAAATTTTAATTATATGCGCAGGACTGGAACCCACCCAGTCTCGAAGTTATTATCGATCCAAAGTTTGCGATTTGTCGTTATCTATGGGCCCTGAGACTGCTAGACGGGGTCGCGACAGACCGAAGAGAAGATGGCTTCCTGGCGAATTGGCGAGAAGAAGCACACCATCGTGAGAAGTGGAAGGAATGAGGGAGGCCATTGCCGGAGAGTTGGAAAATACGAGCTAACTAAAAAAAACAATAACTGAAGATAGAGCTCTCTAGATTTTCCACAAAAGCAAAAATTACAATCTGAAAACATTCTGATAAACTATCATAATGAGTCCCACGCAAGTATCTAACAAACCACGCTAATATTTGGCAATGAAATGATGTTTATACTTTCAGCTAAGTACCATAATTATCGTCGAATAAGTGAGTTAATTGAATAGCAGGTACCTAATTGTAATGTTCACTGTTGACAAGCTCTCGAGGTAATGAGCCACAATGCCATACAAATTGTACTCACATAACACATAATTCATGATGTCCTCTATAACCATATTAGCTCAGAGATGCGCATGCGCCGTACATCGTAATTGAAACGCTTTTAACATTGAATGTCATCGTTTACGCGCCGTTCTACATAATGTGCGCTTTATATGCTAATGTAGGTATAGGCCTTTTTTAAGAGTCAAAGGAGACGCATGGGCAAACGCATCTACGGTTTAAAAAAATATTCAAACAACCACAGATGAATCTGTCAGGGGTTGAGGAATTCAAGGTGTTTTTTATTAATGTTGCTCCTCACTAGGAATTTATCCTGCATCGTGGGTGCGTTTACAAACATTTAAACTCATACACAAACAGCCAGACCCGGAACAACTAACTGTAGGCCACACAAATATTTGTTCCATGACCGAATCGAACCCGCGACATGCAGCGCGGCAGTCAATAACTCAGCCACTGCAACAACCGTGCCGGCAAAGTAAATGAAACTGGTTTCTAGATAATCACTTCTTTCATCAACAAAAAAAATAATGGGGGAACAGAGTTCATGTTGTTCCCACAGACAGTATCATGAGAAGACAAAAACATCAAGTTATTCAAAATGGACCTGACAGTTTGGGAGTTGAATTTCCTAAGTATTATTTTATTAATATCACAGCAATCTTCTCTTTATTTGAAAACCGAATGACATATTCCTCTTCCTAGAAGGATAATTCAAAATGAGATATATTACCTTTGAGATATATATAGTACCTACCAGCCTATAAAGGGTCTGCAAGTAGTACATGGTAGGTTAGAACTTCTGCCCTCAATGCACTTCCTGGTCGGCTAGGCCGCCGCGGCATAAAACAGAAGAGTCAAGGTATTTTCCTGTTGTTTACTTTAAACTTCTTCCTAGATCTTTAATAAGAATATTTTACTTCCTTTACTTTTAAAATACAATCGTTATTTGACATTAATTAACAATACATGATAGTTTTGTGGTAAAAATAATACCCAACCCCAGTATCTGACAAAGAATTATTTGTACACAACACATCGTAATGTGAGGCTAAATCCTATAGCGGCTTGAGAGACGCCACGGCGTCCTCACCTTCCGCCTGACGCAGGTCGTCACCGGACACGGTTGTTTCGGGAGGTTCCTGCACCGAATCGGGCGGGAGGAAACGCCCGGATATTTCCACTGCGAGGATCGACCGGAGGACACGATGGAGCACACGGTGGAGGTGTGCCCCGCGTGGGCAGAGCACCGCCGTGTCCTCGAAGCAGCGATTGGCGGCGGCGACCTCTCCTTCTGCGAAGCAGTAATGCTAGCGAAGGAGGTGGCGGAACGTGAGAGGGAGAGAACCTCACAGCGTCCCGGCCGCCGCGGGAGACGCCCCGGGCGTCGGGTCTGTGGACGGTGGGCTATGGGCTAGCTCGCCGTCCGTCCGTCTCATGACGACAGGCCGTGTTGACGGCGCGTTCGTGTTCCACGCGCGCCTCAAAGAGAGTCAGCAATGGGAAGAGGTCCGCAAGGACCGATGCCTGCCGGGGTTGCGGGACTGTTCGAAAGAGATACCGTGGCCCCGGAACACAAAGGGCGATGAAGGAACATGGATGGGTTTTAGTCAGTAAAAGTCTGACACTCCCTCCTGCTCCGCCCAGAGCGGGAGAAGTCATTTGATGATTTCCCATCCGAAAAAAAAAAAAGGCTAAATCCTATATATACCTATAGACATAGGAGGACATAGACGTCCCCCTATGATAGGGGGCATATACATAAAGATTACCTCAGAATCAGGAATTACCTTAGATTAACATGACCACGGTAATAACGATTAATGAAAGTTCTGAATTCCCTGTTCATAAAATATAGTCATCCCAACCCCAGCATCTGACAAAGAATTATTTGTACACAAACACACAACACATCGCAATGTGAGGCTAAAACCTATATACCGGGACATAGTCGTCCCTCTCTGATAGAAGGCGTATACATAAAGATTACCCCAGAATTAGGAATTACCCGATTATTATGACCACGGTAACAACGATTAAGGCGATTACATGAGCTAAAATATATGCGATCTTTCTGATTTTTTGGCAAATAATTATACAAGCAAAATACTAGTATCATAGTGTTTTACTTTTTTAGTCCAATCAATAGATTTTTTGTAAATCGCAAAAAACCACTTATTTCGCACTATTCGGCCGCAGTGACTGACGTAACAACCACTTTGTCGTGCAAGCTGATTAGAACTTCATTCTAACAGTATTTTAACCGAAGTTTGAACCAACACAAATACAGTTGCTTATTTAGCTCATGTAATCGCCATAAGGAAAAGTTCTGAATTCCCTGTTCATAAAATATAGTCATAATTTTTCAAGGAAAACATGTTAGAGATGTAGACGATGTAATTACGAAGATTCTTAGCGATGAGCATGTTAATTTTATTTTTGTGGCTGAATCTTGCCTTGAGGTTTGACTTAAGTGCTGGTAAATACCTAAGTATAGAAGATTTATGATAAACTTTTGTGTCTAAGAGTACCCACCTGCATGTTGTTAGTTGTCATAGATATAAAAGCAAAGGTGACGCCATAGATAAATTAGATATTCAATCCCATGGCTTCTGTAGCAATCAGATCGGTTCCGTGTAGTTCTATTTAAATATAAGTATAATATTATATTCAGTATAAACAGTATCGTGTCAGAAAAAAACAGATTACCATTGTTTGAACACAACTTGTCAACCTTCAAAGCAACAGTGATCTATTTGTATCTATTTGGGTACGCTCGTTCCATCGTAGAATCATAACTTTCCACCAGGCGAGATGGACAGCAAGAAAAAATACAAAACAAATGTCCAATTCTTTCTAGAATCTTACGTTGGTAATACTAACAAAGAGTTCTCGTCATTTTTGTTGTAGTAATCTAGATAATTCTTTCTATGCGTCCACTTAATTCAAATAAGCCGGGGGACACACAACTATTCCAATTCTAGGGATGAAACTCAACGAAGGTATTCGGTATGTGGAGGAATGTGGGTCCAAAGAATTGGCCCAACAATTTGCCATATGACATATTTATATAGATATATTTGAAAATATGACAAAGAGTATAGGCAGCTGCGTATTAGTACTTCTGTCTGATAATAATAACAGAATGCGATCACCAATTCATCATTGTTCAACCGGTATTTTGGGCGCACTAAAATGATTCTTCTAATTCTCCAGTATTATGTTTTTTTGCTATTAAATATTTTAGCAACAATCTTTGCCGCTTGTGTTTCAATGGATATGATGATTAATCAGTTATATTTTTTTATTAGGTAATTGTAATAAATAAATAAATATTTAAAAATAATATTTTAATATATTTTTATTAATTTTATTACTATTTCCGTTATTTATTTTTAAACAAATTCGTTACGTTTTTAAATATTAATTAAAAATATTTATAAACATAAATAATAAATATAAAAAATTGTAGCCCACCGGTATCGGGAACAGGGTCCAAGCTACCGTCGGTTAGGGCTCCAGAGGGAGGAACCTCCTAACTATACGAGCCGTGTCCAGGAGTACCTCTTTCTGAATCAAGCCCTTGATCCAGCTGCCTAACAAGAGCCTCCTCAGGTATTGATCGTGGCTCTTATTATTATTATTTTCGAAAGTGTTTTTTCTGCTCAGACCTTAGACTGGATTTCAACTACATTTACGGGCCGAAGCCAAAGCAAATGAAGCGTGTGGTGTGGTAGTTTGATGAATGTTTATGTGTTGTGATGAAGTCATATTTATTAATAATATTAAAAAAAAAAAACATTAAATTTTATAAATATTGATTTATTACTCTTACCTGCAAGGGATTGGGGGGTATTTCAGTCGCTCTATGTAATATACTGGTATTCAGCTGCATCCGGTTAGACTGGAAGCCGACCCCAACATACTTGGGAAAAGGCTAGGCAGATAATGGTCGTAGGGAGGGCTATTCAACAATCATGGACTTGGACTATTCCTAGATATGGCGAAGGCGTATGACATAAAATCTTATTACAAAAACTATAAGAAACGGGTATTAGGGGCAAGCTTTTAATTGGTTTAAATCATATTTACAGGAGAGGGTTCGTAGAAGTAGAATACTTCAATAGCATTAACCAGGAAATGTACGGTCGACCAAGCTATTTGGTTTACATTTTAACATGCAAATTACATTGTAAGATGTAAACCAAATAGCTTGGTCGACCGTACAACATACGATCAGACATGGCTACCATTAATAATTCAATACCCCAAGGAAGCGTCTTAGGATGTACCCTATTTATAGTATACGTAAATGACTTGCCAAAAAAGCTTGCTTGCTTTTGTTCGCTGATGATGTTTCATTATTATTTAAAACGCTAGCAAATATTACCATCAAGCTATTTTACAAACTTTCACAGAAACTGAGCAATGGTTAAACGAACATAACTTAGAAATAAACCTATCTAAAACTAAAATATGCCAATTCAGAACTTACCAAAGAACCCCAATAAATATAAATATATTAACACAAAAAATTAAGTTAGAATAAATAAATGAATTTACACTTTTAGGCCTAACATAAGACTCAAACCTGGAAGAAACATATAGAAAATACAAGAGCAAAATTGCGCAAAAGCAAAATCATCTATGCGTTATCCATATTGAAACGTAACACAGACTTATAACATCGCCTTAGCTAGGCAGCTAAGGCGGTGTTATAGTCTGGGCATTAAGCGTACGCCTACTCCTGACTAAATTACGGTATCATTCTGTGGGGAGAAAGTACTGACTTTTTGGACCTCTTCATTCAGCAAAAGAAATGTATGAGAACAGTAATAAACATAGATCAACGAGATAGTTCTCTTACACTACCAGCAATATACATATTGCTAAATTGCATATTCGTTGGAAAAAATAGGCACCTCTTCAAATCTACTATCGAGTTAAATGAAAACTGTAACCGACGCGACGTAACAAGATTATATTATCACTACCCATCACAAACTTAAAAGTTATCGGGAAAAGCCCATACTCAAGACTAGCTAATATATTTAATAAGCTACCTGAAAAAATAAAATCCCTACCAAATGACTCAATTTTCTCTAAACAGTTGAAATCTTTGTTAATAAAGAAACGCTATTATACCGTTGAGGAATTTAAAACTGACAAATTGTGAATCGATCGATCCTGTAATAATATTAACTTGACGTAAATGTAAAATAATAATAGATGCTACATTACCTACACTTATGACAAAAATGATTGAACGAACTGATAATAATGATTAATTTTAAAATAATATATAATAAATGATTGATAAATGTTTTGTATAATTAATGTAATATTTGTAATGTAAATAATTTTAATATAATATTTGTAATGTAAACAATTTTAGTGTAATGTAATTGCAATAATTAGAACCAATATTATGTATATTATGTAATTAATTTAATAATTTGATATTTAAAATATTTGCAGTGCCCTTACAGGGTGCATGTCTTAATACTGTGTCATGAAATTTTAATGCATGCCTAATAACCAGTGTTTTACATGTTAGCAAATAAATAAATTAATTAATTAATCCCTATTTTAGAAAATGTTTCTTAGTAATAACTTTTTCCATTATATTTGTAAGACCAGGCTGCTTTAAATTGACCACCACCACAAAAACGTGATGTATGCAGGTGGACTATGTTTAATTAGTATGGAGCATGCGATTATGTACCTTGCATATTTGCAATAGATTTCGCCAGTGGCCGCAATACATTACCCAATGTATGAAGACAGACTTTTAAGGTGGTGTTTAAAATCATCATGTTTAGATAACAGTCATTTTTGTAGACATTAGGTACTATAAAAGCGGTTCGTAATCTTGAGTTTTGTTTCTTAATTCTATGACAGCTCTATGGTCCGAGCAGCGGAGAAGCTGCTTACTTAAAAAAAATCCTACTTCCTTCCACCATACTTACATATTGTTTCTGCTACAAAGCCAAATCTGAATTTCGGTTGAAAAGAATAATGCATTTACAGAGGATTTCGTTGTACATAATTTAACCACCTTCAAGCTGGTTCAAACTAGGAACTATTTTAATGACTGTTATCATAACATTGGTGTTTAACGTCCGAAATGTAAGGTCCATGTATCCGTCCACCACCTCAGCCGAAAGACGTCCACTGCTGGACATGGGCCTCCCCCAAAGGGGGGGTTTTGCCTTAATCGCCACGCTTGGCAGGCGGGTTGGCGATCGCAGTACGGTATGTATGTATCCGTACGCAACTTAATAAACAAAGTTAAGCCTTATAAAAGATGATGACGTAAGCAATACAATTATATCGATGATATTATAAAGGTCTTCGGATGTGTCATCCACGTACTTTTTATGTACCTGTGGTGGGGACTAGTGGGTATTTAAGATTTTATCTTCGTTAAAATTAACGCATGAGTTTTTATTAACTTCTGAATTGAATTGGAAATGTTTATTACAGAAACGCTTCACTTGTACAGGTAATTTGTATGTAACTATAATGTATGGGTAAGCCTCGTGAGTAAGCGTCCTCGAAATACATACGTATTCAAATAACGAAACGTGAAAACGTCTTCGGGACCCAATTTCAAATACCGACGAATCAGAGGAGCAAAGAAAGTTAAATTACACTTGTATGATATGCACAGGAACTATTTTGAGACTAGATTCTGCAGTTTATATTGTTTTTACCGACTAGGTTTTTTGTAAGGTTGCATCAGCAGCGGTTTATAATAATTAAATGCAAACTTTTTGTTTAGAAACATGCACTGACCCGGACAAAGCTAAAAGCAATATTAAATGCAAACTTTATGTTCGTTTACCTACTTTTTAAATACTGGCCATCCGTGGGTTAAAGGAAAACAATGACGCACAGCCATATAACTTTCTTTTTAATTTGTTTGACTTTATTATTAGAAAATGGCTTTTGTACTTTTTATCATGGAAAACAGCCAGTGAGCTTTTTTATTTAATAGTTAAATATTAATTAAATGCAAACTTTTTGGTTGTTTACTAAAAATCTGTCTATATCTGTGCTATAAAAGGAATAGTTTACTGATAAAATAGCTTGGCCATCGTAAAGCCAAATAATTTTCTTTTAATTGTTTTTTTTATAAGGAAAAAGGGCAATGTGGTTTTTTTCTTTATTGAAAACATCCAGTGAGCTTTTCATTTTACGAGCATGACAACATTTTAGTCCTTGAGATTGTTTTTTTTATACCATAGAGAAAATCCGAATAAAACTAAATTCTGAAAGTGTATGTGTAGGCCTAAGCTTGATTGATATATTACTTAGTTTGCAATAAGGGCCGCCCTCCGTAATTCGAATAATAAATAAATCAAGGATCACGCCTCTTAAATCGTTTTCTTTTAATCACAGTCACTAAAGTCTCGATAAACCACTCGTTTTAGTTTTTTTGTTTTTCCATGACGAATTTATTACGACGAATTTAGCAGCCCGAAGTTAGAAGCCGGTTGATGGAAACCATAAACCGGTCCAAAACATAAATGTATGAGTTGTATGACCGGGGAAGAGGCAAAAGAAGTATGCAACGATAGTAGCAGGTGGCGTTCTATATTTCCATAGGGTTTACAGAAATCCCCACCGACAAATTTGCTACTTTTTTTCCAGAAATCCCCACTAGTAAATAATCTCAGGCTAGTGGGGTTTCTTATAGTTCATGCCAAAGGTAAAAAAGCATGAGTAGATTTAGGTACATCTTTGCCTAACCGTTCAGGAATTACAGGTGTGCCTTTAAACCATGTATCTTTTGAGTTTAGACGACCCGAATGGCGCAGCGGTAGTGAGGCTGCCTTACGTTCTTAGGGTCCCGGGTTCGAATCCCGGTAGAAGTAAATGTTTGTGTGATGAGCATGGACATTTGTTTCCGAGTCATGGATGTTTATATGTATAATAAGTATGTATTTACAAACAAAAAAGTATCTATGTAGTATATCAACTATCTGGTGTCCACGACACAAGCCTCGTTGCTTAGTGTGGCACTAGATGGCGCTGTGTGCGATGTCCAGCGATATTTATTAATATTATTTATTAGTAAAAATCCAGTTTTCTTACACGTAAACAATATTTACGAACGGATACATAATAACCGGCAGTTGATTGCACAAGTTAGTTTTACGTATCCATCGAGTAACTTAAATGCATTATTAATTTTTCGTCTATAACAAGTTGGATGCTCTACGGGCAATTAGTTAATGAGTAATGGTTGGTATCGCTACTTCCGCAAATTAAAATACTACAGGAACACTTGGTATATGTTATTCATTATTGATTGTATTCGGATAAGTTGCTGTAGGTTCTTATATTTGGTACTAGCTGTTGCCCGGGACCTAAAATAAATCAAGTTACTTCCATTATTGAATCGGATTGTGACCAATTTCTAGGGATTTTTTTTGCAGGTAGGTAAGCCTAATTCTAAATAATTAGTCTTGTCAATATCAGTCAAGCCTTTTCGGAGATTAGCCGGAACGAACAGACAGACAGACAAAAATTGAAATACACTTGAATTCGAAACATAATAGTTTGAATATGTGCGGTACCTAATTATATAGCCTAAGTGTGTTCGTGATATTAATTTACGTAGGTAGATACCAGATACTTAGGTTTCGAATACTGTTTCAATCTCCTCTATTGAAATGAACCATTGTTTCTTTTATTTATCTACGTCTGCATGTTTATTTTGATTAACAATACCTTTTACTTGTTTTGTTATTAGTGTTCTTTAAACAGTCCATAAATGTCGGTTTACAAAGTTTTTTTTTTTTTTTTTTCGCATTGGTATTCATCAAATGACTTCTCCTGCTCTGGGCCTAGCCCATAGCCCACCGTCCACAGGCCCGCGCCTACGGTGGCCGGGGGCCACTTGGTGGCCCCCGACGCCCGGGGCGTCTCCCGCGGCGGCCGGGACGCTGTGAGGTTGTCTCCCTCTCACGTTCCGCCACCTCCTTCCTTAGCATTACTGCTTCGCAGAAGGAGGTGACGGCGTCCCATTCCGTCTCGCTCCGGACCATGGCTTGCACCAGGGCCGGACGCGAGAGGTCGCCGCCGCCAATCGCCGCTTCGAGGACACGGCGGTGCTCCGCCCACGCGGGGCACACCTCCACCGTGTGCTCCACCGTGTCCTGCGGTCGATCCTCGCAATGGAAACACCCGGGCGTTTCCTCCCGCCCGATTCGTTGCAGGAACCTCCCGAAACAACCGTGTCCGGTGAGGACCTGCGTCAGGCGGAAGGTGAGGACGCCGTGGCGTCTCTCAAGCCACTCCTCAAAGAGTGAACTTACCGCCACTATTGTGGCGTGCCCTCGGTTTACAAAGCTGTATTTTACTTTCGACATGCATAGAACTAAAACAAAAATCGTTTAGGAGTCATACCTGTTGGGATTAACACCATTAAAACCAACTCAGGTTCTAAAAGCAGATAGAGGTGTACCTAATACAGTACACCCACATTTCGCCAGTTATGTTTGTTAGTACCATATAATAGTTGGCGAGCCTAATACCATCATCCGGGCACAAATCCAGACTCCGTGGCTACTACTGAGAAATTCCTGATGGAACGACCCAATAACATTTTGCCCGACCTGGGAATCGAACCTAGGACCTCATGCTGAGCAGTGCAGCAGTAGCAGCGTTTGCGACCACTAAACCAAAGAGGCAGTCAAGCAGGCAGGCAGGTGTCAATAGCTTTACTTTAATGCCAATCACCCTCTATGTATCGCTTATAGTCTGTGGATGGTGGGCTATGGGCTAGCTCGTCGTCCGTCCGTCTCATGACGACAGGCCGTGCCGACGGCGCGGTCGTGTTCCACGCGCGCCTCAAAGAGAGTCAGCAAATAGGAAGGGGTCCGCAAGGACCGATGCCTGCCGGGGTTGCGGGACTGTTCGAAAGACACTCCCTCCTGCTCCGCCCAGAGCGGGAGAAGTCATTTGATGATTTCCAATCCGAAAAAAAAAATTAAAAAAAAAGTATCGCTTATAGTTTAGCTTGTCAATAGCGGTCATTGCCCATTCCCTAATATCTCTTCGTACGAACCAAAACAATGAACCATGTATCATTTTTCATTAGAAAAAATGTTGAAGATCACGATAAATGACGATTCAAGACTTGAACAGGCTTATTTTTGGTTTTTATAGTTAAGAACTTTAATAAATGTAGGTGAGTCAATGACCGCTATTGACATCTTAACTGGCAGCAACTATAGTCTGGAAACATGTAGCCTTAGCAAACAGGAGCTTTACTAGCGTGCTTAGAATAGAATAGAATAGAATACTCTTTATTATGTACACCATTAAAATTACAGATACAAAATAAAGTAAAACATACAAGGGGTGACACAATGGGCGGTCTTATCGCTAAAAGCGATCTTTTAAAGACAACCTTTGGATGGATTTAGGGGGGAAGGAGAGACAATACTGCAGGTAGCCTGTGGCGTACCATTTACATATATACATACATACATAAAACATATTACACTTATATAAATATTTTCATTTTTTCTATTATCGAGAAATGAGTGCGGAGAACTAAATTAAAATACCTAATAAAAATGCTTAAGTAGAGAGATACAGGTTTTTTATCATGCTTTTAAAAATTGGCAGAGATTCAGCACGCCTTATATACACTGGCAAGGCATTCCATAACCGAACTGCTTGAACTGTAAAAGACTTGTCATAGAAACTGGTGGAATGCATCGGCATCTCTAGTTTTAAGTTTTCCGATGACCTCAGATATCTATTATGTGTGTCATGAAGGAACTTGAAACGTTCTTTAAGATAAGAGGGGGTTGTAGGATTAAACAGAATACTGTAGAGCTGAAACAGGATGTGAGAATTCCGGCGAAGACGTATAGGAAGCCACTTGAGCTTTGTACGAAATTCAGAAATGTGATCATATTTGCGCAAGCCAAATATGAATCTTATGCAACAGTTTTGAAGTCGCTCAAGTTTATCTAGCTGTGCCTCAGTGAGATCGAGATAACTGACATCAGCGTAGTTAAGAACAGGAAGTAAAAGAGTTTGAGCCAGCGCAATTTTAGTGGCAGTTGGAAGAAAGTTCCGCAATCGTCTCAGGGACTTGGCAGATGCGAATATTTTGCGACTTACGTCCTGCAGCTGGGGACCCCAGGAGAGATTCTTGTCAATCCAAACCCCAAGGTTCTTGACCTTCTCACTTATCGGAATAGTAGTTCCATTAAATTTAATTTGGGGAAGCTGCAACCAGTTTATCTTGGAGATCATCCTTGAGCTACCAACAACAATGACCTGAGTCTTCAACGGGTTTACCTGCAACCCATGTGCCTCACTCCACTCGCAGATTGAAGCCATTTCCTTGTTGATTATATCAATTGCATCAGCCAAATCTGAAGATGCTGCTTGCCGGTAAATTTGCAGATCATCTGCATAAATGTGGTAAGAAGAAAGAAGTCTTGTGGAAATAGAATTTATAAAAATTGCGAAGAGTAAAGGAGATAAAACGCCACCCTGAGGTACACCCGCAGAAATATAACACAAAGAAGAGCAAGACCCTTCTATGCATACACGTTGCCGGCGCCCATACAGGTAACTACGAAACCAGTCAATCGCCGTTGGAGATATGTTAAGTGAGCGAAGTATGCCAAGCAGGATATCGAAATCGACAGTGTTGAACGCATTACTAAAATCCAATAAGCAGAGAACTGTCAGATTTCCTTTCTCCATGCCTAAACGTATGTCATCGGTAACGTTAACTAAAGCTGTAGCAGTGCTGTGACCAGGACGAAATCCAGACTGGAAAGGATTTAGCAGGCTATTCTTACACAGAAATGCACTGAGCTGATTGTGGACAAGGCGTTCTAGGACTTTGGAGAGGAAAGGCAGGATGGAGATAGGACGGTATTCTGAAAAGGAAGTAGGATTCGATTTTTTGGGTAAAGGGGTGATTTTGGCCTCTTTCCACATCGAAGGAAAGACACCGTAGGATATAGAATAGTTTAGGATATGCCATAGAATAGGAAGGATCTCGTCGCTCGTGGTTAGTATATAGTGCTTAGTGGCCATAAATGCACCAAATTAAGATATCCCTGTGTCATAGATAACACCAACACGATTTGTAACACACTGCGCACACTGTGCTGTTTTAATACTGTGGCGGACAACATTAAATGCACAGTAATGCCTTTAGATAGGCGCTCAACGTGAATAAATTACTAAGAAAACGGCGAAACGAAACAAATAAACAAAGCACGAAATGAGTAAAACTTTTTGTGGGGGAAATAGAATAGTAGGTCAGGTGGAATAAATAATGAATATTTAGACCCTTGGTGGTATGAAGTATGTAATAAAACGTTACTCAGTCTTAAATGTGGTACCTACATGCTATAGGTAACTGTTTACGACGTAAAATATGCACGTCTATAAAGTACTGTTAGCTGTCAAATGAGTAAAGTATGAGTAGGTAGTTCGCATCCATTCCACTAAAAAAACCATGTTGTTGTTAGAGGTAAACTAGTTTCGAACTCGTAACAAAAAATCGTTCTCGAAAAGAAAAAGATACATCTGTTTCATAATCACTTTCATTGTTTCATTTTTTCCGTTTTAATTATTTATAATTGTTAATTTTTATTTAGTCTCTGACATTATAATTTTGGAATTTTAGTTTTAATTTTTATTATTTAATTGATTATTTTTGTTTAAATGCTGATTGAATTTTTTATTTTATAATTGTTAAATTTTATTTCAAATGTGTGCATAAATTATGATCCTAAATGGATAAATTATTAAATAAAAATGGAATATTATTGAATAAAAATGGATAAATTATTTTGAATTGAATTGAATTGTATTCCAGCCAATCTTCCGTCTTACTGGTTTACTTAAACAAATATTACTACCTGTTTTCGGATATTGAAGGCATAATTATAAATTAAAAAAAAAAAAAAACAATTGTACTTCTGCTTGAACAACGCGGATTCAATTAGATCCGTCGCTCGATAAAAAATGAATAGAGTTTTTGTTCTAAACAAACATTTCCTAAACAAAGAATTTCCATTAAGTATTTTGTCTAACTTTTTGCTGGCTTTAGACATTGGGTTAAGAAGTTTTGTACATACAAAAAATTTAAGGGTTACAATAAGAGACTTACGGACGTTCTCAAAGACAAAATCTCGCACGGGTTGATCTCAAAGGTGAATAAAGACATGCATGCGTGCTAGTAAGCGAAGTAGTGGATCCGTAGATGGGTGACCCCACCGTATTTCAGAAAGGCTCGACTGTCATTTGAAGGGCTTTGACCGTCGTAACGTGTAGTCATAAGGGCGAAAATCTGACAAGCAGTATGGATTAATATTGGTTGACATGCATTCACTCCACTCCATGTAAAACGCTGGTATTCAGCTGTATCTGCTTAAAATGAAAGCCGACCGTAAAAGGCTAGGCAGATTGATTGGACTTTCTCAAATTTAATCTTGTCAAAAATCCGTTGTAGATTATTTTAAGGTGATGAATGGAAGGCCGTTTATAAGTACCTTCAGCTAACACGCAGAAGGTAAAGTAAAACAAACATAGTTTAATCGGATTTATGTGGCGTGTCAATTAGAAGGCTTTAGCTAAGCGATTGTCCAAGCAGTTTGATCGCACCATTTGTCAGGTGACGTCCCCCCCTTAAGCGTGAAGGTCGAACGGATTTAAGGTGCAGACTTCACGTTGCAAATGAAGATAAACGGTTGAAAATATTGCGTATTTTTTGGACACATCATTATTCCATTGTACATACAAATACGATAGATTTACACACGTTGTTATATGTGGACAAATAAAAAAGGTTACGATCGTGACCTGACCCACCAATTTATCCAAAGGTCGTTTGTTACAAATCGGTCTTAGCGATAAGACTAACCGTTATCGGTTTCAGATACCCGTAATGTTGCTTTGTCTATTCGTGTTATTCACAGCAAAAGATGTTTTATACGCGTTAAGATTCTCTTCAAAACAAGTTTCGCTACTACGCTGCATTTTTGCATATAAAACGCATATACATACGTAAGCTCAAACCGGTACCAAATACAAGCCATTAATATTTGAGCCTTAATATAAATCAAAGTCCCCGTTGACGACGCGCGACGTTCGTTTGTTTGTGTTTAACAAAATCAATGAGTGAACCAAATAGCTCATGAATTATGTAGGAGACGGTTTCCTTGAACGTGAACGTGCAATAACATTGTTTAATATTTACTTACAAGTATTAAAACTGGAACTGTTGTTACTGTTGTACTGTGTACAGTCAACAGAGTTTACCTGAATGACTTCTTTGTACCTATGGCAGTGAAATATTGTAACGGTTTCCGATTCACCTAGGACAATAAATTGTTCTTCAAAGCTAAGTTTTTGTGCGTGTGTGGTTTGATGACGTGATAGATCTTTATTATTTAGATGTGTGTATGCAAAACAGTTTTCAAAATAATACAGAAGAACATATATGTTATTAATTCTAAAAGTACCAAAGTAGCCGTATAAAATAAAATTGTAGCACTATAATACTGCGACATTTAAGTGGATGCAATTAAGTGCTAGCAATACAGAAGAACTAAAAGAAAATCATATTTAAGTCGTTAACGCGGCCCTGAAAAGAAATTTTTTTGTTTGTGTCATCTTACGTGCATCGTTAGTACAGCAGACGCAGCACATCACACAGCTACTTACGATCTGTCAATTTTTTTAAATAGATTTTCAACTTTATCACTAAAGCATTAGGTTCAAGGTTAATTGGGAAAATTTGTTAGTTTCGGATAGCTTGATGTGCCTGCATCTGTACTTCTTTAATCGACTTTATACTAAAATCTCTGCATTATTCATATGCGACAGTTAAACCTTCAGTGGGATTGGGTTCTAAGCAATGCTCTACATTTAATAAAAACATAATCTCAAACTTACACTATCATGAAACAACATAAAACAATGCGCCTGTTTTTCCCAAGGGATAGGCAGGGATGTTCCTCGAAAACACCCATCTTTACAATAATGTTTAAGTCTCAAGTTATTGGGAACGAGCTTCTTGCCATCAACCGAACACATCCAGACTCCGGGATTCCTGATGAAAAACCCAATAACACTGCCCGACCTGGGAATCGAATCCACCTACCAAACGCTTAGTAGTATTGCTTGCGACCACTACAACGAGGCAGCCCATAAAACAATTTTGAATAAAAAACAATATCAATTTAGTTTTAATAGTTGCCATAAATCAATCTCGATTTATAAGTTCAAAGACCCCAGCTACTTCTTATATTGTATGTAATAGGCTAATTCCGATCAATGTTCATAATAACATTAATTAACACGCTGTGTGATGGACGTTAATTACCATTCATCTGACAACATGTCAGTGGATTATGATTTATTTATTAGACAAGTCAATTTCTCTCAGGTTTTTTTTAGTTGTGAGGACTCTACTTTTTTTGTATTTTAGATCTAGCCTGAATAAGACTAAAGTTGAAGGGAAGTAGAAAAACAGTAGCAAAATATGTGCAAAGTTGCCCCTACCCTACCCCCTTAAAGTCCAAAACCCTTACCCACACCAGTACCCACCAGTACCCTTGAAGTCCAAAATTATCCTGCAGGGTCATACTATACCCATATAAATATCGTACTCTCGTTCGTTTTAACCACCTGGGTTACCTCCACTGTCTACCTCGTTCATCCATTATTTCTTTTTAAAGTAAGTAATGGCAACAGACAAACAAACACGAGTCACTTTCGCATTCATAATAAATGGATGTAAAAATACCCTCAATGAAGCTGAATAAGGCACTTACTTGTTCTGCCCTTCCGTCATTGCGATTTTTTTTTTGTTTTCGTTACGGTTAGTGTTTTGAATTTTCGCTTTGGGTATGTTATGTAGCATAAGAGTCTGATTTTCACGAGTTAGTTTTTCTTTACATACCATAACCTAACATCACTCCTGTAATCGCCAAAGGGTGAGGCAGAGGCGTACCTAATAGTAAATCTACTTTTCGTCAGTTATGTCTCCTTGTAATAAGGGCGCGCCTATCAACCGGGTAAAAATCCAGAATCCGTGGCTGCCATCACTGAGAAATTATTGATGAAACAACCCAATAACTCTTTGCCCGACCCATCAATCGAAACCAGAACCTCAGGCTCAGCCAAAGACATTCAAATACTTACGAGATATATTCACGTGATCAGTAGTCGCGCTCGTGACCATCACTAGACAGACGGTGAGTTTTTCATTATACATGCAAACTCTTACAAAATAAAGTGTGTAAAAATACTCATAGCGAATCTGAAAGGCACTTATTCTTCCCGTCATTGCGATATTTTTTTTTGTTCTAGAGTCTAGATATGCTCTAGAATCTAGACCATACCTGGGAACCTTCTAGTTACGGAGATATTGGAGGTCAAAGTTCCAACTTTTTCAGACGTTTATTTTTAGACTTTAAACACCTCCACGGCTCCCGTACTATTCAATTCATCCATCAGCACAATGTTTTAAGTGCATTACATAGAGTCCTACCGAAAAACGTGATTTTTTACCCCAAAAAAATAAATAATTTCCTAGCAAAAAATTTTGCGTAGAGTTACTTAGTTTGTTGTACAGAATGCTTGGTTGACGGGTTCGTCTGTTTACAGTTACACCCTGTATAAAAGGACACACCATGACCCCACTCCCTGTAATTGACATGAGCCCTGTGTCAGTGGAAACTGACTGACTGACTGACTGATTATGCTACATCAAAAATATAGGTAGGCAAAGAAATCTCTAGAACGAACAGATTTTCTGCGCGGATACTTAAGTGCCTTCAACGTTATTATGACTTCAAGCATTTATGTTGATTTAAATAATCACAATATATGTCATGTGTTGGTAATTACAAAACTACTAGAACTCTTAGTACTTTGCAAAGTAAGTAGTTACATGATATTAACAACCTGTTTGTAGCCGCTACGGCGTAGCAAGCGGGAAAATAATGGATGCCACGTTTTTCTACATAAACATGCACTTTGCAGTATAGGAAAAGAAAACAAGAATTTTCTTTGTTTATGTTTCAAATAATAATAAGCAGTCGCAAATACTTTATTTAAGTTACCGTCGTTGAAGTTGTAACACGTAAGTCAAAAATAGCAACTTTCCAGGACAGTGGAAAAACTGTATAATGACCTACTTATTTAATGGCACAATACCATTTGATTTATTCTTCGTTCGACCCACTGACTTTCATCCTACATAGCAATCCCAATTCGTCCCAAACAGTATGCTTTATAATTTTTGTTCACTTCAAATTAGATATAGAGACGTTGTTGGTTTCTGTGATTGACTGAAACAACGCGTCTTCTGTTTTCTAGCAAATAGCATCAAAAATCACAATGTCAGCTCTGGAAGGAAAAACAAATACTAACATACATCATCAGCCAAATAATGAAGCAGCCACCTTCAAATATTTGAACAACTCGAACATTCATCTACTTTGTTTAAATATGTTTATAATTCCCGAGACATTGTATTGATCCCGCTAATCTAAGCATTGTTTATTAAAAACAAACAATGAGCCACTCATTTTACTTTCATTGTTCTATTTAAGCTAGGCTCGTCATGCTATGTACTATAAAGAGATTATACATGTATTGTGAACAATCTGTCTTCAGTTGTTTGTGTGGAGGCAAACGGTATCTGAGGAGAACAGAGACAGCGATTTTTTTTCTACTTGTCAAAGCATAAAGAAAGATCGGGGATAGTCTTACAAAGGACTATCGTGTTGCGCACTAACTGGGTTGTCAATACTCGTGGAGGTCAGATAGACTGTTGTTTTTTGCTGTTTTCAGCTGCGATCGGTTATTAGACTAATCAGTCATCTGATGGGACATAAGTCTGATCAGAGATCAGCTGGCTAGGCCGTTGATTAGATATTTGAAAGGAAGTGCGGGGCTATCCTCATCATCTGCTTAGCCTGTTACAGTGCAAATAATGTCAAAAGTATCATTAACACTTATAACGGGATATTTACCATGTATTGAGTTCTCGATATTTCGGTACTGTTGCAAGCGCCATGATCACGGATAAACTAAATATCCCGGTTTTTTTAATGATAGTGTTAGTGACGATTTCAATTTAAAAACCTATTTAATGGAAAAACTTTACTGTACTAAGTTGGTTAATATTATCTTTACAGAATCAGCAGAACTGTCCGTGTAATTCAGATCGGATGGTGAAAAAGCTGAGTTACCGTTTTTGCGAAACAAGATGTTTTTAATTTCCTTGAAGCAAACCAACCAATGACTGAAGTTAAGATGAAGAAATTTTCCACTTCGAAGGAAAACTTCTCACTAATGATCGAGATGGTATTAAAGTGGTTTTTATCTACTAGGTACTTAACATTTAAGGTTGCTTTTCCTTCTCAATGCCGGATGTCACACAATACTAATTGTCATGTAGTTTTACCCGTAAAATTGGTAATATCCGACTTGCTTAGTCAGACAAGGCCTTAGGTAATTAGTTTTAACTTTTTTTTGTGCGAACATTTTGTCACGGCTAAGAGGGTCATTGTGTATCTTAGAGCCTTCATCCGCCATTACTCATCTGTGTAAATAGATTAACTTTATTATTAGAAAACATCTTGTTAATGTAATTAATTAAAGTTACGTTAGGTAGAAGTTTGATAGACAACAAAACAATGTGGTTAGTATAGGTTTTATTATTTATATGGTAGAAATCAAGTGTTTGTAACAATTATTATGAGAGAGAGAAATATAATGGTGTAATTTTTTTCTTACTATATATTTGTTTGTATTTAGGTTCTTCCCAGCATCGGTTTGTGGTTAGGTAATGGGAATTTCCTGAAATACTAAACGGAGCAGGGGAAAACCACTAAGGAGATGGGAGAAAGGAAACAATGGAAACAACTAAAGAAAGCCTTTGACAAGAGGCTTGCTAAATTAAGAGATATACTTTAACAAAACACAAAAACAAAGGAAAATTCAGAACAAACGGGCTTATAAATTAAAAATAGAAATCGACTAATAACTGTTATTTTTTTTAGGCTGTCATGGGTCCCACTTCTGGGCGTAGGCTTTCCTTTTCTCCTTCTAAACCTCTCTATCTCGTGCGATATCTGGCCATGTTCACCCCGCAAACAAGATCAGATCGTCACACCACCAACGCCGCGGTCACGCGTCCAGTTAGTGAAAATCTTGACACTGAAAAGAAAACTCATTGACATTATGCTTCCTGCCCGTCCTAAGCAACGGTGCGCAAAACTGGTCACTAACTGAACAACAGAGTCCAAACTCAAGATTTTCCAGCGGGTAATGGAGTTTAGCATAATACGAGTAGGTGTGAAGCGTTACAGATCGTTTTTAAAACACCACCCTGTATTCCATAACTCAGGTTGCAGATTTCGGAGAAAAAACAGCCAAGCTGAAGTTGGAGTGGGCTGGCTACGTAGCGCGAATGCACCCCGAGAGGTGAGTTCCAAGCTTATGCAGTGATTTAGTTAAAGCTAGAATAACTTTCATCCTATGATTTCCTTTCAGAGGATGAATTGTCAAAAGTCATTCCTTAATGTTCACATTCGTCATACCTCAGGAACTCCTGTGCAGAATTCCATCCTTTTTGTCAAGCCGGCTCAGTGCGAGTTAAAATAAAACAACAAAGGATTACGCACGATCACAGACAGAAAAGAACATAACTAAAATAAGCAGAATATTTTTTTAAATTTGGAATAGAATAGCTCCATTCAGCTACCCAGCACTACTTTGAGCACGTTTTTTTTTTTGTACATAATTCGTGTTTGTTCCAAATTCAAAATGTCTTTATTCACTCAGTGAGTAAAAGAGTGTTTTATTCACTGTTATCGATGAATAAAAAATTGCCCTTTTTCGAGTGGCAATGGTAATAGTACATTATGGGACAAGTGTGTAATGTTGGTGATTACCGCTGAGGCGCGATTAAGACCCGAGCCGTCAGGCGAGGGTCTTAAGAGAGCCGAGGACGGTAATCATCAATACACACGTGTGTCATACGACGTTTTTCAACACACTTGTGAAGAAAATAATACAAAAAAATCATTTAGATAATAGATATTTGTCCTTGCAGTTTACAGGTATAGTAAACTTTCCATAACGTTAAGGGCTTTACATCTTATATCGGGCGGTGTACAACATAAATCATTTTCTTCATAACTAGTACTTGCAGACATTTTTTATTCATAAATAACTATAATTTCAACAGTGAAAACGAGTAATGAAAAGATTTTCGCAATGGCGGGAAAATTTAATCAGTTTTCCTATGCGCGCGCATCTAACAATGGCGATCGGCCATAGACTAAAATAATGAGGTTTGTTTTTTTGGCTTTTCGCGGATAGCGAATCCACTTACAAAATGGGGAATTCAAAGTTTTCTTTATTACAGAGAAAACAAAAGTTACATTTCAGTGAAATGAGCAAGCAACAGGTAGGTACATTAATTTATTTGTACTTACTATTGAACACGTTTTTTTTTTATATAGAAACTTTTGTAGGAACAAAGCAACAAGCACCTCAACCAAAAAAAAAACCCTATAACTCACTTGTGAATAATAGTAATGAAAAAGTCACAGTTTGTTTATAGGTGTCATTATGTGCCTAATTGCGGTGAAATTAGAGCCATTTTATGAGCAAGTGTGTTGAAAAATATAATTTCAACAAATATGTTACCTAATGTATACCTACTCAACAGGTGGGCCATAATACAGCATTGTTCCACATCAAGCGATCCTCATTGCCTTGACGCGACGCCATCATACTGAATTTGTATAAAAACCTGTTTGAACCGATACTATTGTTATTTCAATGTCATATAATTGTTATACTTTTTGTACTTAATGATAAATATAATTATTGCCCATTCCCTGTCTAGCAACCTCGATGTTATTAAAACTGAGGACATAATAACATGCTTCAGCTATTTTACAGTTTTTGCGAATTAATAATGTTTAAACTCATGTTTTTCTTGCATTTAGTAAGCATCTTGTTAATTAGCATGCATCATTTAAGTTTTACGAGTTCAAAAGAAATGTTTTCAGAAAAAAGCCATATAAGTACATTTTGGAAATTGCAACGTTGCAAATAGCTGTAAAATATTTTTCGATTATTATTAATATTACTTAGAAATAAAGTATGGAATATGTGTTACACTACTACGTGTTGCACTAAAATATTTTGAATTGCACTTTAAGCATTCTGAAAACGATTGCTTTTCTGTGAAAAACTCGTGCAATGATAGTGTTGTGAAATCGTCATGATAAAATCAGGTTTTTTATAGTTTCTTACAAACATTAATTTAAACTACAAGACAAAACAACAAATTAAATGTTATCGAATAATTATACTGAACAATACAGACATAACATAATGCAAAGAAACATAAAAGTTGATTGCTGCATCGTTACATAAAACTACAATGGTTATAACAAATACTTAATGTTTGTACTCGTTTTATATTTATTAAGATATCTAAACACACTAATTAAGTGTTATTGTACTCTGTTATTAAGTGAAAACAAAATGTTAATGGTCCGTGCTTGAAGAGGGTGCTTGAGGATGTTATGAGATACGCAGCGTCGCGCAGCCAATTGCATCGCAACATCGCGAACCCACGTAAAGTCGTATGAAATCATGTTTTGCGAGGCTAGCACGGCTTTTAGTGGGCTCTAGCACGCCGCATCTACCGGCAAAGCGTCTCGAGACGTATTTTTCACTGAAATGTGCACCTTTTGGTGTAGTCAAGTTCTATACTATATCGCTATCATAAAAATGCGCGCGCTTTATCGCGTCTCGATGTGAGCTAACCCTAAGTAATCGTAATGGTTCAGTCATCAGTGACGCCACGGAATATGGCGTCTCTCTCACGTAAACCAACACGAAAGTGAAACGCTGATATGTTACGCCGATCACGTTACACTTGACTTGTTATTAGTGGAATCATCGAACGAAAGTGTTCACTATATTCAATAAAAACTGCAGACATACACATTCATACTTGACCGTGATGAATCAAGAGTCGAGTAGAAAGAACAATTGTTAATACCTCGCTTTTTGTCTATCTAACTTGGTGGCGCAGAAATCGGCTTTGAGACATTCTCTATTTTGATACAGCTATCCAATAGACATGTGTTTTTTCTTCGTGACACTTTGCTCCACCTGGTAACCGAACCCTGTAAACCTTGAAGTCTGTATTTATACTACGTTATATTTATTTAGAGCAGCGGTGGCCCAGTCGTGGCGGCCCCGACTTACGAACAGTAAGTCGTGGATTCGAACCCAGACAGGCGCATTACTTTATGTAATTTATTTCATCACCACTGCTCTCAAAACGGTAAAGGAAAACGTCGTGAGGAAACCGGCATGTCCTAGAACCAAAAAATTCGAAGACATGTGACTACCTACCAATCCGCACTGGGCCCGTGTGGTGGATTATAGCCCATTCCCTCTCATAGAGAGGAGGCCTGTGTCCCAGCAGTGGGAACATTAATAGGCTGATGATGATATTTATTTATTGAAGTGTACTTTTGAAAAGAAAAATGTACGGAATGTAGCCGTAGTTTTACAATTCCTTTCTTCTATACTAACTACTTATTACAATGTTAGTGCAAATATTTCCGAAATAAAATTTAATCTAAGGAAAGTTATGAAAATGGAATTTAATTTTCACAGCGGCGTTAAAATTAGTTTTTTCCCTTGGACGATTTCAGCAGTTGACCTTTTATTTTATTTAATAACAAAAGTCAAGTGGCTTGTTATATATTTTCAAGTATTTAAACTAAACACTTTAGATATAAATTGTATAAGAACTTCGAGTCAAGAATATTGCTAAATGTGTGCCCATTGAACCGTAGGCAGTAGCCAACTTGTTACTTTGTAACTGTTATTGTGTTACCTAACTTAATATCAGTAATGTCACATGCAATGTGGTCTGTTTTTATGGAACTTTCACGTGTTTTTTAGAACTTTTTTCAATTTTATGGTGTCTGCATAAAGGGCACTGTTGGCCATTGTTTGGTTTGTTTCCATGTAGTTTTACGTGACTTTTATTTTTACGTCAGAATACTTTGGTATGTCGGCCGTTTATAAAATACTAGCCGCCCCGGCTTCGCACGCGGGTGCAATGTAGCATATATGTACATATAAAACTTCCTATTGAATCACTCTATCTATTGCTGAAAACTGCATTAAAATCCGTTGCATAGTTTAAAAGACCTAAGCGCACAGACAGCGGGAGTGACTTTGTTTTATACTATGTAACGATAGTAATAATTGAAAAAAAACAAAAGATTAAGTATTGACTTCGATGATTTTGCCAAAAACTGTAAATGAGATAATTATCCTGTTGTCGTATCCTGGCTCGTAGCGCTTTTGCTACGAACAGGCACATTTCGTAGCGTATCGTAGCAAGCGTGCTACGTTCGTAAATGTAATGCTCGTTACGGAAGATATTTTCTTGGATATCTACACTGATAAAATTATTCTTTGAAATCACTGTATTTTGATTTTAACAATAGGTGCATTACAAATTTCTTTATTATTAACCGGAAATATTCCATTACCTTTCCAACATTTTTAAATGTTTAACAAGACTAAGTAAATTAACGTTCATATACTGTTGACGACAAGAAGCCACGCAAACGTTAAATAAACCATTAAACGTATTAAAGTGTCCAATTTGTGGTAAGTGTCCTTATGTAAACAGAGTAAAGTAATAAAGTAGTCACTCGGTAAGTAAACGAAATCACGAGTAAGACGAGTTACTATTTATTGTCGCTGCCATACTTGATATAACATTAAATATTTAGATAGACTTTGTCTAAACATTTGGACTACTTCTGTCCCACGCTTCACCAGGTGCGTGATTGATCAGGCAGAAATACAAACCAGAGGTTGCTACGCTGACACGTATTAGAAAAGGCGAAAACTTACGTACACCACGTGCTAACATTATTGAAACATTTTCCTTATTTCTGTACACACACATAAATCACGCACGCCCCTCTCTACCCCTCCGCCCCCTAAGGGTTGCATTGAGGCCCTATGTGTCTTATTTCTTTATGTTTAAAAATAAGGACTTTTCCTCGTCTTAAATGTTGTAATTGTCTTTGTTTTTAAAAATAAGATTCTTTTAGCGTTATTTTAGCAACGTTTGGTAGCTCTAGCTAATTAGGTTTCCAATAGTATAAATAAATATTAAAGACTAGCGGACCCAGTGGTTTCCCGTGGGAGTACGGCGATAAAATATAGCCTACGTTACTCGCTGATAATGTAGCCATTGCTGAAAGAATTATTGAAATCGTTCCAGTAGTTTTTAAGGTTATTGGTTACATACAAAAATATAAAAATACAAATCTTTCCTCTTTATAATATTAGTATAGACTATAGAGTATAGATAGTTTAGATATAGAAAAGTCGAAAAGTTTAATTCGTGTGGCAACAGCAATATAATTATGTAGTTGTTTTGAATTACGTTTTCTTTTCATTTTATAGACAATCTTAACTAATAAATGCGAAAGTAAGTTTGTTCGTTACCTTTTCACGCCTTAACCACTGAACTGATCATGCTGAAATTGCAAATAAGTTGTCAGGTGTACAGAACAGGACATAGAGTACCTTTCATCCCAAAAAAAGGCACTGTTCCCGAGGAAAACAACAATAACGTTCTTATCATAATGGATGCCGCCACGTGTTTTTTGAATCATGATTGAATTATATTATTACAAGCAGAGTACAACCCGAATTTATCGTTAAATTCTAAATGAACGCGAGTAAAGCCGCGGGCAAAAGCAAGTAGATCATAAAACTGGTACCTATTAGTAAAGGTTGGCTCCTAGCAGGTTTAAGTTTTCAGACAAAAAATTAGACCACTTTGTGCTCGACAGCGGGTCCTTTAATTTCCCAACTAAAGATCAACAGTACACCTAGTTGACAACAATCCAAGAAGTGTTTTAACTGAGTTGAAGTAACACCTTAACGTACATACTTACAACGGCACATAAAAATAAAATACCACGGTTTCGCAGTAAGCAGTATAATAACGCATATTATATCATAGGTGGGTAAAAATAAAGTGTTTACTCCCACATAAACGGCCGTGCGCCGTGGTATTGCGTGACCGTCTTCACTGCTACATACGAGTAAACGCGCTATAATTCAACCGTTGCGACTGTGCTAGTACCTGCCTTGTATAGTCAGCATTTTATAGGTGGCAGAAAAAAATGTATTTCTTTGAGATTTTAACCCAGGTATCGGTAGAATGCATGCTTGCGACAGACGCGAGTCTCTCTCTTAACAAAGTACTGATTCAGAAGGAGTACTTAAGGTGAATGCTCCAACCAGCCCGCGAAATTCAAATTTTCTTTCGATTTTTTCAATTTGCAGGCCAGTGCTAGGATGTATGTTGATTAAAATATTATTCGCGGCTTTAAGACGTATGTGAATTTCGCGAAATGAAAATATTAACCTTAAACGTTAATTTGTTTAGCTTCAATAATAATTTTATCCATCATAGTGTAGGAATGTTAACTATAGTCTGCGCCAGATATGTAGGAATTATAATTATGTTGCCTATTAAAGATAGATTCAAACAATGACACTGTTTCTTTTATTTCCTACTTAAAATCATTGCGTGACACAATCACGCAATGATTTCAGATTTACAGAAAGCCATGGTTTATGTTCATAAACCATGGCCTTCTGTAAGGAAAATTCTGTGAAAAGTAATTAATCCATGATTTTACCGACTATTAGTAATACACACAATGAGAGGATTCCCAGGTATTTTCGGATAAAGTAAAACTCGTTCTTGCAGACCGTACAACCAGTGACTCGACTTTTACTTTACTTTTGTGACGCATGACAAACAAAGATCTTTATATTAAAACAAGCAGGTAGGTATATGACCCTGGATACAATATAACAGTCCACATTCATACTAAAACTGTGTGTATTTAGAAATATGAAGGTGAATCTAATAACAAATAATGTATTTTTATTATTGTTACTAATTAATCAAGCTGCACAACGCAGCTGCTAACTATGGTTAACTAGCATGCATGGTACAATAAAGTACCGAGAAATGTATGTCCAGTGTTTTCTATATTATACATACACATAAACTCACGCGTTCTTCTTAAGGTTTTTTTTAAATAAGCTACTCAATTTAACGTATACGTGTTAATAAATAAAAAAAATGGATCGTTATCGTACTCACTTATTACTTTTTCATTACTTAAAAACATTAGTAATAAAAAAAATAAGTCATATTTGACTTATTAATTTTGTTGTTAATATTTTCCATGTTTTAGTAACAATGTGTTCGTTTGTATAGTGATCGCAATCGCGACTGCTAAATACGAGGTCCAGGGTTCGATTCCCAGGACGTGTAAATTGAAATTCGGTTTTTCCATCGAGAATTTTTCAGTAGCCCCAACGAAGTCTGGATTTGTGCCCTGTTGATGGCAATTGGCTCGCCCCCTAACACATGGGACATAATACAAAACATAACTGGCGAAATGTGGGTGTACCTACTATTAGGTGCACCTCTGCTTAACTCTTCGTGGATTACAGTCGTGATGTTACGTTATGTTCACACCAGCCTAGCACATAATATTTCAGAAAACGAAGCATTACAGGTTCATAAGAGTTAGAAAATTAACAAATTTTTGGATTGACTGGGCTTTCAGAACCCGTTTCATGAGTTTCATGAGGCCAAATCAAACGATTGTTGTTAGCCTTACAAAACTTAATTTCTTATATTTAATTTTAATTATTTTTAAATATCTTGATAAAGTTCAATGTACTGTGTCCTGTTTTAAAACAGGTGCTGAATCAAAGGCTTTTCCACAGAATTTTCTGAGTCAGCACACAAATAATTACACAGCAATTTCAAGGAAAAGCCCAAAGGGGCTCTCTTTCTTCGCGATTTCAGGGGTATTCATTTTATTACACCCAAAGTTGACTGTTAAGTGATGGTCACTAAATTGTACAGTAGCACGCTTGGTCACCACACGCTACAACTTGGGTATAATGAGGGGAAAATCAATATTACTGTGTTCTTGAAACGTTCAAGCAGTTACATAAATAGTCATGTGTAGTAGGTAATGTTTGCTCCACAAACAAACATGTGGCGAAGTGGATAAAAAAACAGCATTGCTTCTACAAAACACATTTATGCTATGCATGTTTTCTATTCATAAAAATAAATGTTCTGCATGTTCTACGTCCTTTTTAAAACCTAGTTGAAGTAAGCAAGAGTGTCCTTGGAGTTTATTGCTGGTACTTTTCCATAAAGATCTACACTTTGTAATGTGTTTCATTTGTTTTTTAAGCACCGACTCCTTAACCATTCAAAAGTATCTTTCTACAACTACATTACCATTTGAAACAAAAACCTTTAAGTGGCTTGCAAAATACAGGAAAATCATTCTTACAGATTATCTGCCTAAGTAAATAAAGGACTCATGCACGTATTATTGTTATTTGCCTGCTGCAGTCATTTCTGAGTCAGTGTCTAGATTTGCATTGTAAAACGTCTCTACCATGAATCATCGTCAACAATTAACATACTTTATACCCTATCTCAGATATGGGGTTCATCATCTTCTGCTTAGTCTTTTCCCAATCATGTTTAGGTCGTATTTCAATCTAACCGTATAAAGTGGATTAGCAATATACTTATTAAGTGGAAATTACGGTTTTTTCCTACTCCTCCACTATACTTTTCTGATTAATTTCGTTGCGGGATCCAAGACAGTTAAATTCATTCTCTGGGACTTCGTCGAGCTTCATTGTCTCGGCGCTTTTCTGGTGGTCGCCACTGTTGATTCTGGCTTTCAGGAGTTACAGTGGTTTGGGAACAGTGTGGCGGGCTTGTCCCATAACAAAAAAAAAAAACTTATTACGTGGAGTTACTGCCTATCTGACGTCCACAACCTAGTAAGTGTGTAACACGGGACCCCTTGGTAAGACTGATTGTCAAAGTTTCAGGCTTCTGACGTTCCGTAACGACTGTTAAATATCTACAACATAACATAACATCACGCTTGTAATCCCCGAAGGGTTATGCAGGGGTGTTACTAATCTGTGGACGGTGGGCTATGGGCTAGCTCGCCGTCCGTCCGTCTCATGACGACAGGCCGTGTCGACGGCGCGTTCGTGTTCCACGCGCGCCTCAAAGAGAGTCAGCAATAGGAAGGGGTCCGCAAGGACCGATGCCTGCCGGGGTTGCGGGACTGTTCGAAAGAGATACCGTGACCCCGGAACACAAAGGGCGATGAAGGAACATGGATGGGTTTTAGTCAGTAAAAGTCTGACACTCCCTCCTGCTCCGCCCAGAGCGGGAGAAGTCATTTGATGATTTCCCATCCGAAAAAAAAAAAAAAAAAAAAAGGGCTGTTACTAATAGTACACACACACATTTTGCCAGTTATGTTTAAGCCTCAATAGGTGGTGAGCCTATTGCCATCAACTGGGCAGAAATCCAGACTGTAACGTGGCTGTTACTGAAAAAATCCTGATGGAAAACTTTGCCCGACTCTGGAATCGAAGCTAGGATCTCAGGCCCAGCAGCAGCGCTTGCGACCACAAGACCAACAGGCAACAGGGTCTTATCAACAAATAAATAATAAAAATAAAATGTTTATTGTGTGTCAAATGCTTACATACTATACATGTGTTGAGACAGCCCCAGTAAGTATCAGAAACACTTGTGTTGGGGTTGACTCGCTACTTCCCTTAATTAATACAATATTGAGACTAAACTATTAGAAAAGAATACAAAATAAAATAAAACAAAACAGAATATGTGATTATTATAGTTTTTATGAACTTATTCTATGCATGCATGTTTGTGTGTGTGTGTGTGTGAGTGTGCGTGTTGTTAGGTGATAATTATGTACGTATTATGTCAAGTTAGCAAATCCGCACTAGAATGTGCTCAGTTTCCTCATAAGTTAAAGTTTTTAGCCATTCAGTTATAACTTTCTTACATTCATACAAGACTTTAGGATGAAATTGTAGTTTGACGTTTATTTTGTTGTAAATATATGTATGACAAATGATAGCAATATGACCAAGCAACGGCCCCATGTCCTTTTCTAAGTGCGGACGGAGAGTGCGCGATATACCTATGTAATGGATTGTCACCCAACCGACATATTAAGTAATCATGGACCCGTGTTTTTATTAACTAGCTGTGCCCCACGACCTTTAACCGCGTGAAATTATTATAAAAAACTTGCTGATGCTTGCGGCTTCACCCGCCCGCAAATTATATACTAAAACCTTTCTCTTGAATCGCTCTATCTATTAAACAAACCCGCATCAAAATCCGTTGCGTAGTTTTAAAGATCTAAAAATCCATTGCGTAGTTTTAAAGATCTAAGCATACATAGGGACAGACAGAGTGCAGATATAGTGATGGGACGTACCCAATATTATTACTCTATTATTAGTCGGACATTGTTTAAAATTTCAAGGGTTTTATTTTTTTGCACGGAACCCTAATCATTTTTCTAAAATAAAAGTAGTAGCCTAAGTTAATTCATAAAACATTAGCTATCTGCCAGTAAAAGTCCTGTCAAAATCGGTCCAGACGTTTCGGAGATTAGCTGGAACAAACGGACAGACAGACAAAAAATTAAAAAAGTAAGAAGCAGTTATTTTAAAATTACTTACAGATACTTCAATTATTTATTTGTACAGATTTAGCCATGAGCACCACTGGGATAAATTTCAGTGTAACCAAATTTCTACAATGAGTTTCTTTTTTATTCTTTTTCTCATCATTTATGGATGCCTTGACTCAGCCAAAACTCATAGAATATGAAAAAAATAGTGTTAATGGCAACCATTTATAATTTTAAATGCTTTAAACTGTGTCGTAATCATCACATTGTTTGATATTATTATGTAAGGACGCTAGATAGAGGAAGTTTAATTAACTTTTACGTGTGCGTATTACTCAATTATAATAATTACCTGCTGCCCACTGGGCGAGTAACACTTTCGTAATTTTTTTTTTACAAACAACTTGTTTATTAAAATATCTGCGTTCTTTACTGCAGTTATAAGTAGGTATGTAGATTTTTAAAATATTTAATTTTATCTTATCACTAGCTTTTTTAGAATAAATTTTTGTTAATTTAGAATTTGGAAACAAATTTTTGTATCATTTTTTTTCTTTTGGATGTTTGGCGTTTATTTTTAATTCGGATTGTACTCTGCTTGTAACAAAATAATTCAACCATGATTCGAAAGACACGTGGCGCCATCTATACATATTGTTGTTTTCCTCAAGGACAGTATTTTTTTCGGGATGAAAGGTATGTCCCTATGTCCGTTTCTGTACACCTGATAACGTATATATACAAAATTTTAGGATGATCGGTTCAGTGGTTAAGGCGTGAAAAGGTAACAAACAAACTTACTTTCGCATTTAAAATTTGAAAAGTTAGGATTAAGATAGACTATCCTATCTTAATCCTAACTTTGGAAAAAACAAAAAAAAACAATTGTGGAAAAAACAAAAAAAAACAATGATGTTTTGCTGAATCATCGTTTACCTAGCTTTTGCCCAATTGTGTTGGGGTCGGCTTCCAATCTAACCGGATGCAGCGGATCACCAGTATTTTACATAAAGCGACTACCTATGTAAACTGTAAACGCAATTCCTAAACAATAAATAAAATTATGAACACGAAAGCGTTGTTCCACGAGTAAACATAATTATAGATAAATCACCTACTGTTTGTATTACATTCTATTGACAAGTGCACGTGTACCTAATAGTGTTGTTAATTAAGTCCATATCATTTACTTGATGTAGGTGTACTGTTCTCTGTACATAATAATTATAACTATCACTCATTCATTACGTAGGTACAGAATAATACAAAACTTGGAAAATCCACAATTTTTTGTAACATTACGATGATATCGCTATTATGTTTAAAGAAACTTTATTCTCAATAAAGACAAATGTCACTCACTTGAGAACAATACTAGAATTTAAAATTACATAAAGTTCGTCGCCATCAGTTACAAACTAGACTGCACGCATTCAATGCCTTCATTTCTCTAGAAGTGCTTGATCCGCCATAATGTACTGACTTAGTTGAGTTTTGAATGCATTGAAAGAGTGCAGATTTCTTATACTAGAGGGTATTCTATTAAAAAGCTGTGCTCCTTCAAAAGTAAGCATTTTTTTGCCGTAGTTAGTTCTAGTTTTGGGTAAAACTACCAAGCTAGCTCGCCGTGTGCTACGTTGACTGACTTGTTTATATTGGGTAAGTGTTATGTTCGTGTGAATAGTTTTGGTAAGATTTTTTTTGATGATAATACTTGTGTGGTAAATATATAGTTGTTTGATATTCATTATTTTTGTGTCTTTATAAATTTTACTGGTAATTCCCGAAAGCTTAGTCGGTTGTGTAGATAGATACGGTAGACCCATATTTACCCAGAAATGTTCAAATCCCCCTTAACAAGGAAAGTGCCCATGGGCGCCGCGCCGGCAGGATTATTTCCAGGGGGGTGCATCTTCAGTTCCATGAAACCAGCTCGACAATTTTTGCTTTCCACCTCGGATATGTTAGAATTTCGTTTAGTCAATTCGTGCAAGGAGTAACTTTGTCGATTTATACAGAAAAGCCTATCAATTTGAGCGAGCCTATGAATTTTAGCACCCACCTCGAAGTTGGTAGGTTTTCTTTAGTCCTTTATTGTAGAAATAGCCTATTATATATTTTCTGCCTATTTATAAAGATAAGCTTATGCGCGCAAAGGACATAAGATATCGAATATTTTAGGATATGCTCGGATAAATTGGGTTATTTTTACTCATAGAAACAGAAACGAGAATAGGATTTTTTTTTGCTATCCGCCTCGGATAACTCGGATAGATTTGTCTGAATCAAAATCTTTTCCATGTATTTTCTTTTCACCACTCGTCCCTTGCACCCTGCTGCCGGCGCTCATGGAAGTGCCTAAAGCCATCAACCAGGCACAAATCCAGACTCCAAGCTGATACCTGATGTAAAAAGCCAACAACACTTTCCTCGACCTTGAAATAGACCACAGACGCCGTGCTCCAAAGCACCGCTTGGGATCTTTAGACCAACGAGGCAGTAATTTAGTACAGACGCCAGCACATTAAGCTATTAATATCTGTCAAATTCCTTTAATAGATTTTTATCTTTAGTGCTAAAGGACCTAATCCTTTAGCACTAAAGTTGATTGGGACCATTTGACAGTTTGGGTCGATGTGCTGGCGTCTGTACATAACTACATGGGTACCTTAGTATTGTATTACTAGGAACATTATCAAGTGATGACAAATCGTGCTGTCGCCCATTAAGCACAGTACTAAGTCGTCATTCAGTCGTGTCTGAGTACTAAACTGTCTGCCAACCACTTAACATTGGGAACCAGCGACCGTGAAGCGTGAAACCTCGGAATCGAAACCATGACAACCGTTTATTACACTAATATAACTGAAGAAAAAATGTGACCTCATCACTTGCGAAAACATTGATACTATTCATACTTAGTGTAATATGAACAAAACAGTTTTGTATACAAGTAAAACAAAAACCGGTCATGTGCGAGTCGGACTGCGGATCTATACATTAGGCAAAACGGCAAAAAAATCACGTTTGTTGAATGGGAGCTCCCCTTCAATATACTTACAACGAAATATTCTGTGAATATTTCAAGCGTTTACCTGTTGCCGACGTTGCCGTTATTATTATAGAGATATAAAAATCGGCAAAAATAATCGCATTTGTTGTATGGGAAACCCCACTAAAATTTTTATTTTATTCTGTTTCTAGCATTTGTTCTTATACTCGAAGCGGCAACAGAAATGCAGCATCTGTAAAAATTTCAACTGCATTTGTTGTATGGGAAACCCCACTAAAATTTTTATTTTATTCTGTTTCTAGCATTTGTTCTTATACTCGTAGCGGCAACAGAAATGCAGCATCTGTAAAAATTTCAACTGTCTAGCTATCACGCTTCATGAGATACAGCTTGGTGACAGACAGACAGACAGACGGACAGTGGAGTCTAAAAATCATCTCTTGTCCTTGGTCGACCCCTCATTGCTGAGTATCGCGACCACATTCGACACGTCTCCAAGCCATGGGGTCTTCTGAAGTGTGGACCGCGCTCGGTACAGGCTGCTTCCAACAAACTTCTTGACCTCGTCTGACCACCTTGCCGATGTTCTGCTTTGCACGCATTTACCTTCTACTCTACCCGGCTCTCATTGCTATGGCGCGCATTTGACATTGACATATTGACCCAACATGTAGGTTCTTTTAAGGGTGGGAGGAGGGTGGTTATATGTAAAATAGTCCTAAGCACCACTCTTAAATCCCATGTAATAAGCAGACATTATTTAATATCATCAGGAAACTCTTTTGGTAGACTTGACCTTGAGTAGGTACAATACTTTAAAAAGAACCTGTATACGTTGTTAATTATTGATTTTGTTGACTGTACAAATAAACAATTGAACCTGTTATTGAAGATATTCTTATCTTGAAAAAAAAATTGTTTAGTAACTGATAAACACGAGGCAATGAACAGATCATAAGTAGGTAATCAAGAACAGATTGAATGCATTTCATTTCAGCCAACGGAATTGAATTTAAAACAACAAGAAAAGAGGTTTTCAATCGGAGGCAACAAATTACTTCCAAAATAAACAACTACGTAATTCATATTGCATTGACAACAGACATATAGAGAGAATAGATACTGTACCTGAGATATGTGTTTAAAAATATGTTCTACAGGAAAATCACTTAAACCTTAATTTAGCTGTAATTAGCAGTCTAATTACCGCTAAACTGAGTTTTAAATGATTTCAAGGACTGTATACTTTTCTCGGAGCAATTAAATCGACAATTTAATAACTGTCACTTTAATAAATTAAAAATATTTCTACAACCTCAATAAACATTATATCAATGTGGTCTCGAGTTCTCGACCCCTAAACTAGAACATACTGTATGTATGACGGGGGTCGAGGTTTCTTCGGTTACATAGTTCTGTGGAAGCTTAAACAGTGCTTACTGCGACTGCACTGCATTATTGTTGTTATTTTCGTACCTCATACTCAGTTCGGCTTAACATTCTGAGTAAACTTTACCGTTTTACTACAAAGCTGAAAGTTACATAACATTGGATCATACTATATGAGAAGCAGAGCATAGAAATTAACATAAAATGTGTAATCTTCTATGTTAGACGACTCCTTAATTAATATTCACCCATTGTCACAGTTGCGGATGATATTAGCCATGGATATGAGTCAAGAGATCCATGTTAATTATGCCATGGGGCGTTATGTCGCAGTTCTTCCTATACAGACGGTTCGAGGTGTAGGCAATCTCTTACGTCTAGCTGTTGCTACAGGAATTTTCTAAATGAGGTCATTACGATTATTTTAACCACTGTGTTTGATCAATTATTTGTTATTATTGTGTAAATTATATACTATTGCTGAAGAGCGTATGCATGCTTTCTCTTTATAAGACAAATAATAATCAAAATCATTTCAGCCCGTAAAATGTGTTTATTCTGAAAATAAACTCCCAAAGTTGGTAATCCTCCTAATTAAGGAGAGTTTCTCCAGTTATTTGCCATATATTCTGCATACTTGCAATAGGGCCTTATTGCTTCAGTCAATCTTTCAGCAGTCCTAATTAAACCCTCGTGATAATGATAGGTACTAGAAGAAAAATCGGTGTTTTTGAAATTGCATGTTCAGATGTATGAACATGGACGAGGCGTGTAGTATGCGAGTAGCCACGTAAGGATCGTAGCAGATAGCCTTCTGTAGTTTCTACCTACCCACATGCGAAAAAAGCGCGAGTTTATGTATGTTTGTAAATTGTAAGCCACCTAATCAATACTCTACATTAATATCATGAATGTTATCGCGAGTAATCGACAAGGTATATGTATCTAACCGGCATGTAACCTTTCAAGTTTATTAACACATTACTGATTAACAGTTATACTGTGTACTTTTTGCCAGGAGTTGAACTCAACACCTTCGGTGTCCGTGATGTGGACACTTAAAACACTATACCCATCCATAGCATGATCGGCACTACTGCGACACAGGACTTCTCTCATCGAGTGGAAATGGGCTTGGGAATGAAATCCACGACGCGGACCCAGTGCAGGAATGTCACATGTCTTCTTGTTCTTGTCTGTTTGATTTGTTTACAAAACCATAAAAACCCAGAAAAAACTAAATTATCAGTGTGGCCACAGCCACCAACTGTTTGGCATAGATTGCATGCAGATTTTCTGGGTCCTCTGTATTCAAAGATGTTTTTAGTGGTGATAGATGCATATTCTAAATGGCCCGAAGCAATAAATTGTCATGAGTAATATAACTGCCAAAAAAACAATGGAAGTATTTAAGAACATTTTTGTACGCTATGGGTATCCTTTACATTTAGTGACTGATAATGGTCCAACATGGACCAGTGAAGAATTTAAAAATTATTGTAAAATGGTGGGCGTCAAGCAATCCTACTCTCCACCATACTATCCTGCTACTAATGGGTTAGCAGAACGGTTTGTTGAAACATTTAAGGGACACATGGTAAAATTTGTAGAAAATGGGCAGACGGTGGAATATGCTTGTAATCTGTTTTTGTTTGACTATAGATGTACTATACATAAAACCACCGGTCAAAGTCCTGCAAAAATGATGTATGGTAGAGAATTGAGATGACGTTTCTCATTGCTGCGGCCAAACCCAGTACTTGATGATGAACAAATAAAAATAACAAACAACAGTAAAAACTTATATAAGACATTTGTAATCAGTGAAAAATTAATGGTTAAGGACTTAAAAAAATTAAAAAAATTGGTCTTTAGGTAAAGTTGTTGAAGTTTTAGTACCAGGAGTGACGTACATGGTAGAAGTGGATGGACAGCAATGGAAACGACATGTCAACCAACTACTGGAATGTGGGCAGAATTTAGAATAAGTTTTTTTTTTTTTAAGGTAAGGAATATTTTGCTTTAATTTTTTAAGTATGGAGACGGAAGAAAGTACAGATTGTATCATTAAAAGTTACTTATTTGAGTTGGAACTAGAAATACTGTTAGCAAGGTCAAATGTCAGATGTTACACTTATGCGACTGCTGTAAAGCTCGCTTGTTTTATTTTTTTATGTAAAGGGGGGAGAGTGTTGGAGTGTAGTGTATTATTACTAATAGATGGCAACATTATCGGCCCAGAAACTAGATAGATATAGACAACATCTCCTCCTATTTAGTCTATAGTCTGGTGTGAATATAAAAGTGCAATTAATTAATTTGTGTAACTCAACCAAATAAATAGTAATTAATAATTAAATATAACAGTTAGGTTAGGTTAAAACTGTGACCTCCTACGCCAGAAACGACTTGCATTAATATAAAAAAGAGATTGTTTTTAGTAGGTTAATTAATCGAACACGAGTGAAAACGAAAACGCTTCAAACAGTTAGTAACATGCATTCAATTAAAAAAAATATTATCTAAGTTCTACCCGCATTAGTATGACGCCTATATAATTTTATTATCTAAGTTCTACTCGCATTAGTATAACGCCTATTTTATTTGAATTAATTTATCCAGTAATCCATTTTGACCTTTAAACGATTTGGTCAATAGTGTAATAAATAATATAAACATTGATATTCCAGACTTTGGTCAGCTGAACTTTTGATCAAATGACCATCGTTATTTTAAACTTTGTTGATATGTACGTTGTTCTTTTGAAATTTGCTCAGAAAAGTTTTGATTTTCTAATATGCAACCAACTGGGTTGCAGACAAACTTATTCGGGCTTACCTTGGGTAGGTAGGAGCTTTTGGTATTTCAAGGTAGAGTCGAAGGCAAGAGACGAGACCACATGGTCGATCACCAACCGATGGACAGACTCCATTAAATCTGTCACCAAGATCCCTCTGGCAGAATGTGCTTGCCATGCAAAGCAGCCATAAGAGACCGTTAGAAAAGAATCGCAAAGGTAGCGACCACAGTTGTGGGTGACCCTCCATGACCCCGACCACTCTCTGTCAACAGTAAACGAGTAACTAGAGAGAGTTAGGTAATCATTATAATTAAACTTCTCTAATTAAATTGACACCGGTATACTACCAGAGTACTAAGATTCGTCTAACCTTGAGTACCTAACCTACCCGCGTTTAAAAGTTTCTATTATGAAACATAATAAAACGAGCGAAATTGCCGTTTATTCAGAAAAACGTTAATAGAACCACTAGAATTGTGTTGAAACATTAAATTGTAATTCCAAGCAGGTACAATATTTTTATTACGAGCTCGTTACTAGGAGAATCATAAAGATATCATAAGTAGAATTTGTACATCATAAAACAGTAGATACCAACCTGAATAAATTGCACATAACCTGAAATGATTATTCATGCGTGCTTAGAACCACTTAGGTAGCTGGTAAACTGTGTATTTGTGTAAGTATTGTTTATGTAAGCATACCTACTCAGTACTTACTTCCCTACTTACCAACTAGTCAATAAGGTTGATCGTCATCCTCTTATCATCACTTAATTTCAATCCACAAACGAAGAAGTCTAGGTCAGTCTCCCAAGTTCCCGGACACATGGAGCCTAGTTCTCCGCCTTCCTCATACAGTCCGTCCCAACGGCCTCATTAATAAGGACGGTGGTGCCTCTGGTCTACCTAGCTGCGTCAACGTTAAGCTGTCTCTGCCCATAGAGTCGGTTGCTTGAACAGCCGGTCCTTCGAAACACGGCGGGGCCCTGAATGATTATTTATTGTTTCATAATTACAGAGACTGCTTCGTTGGTCGAGTGGCATGGCAAGCGCGATTGCTGAGCGTGAGGCCCTGAATTCGATTCCGGTTGTTGGGTTTTTCGTCAGGAATTTCTCAGTAGCAGCTACGAAGTCGATATATGCCCGGTTAATGGCTCGCCCCATGGACATGGATATGGGAGTTAAAACATAACTGGCGAAATGTGAGTAAATAAATAAAATAAATATCGCTGGACATTACACACAGCGCCATCTAGTGCCACACTAAGCAACGAGGCTTGTGTCGAGGACACCAGATAGTTGATATACTACATAGATACTTTTTGTTTGTAAATACATACTTATTATACATATAAATATCCATGACTCAGAAACAAATGTCCGATGGGATTCGAACCCGGGACCCTAAGAACGTAAGGCAGCCTCACTACCACTGCGCCATTCAGGTCGTCAGCATACTTGAGGGTACACCTCGCCCTCAGCCTAACCCTTTGGGGATTACAGGCGTGATGTTATGTTATATAATTATGATAGATTGTCTAGGTGGAACGGAGATGGTCATGTGATGAATGAACACTATGTGTGAATAGACATTCATACTTTCCTCATGACATTTACATATCATACGACTTCATGAGTAGGGCAAGACCGAAGAAACGATTTATGGACTACGAGTATGTGAAAGATGGTATGAGCGCATGATGTTTGCATTGATCCTATGCGCTCATTTGCGCCGGAAGCTGGGACGCCATCAGACGCCAATGGGCCTCGAGGTCCTAAACCATCCGGTGGCCGGCGCGGCGTCCTTCCCGTCGACGAGCAGGTGGTGGCGTCGTGGGCGGGGAGAAATAGGTCTTGTCGCTCGAGCATGACGCAACTGCGACGGTCGGTGTCACAGCACTCACGATGGCTTAATGATGTGGCTAGGGGAAAATAGGGAAGACTGGAAGACGTAGACATCCTGAGCCGACTCCAAATAAACTAGGAGAAGGGCAGGAGAAAGATGATAATGTGTACCTGACACGTGTTCGAAAAATGCAGACAGACAGAAATGCAGGTAGTCGAGTAATTATAAGGAACGAAGTATGTAATGGTATTCTAAACAATAATTTGCAACGGCCCGGCGCGCGGCGGCTTTATCCAAAGAAACGTGGTATTGATATTATTGAGTCGCTATTTGACATATATTTACCTTGTAACTGGGGTAACAATGCTGTGTTCCAACTGCGTACCGAATTCATTTTACGCTACAATTCAATCATAAACATTGTACCTAGGATGACATTGAAATGATAATAGAGCTACATTAAGTGAAGAAAATAGAGGATAATATGTGAATAGAAGCACTACAATTAAACAATTAGTAAATAGTTTTACATGGCTCTAGTTGCGTGTGGCCAAAGTCGGAACTAACTCCGCCATCGTGCTTTTTAAATGTCATTTTTAATTTACACGTAAATGTGAGTCTAGCGACAAGAGATCCATGTAGCACTGAAGTTACAAACTTAATTAGTCCGAGCCTAGAAGTCTTTATCCAAGTTGTAAAGTTCTCTAAAATTAATTTAGTGTTTCAGCTGTGGTTTCACCATATAACTAGGTAGCTGTGCACTCGCCCACAAATAATCGCATCCCACACTTCCCAAGGGTGTAGTAAAAACAGCTGAGGGTTTATACAGGGTGTAGCGTAATTAATGGATAACCCTGTACCAGCAGGTGGGGGTCCCCAAGAACTATAATATAAAAATAGTCAAACCCCGGAGTCGATGGCAATGCGCAATTTTTCGTTTTCTTGAAAAATTGCTACGTTTTCTCACTTTCTTGGCAACCGTGCTCACACACTAAAGAATTTTCACAATCTGATTTCTGCATAATATTCTTAAATAAACGTGCTATATGATGTGTATTGCAACTTTAGAGTACCTCATGTTTTTTTTTTTTAATCTTATAGTGAAAAGTTTGTTTCTGTAAAAACTTCCAAGTTTGAGTTGGTCTGGTTTAAAAAAAAATGTATGGAAATCTAGCTGCCCATATTTTTTTTAAACTGGTCCCTTTATTACAGATTTTAAAATGGTGTATCAATATTCCATATCTTTTTTAGATACAAAGTTGTTGCTATTAAACTTCAACCAAATAGTCGTTAATTTAATCAAAGCACAACTTGTAATATGATCTACGAGTAAGAAAAGCAGAAAAAGATTGTTTTAATAGCGGAACCTAGGTACGAAATATATAAATATAGGTGTACTTGAATTAATGCTGTAGTTATCCTGTTTTCCGCTATTAAACCCTAAAGTAGTTTACAATTTACGATTTGTTGAGTGTCTTAGTAAGTTTGTTGTAAAACATAAATACATAATTATGGCAAGTTTTGGTAAGACAACTGTAAACTTAGAATGTATTACTGAGTAAATAAACAAATCTTATTAATAGTAGGTCTAAGCTAGTTAGACCGATAACTATAGTAGACCGAGTTTCAAACGACGAAATCCGAACACGTACGAAGGCCTTTGATATTGGAAATATCAAAAAGAGGCCTTTATCCAACAGTAGATGAAGTCGGGCTGTGGATGTAGTGATGATAGTATTCAAATGTATGAGAAACTATTTGTTTATGAATGTCTTCGTTATAAACAACCGGCTCAAATGTCAAATGTGTCCAAATTCACAATTATTATAAAAAAAATCCAATAAATAAATATCGCTGGACATTACACACAGCGCCATCTAGTGCCACACTAAGCAACGAGGCTTGTGTCGTGGACACCAGATAGTTGATATACTACATAGATACTTTTTGTTTGTAAATACATACTTATTATACATATTATAAACATCCATGACTCGGAAACAAATGTCCATGCTCATCACACAAACATTTTCTTCTACCGGGATTCGAACCCGGGACCCTAAGAACGGCAGCCTCAGTACCGCTGCGCCATTCGGGTCGTCGATTAGCGATATGTTGCTAATTATGTGAGAAAAATCCCGCGTGTGATTGTATAAGTTTCCAAATATTATTTGAGAAATGTCGATTTGTTTGACATTTCCTTAGATTTTTTTAATTTTACTGATTATTAAAATAATTGCTTATTATTAATTGAGTTGCAAACAAGACGTAAAGCCCTTGAGGCTGTGATCTAGCAACGTAACCAAATAAATAAATAGTTAACACATTTCTAACTAGCAATAACAATAACAACACAGGATTATCCTTTATACCCTAGGATTTTCTTATCATATCAATACAACAGCGGCACAGAAACCAGACAGTTGGTAATAAAAATAATTATGTAAGATCACACAAATGATGCCATCTGTTCTTGCCCCATCGGTATGTCTCGGAAACCTTACAAAACATGCGTACCCTAGTGATGAATGACTAAACCGGTTCATGAGACATGTCAGCGGAGTGTTAACAAGCACCATCTCAACATTTATACACCTTGTGAAGATATTTGCTATCTTGCCAGACCTTGGCACACTAACACCATCTTGGTAGAAGTTCCGATGTGGAGCGGGGATTACGGCACAGTGGTATTTATTAGGTATGGTAAGTAAATTCAATTTCCATATTTAATGGCCAGTTTAGATGATTGTTTGATTTGTAAATTGGAAAAGTAAAAGAGTTACGATAAACCTACTTTTGATATAGAGTTCAGTGTTGGTATACAGGAAGAAGTAGTGCATTTTGATACAAGTGGAGAAATTTTGTGATTGCATTCGAGGGGAAATTAACACCCGAACCGTAGGCGAGGGTGTTATTGAGCCGAGAATTGCAATAACAAATTTCCACGTGTTTCAAACGACGTTTTTCAATACACTTTTGAAGAAATAAAATAAAAGAACGAAAAATATTTTTGTCATGAAACTATGATTTTAATTTTCTTTTTTTTTTACGCGCTTTGCTTTCGCCATGTTAAAGGAGCAGCAAAGGTATGAAGCCGCTAAACAGCCTTATATTAAAAATAACGAACGCGTGTGAAATACATTGCATGTTAAACCTTATCGTAGTGTGACAAGAACCCGTTTTCGAGGAAGTGTATTCAAAATTAAATTACCAAAGGTTCACGTGCTGAAAAGAGGGACAATACATAGTTACAGGAGTGTTTAATTTAATATCAGCATAAACTACGTACGTACCTTGTATTTTCAAAAGAACAACAGATCTCTGACTCATTAATTATTATATGTATTTGTATCTATACAATAATTGTTTAAATAACAGTCTTCCATAAAAATAAGTGCATGTAATTATTTTGATAGCACCTATTACTAATTACAGTATCTACTAAATTGACTCACAACAATGTTATGAGTAACAATAAATTAGAACGGAAACAACAAAGTGATAATTTGTTCATTTTTAATTGAAACATTTACATTAATACCCGTTTCCACTAACAAAGCAACATGTAAATGAATGCCTAAATGTGATTGCACTGTTGAAATACCAACTATTGACGCTCAGCCTAGACTTCGAAATCCAATGGCTTATAATTGGGCAGTAATTTAGCTGTTGCATAATGATTGTCAGCATAGACATAAGTCCAACTAGTTTCTTAGTACCTATCCAATACATGACGTACCGTACTAATGAATTCGATATCTTACAATTCTTCATTACTGCGCTGAAGATCAGCGAAGCATTGATCCATAGTTGACGCTGATAGCGTTAATAAGCCCTATTGTTCTGAAATAAGTCGTAAACCGACGACTTGAGCATCCACTCGACTAAGATTGAATGAGCATACACTACTGCATACATAAACAATCGTGATGTATGAATATCGTGCCATAAAAATTATTATGATAAATAAAATCTATAATTGGCAGTAAAAATACGCCCCCTATAAAAGCATAGTACATAAACTGTTTCATTTGAATCATTATTAGATTTTATTTAATAAATGTTACATTTAAATGTAATGTCTTAGACCGTCAGGCAATTGGCCGATAGCGTAGCGTTAGATAAGCAGACTTAAGTAACTCAGTAGACTCCCGTTGTGTTGGGGACTTAATTGGGTACCTTCCATCAGGTTTCTTACTTTGATTCCCAGTTCGGTCAAAGGGTATCACCAAGGAACCTTCTCAATTATTGATTTTAATGCTACCTTGTAAAATCCATCACGTCTGCCTTTTCCCAACTATGTCAGGGACTTCTTCAAGTCCTCCGATGCCTATCATTATTTTACAATCAATTATTTGAAAATCAGCAGTTAGTACAATACAACACAATTAATTACACAAGACAATCCCAAAAAAGCCTCCTCCTTCGCACCTTACATGCACACCAAGTTACTGCACGCTCCATTTGGTAAAACTCCTTGTCGGACTTCCTCCTATCAGCACTGGTAGAATACGTCGAAGAATATAATTTCATAACAATTCGTTTTCTATAAGTAAGTACGTAAGTGGTTCAGTATCATTTCTGTTTTCTTAACGTAACAGTGAGCATGGAAAGTGAGGCGGAAAATTGCCATGATCAGCAGAGAAAGCTTGAAGACACAAGTGTTGACAATTTATCGTGTAACCGATGTTTTTTGTTGTTTTTGCTTTGTGTGAAATTACATGTTAGTAACGTATGTAGATATGACAAAAGTTCCGTAAATGCGAATAAAGGCAAAATATTTTGTTGGGTAGGCAGAGTCCCTCTATCTATATACTAACCGCAACATAGCCTATACTAACCATGTATAACTACAACAACAACAACAACAACAACAACAGCCCATAACGTCCACTGCTGGACATAAGCCTCTCCCATGATTGGAGGAATTTGCCGTAATCTCCACGCTTGGCAGGCGGATTGGAGATCGCAGTGATGAAAGACTAACAGAAAACGCTGCTACCCATTCTCTGGTCTACGGAGGCGAAAGGTGCCTCAGACATTAGTCGCCTTATACGACACCCGTGAGTGTAATGGGTTGGTTCTATTCTACTCTGCCGGATACCACACGGCTAACTCTGCCGGATACCACACGGCTAACACACACAGCTGTATAACTAAGTAACTATTAAAATCATGTAGGTAACAATATGTGCAGGTAGTGACCTAGAGGACAACAAAACGGCAAGCTCATAAGGCAAGCAGTCTGGTCAGAAACCTTAACATCTTGAAGAGTAGAAGGTTATAAGGGCAAGCCAAGCCTTCAGGCTCGTTTGATACTCGTAGTACCACCACTAGGCGCAGTTGTCCCACTGCTTAGCAATGGTCGCATTTATTTTCTGACGACTTTGTTGACTAGTTGCGCCGACTTGCGCCCAACCACAACAACTCACCATTATTTTATGCGGTACAGACGGATGAGCCGATGATAGTGGTAACTGGAGATGATTGGTCCTGATACTAAGTGGATACTAGCTATAGAACATGTTGTGGTCTCCTATAATTGAAGGAGCACACGTAAAAGAACCATTCGTATGGTTGTGATTTCTAATGTATCAGGTTTCTGTGTATTCTTTGTTAATCCTCTGCCTAGCCTTTTACAAACTATGTTGGAGTCGGCTTCCAGTCCTCTTCCAGTCCTACTCAGTTATACGGCTCTATTATATGTATTTATGTATCGAGTTGAGGTGAGCTTCCTGAAAATCTATAAACGAACTATGACGTGATTGGAAAACTCAATTTTCCCTTGCGCGCTTGTTAACTGAATTTCCCCTTGCGCGCTTGGTAAGGGCCTATACTACCTCAAATGGCTTAGCATGATCCTCCGTTATGGCTAAAATACTGCAGCATTAATTTTGAAATAAATATTTGGTAAAGTTGAGGATTAATGTAAAGTCCTACGTTTGGCGAAAACACGATTCCATAAAATTTTCTCGATAGAAAAAAATCCCAAAGTTACCTCTAAACTGAACAATAATAAGTCTTTATTAGGATAATACAAGTTTGACACATATTAAAGTACACAACAGTCACAAGGGTACAGAAAAATTAGCAAACAGAAGTTGTGTGCGAGAGATGAATAACAGTACAGTCAAAACAAAATTTGAGCCCTGACTCCTAAACTAGGAAGATCCTGTATCTTAGGAGGCAGTGTCTTCGCATAAATAGTGGGCGAGCAATTTATGAGCGTACTAGCATAATCTCGTAAAACAAACAATATTTATATGACTGAAAGGTAAAAGACATCTATAGAAATATATTTAGTATTTTTATATAAGTAAGCAATAATATGTGTGAATAGTATGTGTGAAGTGTATTTGTATGGGGAGTCATGTCATGTGCAAGTGTTGTGTGTGTATGTATGTGTAAGGAAGAGGGGTGTGTGGTGTGGTGAGGTGTGATGTGATGTGATGTGGCGTAGTTTGATGGGGTTTGGTGTGCTGTGAGGGTGTGTGAGGTGTGTTGAGTGAGTGGAATTAGTGGGGGCAGCTTCCTTCTTTGTGATGTGATAGGTAGCATTGGTTTAGGAGATCCAGGCAAGTAGACTTTCAGTTGCCTCGTAGTCTTGATCTTTTATCCACTCCTCAATTTTAGCTTTAACCCTATAAGTATCCAAGTGAATTATGTTTATTTTTTTATGTATTATTGTGTATAGGTGTGAGCTTAGAACATAATGCTGGCGTCTCGCGAAAGCGGTCTTATGCGTAACCGTAAGAATAAGAGGTTTTTTCTTGCGGCGTGTTGGGTCTGGTAGGGGGACTTTGGTGTGTTTTCTCAGTACGGATCGAAGCACAAACAGTTGCCTAACATTAAGTACATTTGCATCTTTGTATAATTGTGTGGTGGGATACCTAAAGTTCTTCTTTGACATCACCTTTAGGACAGCTCTTTGTGCTCGTTCCAACTTGAGAAACTTTGTCCGAGCTGCGCCTCCCCACACTGTGATGCAATAGGTGATGACGGACTGACAGATAGCAGTATACACCATTCTAATCGTGTTGAAATCAGCTGAGGACCTAAGTAGCTTGAATACATAAATCATTCTTCTAACTCTTGTAGTAATAGTATCCAAGTGCGCGTACCAGTTGAGACCGCTATCAATAACCACACCCAAATACTTTAGATGGTTAACCTTACGAAGAGCAAAGCGTGAGCAAGGGGTATGGCCATTACATGTGTGGGCGTTTATGGCAAAGTCTATGGGAGGTTTAGTACCAGGGTTTAGCCCGAATGGGATGAAGTAGGTCTTGTCTAAATTCAGAGTGAGTAGATTTAGTTGCACCCAACCCATTACACAATAAACCGATGGCAATCATAAAATACTTCAAATTAGATCATGAAACTTTTTATACTAACTGAACTAACTATAAAGCAGGTTTTATATATAATTTTTTTAGTCCAATCAATTGATTTTTTGTAAATCGCAAAAAAACACTTATTTCGCACTATTCGGCCCTCAGTGACTGATGTAACAACCACTTTGTAGTGCAAGCTGATTAGAAGTTTGTTCTAACAGTATTTCAAACGAAGTTTGAACCACCACAAATAGAGTTGCTAATTTTAGGGTTAGACAGGGCCTTGAGAGGGAACAGGGACTGCGATTCTCCATACAAATGTATTCCCCTTTTTTCTTCTTGAATGCCTCTAGAGCAATCTGTTTTTTTTTTTCATAAAATCAAGGTCTACTGTAGACAAGTTGGTGAAAAAAGGGAAATGACCGGGTCATTTCCCTTTTTTCACCAACTAATAAGCAGGTAATGAAAAAAATGACCTTCAAAAATGAAAAAAATGCCCCATTTTTACGGCCGTGATTAGAGGACTGTCCTCTAATCAGGGCCAGACTACCAAAATAGTTCGAAAAGTTTTTAACATAAAAGAAATTAATAGGAAACTAGACATTTTTTTCTTAAAAAGTATGTCAATAATAATATAATTTAATAGGCTCCGTTTTTGAGGAGAAAAATAGGGAATATAAAACGTCGATCTCGTCATTACCTCTTAAATTGTTGTTGTAAAATTCCTAGAGCGGGGCAACGTTTTTTTTTTAATATTGACCGGATCCGACTGCATAGACCTACCTAGTGCATGGCTATAAAAAATAACTAAGTAGAACATGAATAGGATAAGGAAAAGGAGGAGCTAATAGACTCTAACACTGTGCCTATGATTATAATGACAATAGTACATTTTGATACAAGTGGAAAAGTTTGTTATTGTATCCGGGAGCAATCAACTCCCGAGCCGTAGGTGAGGGTGTTTTTGAGCCGAGAACTGCAATAACAAATGTCCACGCGTATCAAACGACGTTTTTCAATACACTTTTGAAGAAATAAAATAAAAGAACGAAAAATATTTTTGTCATAAATGAAACTATGATTTTAATTTTCTTTTTTCCGCGCTTTGAAAGAGAAGCAAAGGTATGAAGCCGTTATACAGCCTATTATAAAAAATAGTTTATTTTTATATTTTCGAATTTAGAACACAAATAAATGTAAATTTTATAATAAAAAGTAAATATTAGTTTTAAATAATCATGTTTATTTATGATGTTCTATTTATAAACACAATTTGAATATTCAAAAAATATTAACGCCATTTCAGACTTTACCTCAGTGATCACCAACACGGCTTTGTTGCCTCGAGGTCTACTCCCTTGCTGAAATGGCTACAATCTTATCTGTTACAGCGTGAATTTTATGTTGTTGTTAACGGCTTTCGATCTTCCAGCAATTATTGCATGACTTCCGGTGCCCCACAGGGGTCACACCTTGCTCCCATATTGTTCATGATTTATATTAACGACCTTCCCCACTGCTTTTACTTTTCCGATTGTTTTCTTTACGCTGATGACTTAAAGTTTGCTCGTAGAATCGAATCACCGAGTGATATCACGTTTCTACAAGAAGATCTGAACAGAGTTGTTGAGTGGTGTGAAACTAACAGAATGGAACTAAACTTAAAAAAATGTTATCATTTGTCATTTACAAGAAAGTCTCATCGAACATCCTCGGAGTAGTTTATAAGTAACAAAAAAAATCAAGAAGTGGATGCAGTTAGGGATCTGGGAGTACTATTTAATAAAAAACTAACCTTTGTGCCTCACATCGAGAACAATATTAAGAAATCGTCTAAAATGCTAGGGTTTGTGATAAGAAACACCAGGGACTTTAAACAAGTTAATAGTAAAAAGATGCTGTATTATAGCCTTGTACGAAGCTTCCTATTGTATTGCAGTGTTGTATGGAGACCACATTACGCCACACGTAAGTTACTTTTGGAAAGAGTTCAAAAACGGTTTTTGTGGCACCTTGCATTTTCTATAGGAAAAGGTAAACAACTGCTCTCCTGTAATACCCGTCTCAATTATTTTAAAATGCGCTCGTTATCAACCCGGAGCGAAATTAATGATGCTCTGTTTCTCTATAGTTGCTTAGAAACCAAATCGGTACACGGCACGGGCACGGAATTTTAGGAGACTCAGTAGGTATGTTTGGGAGGTCCCAAACATACTGAGTCTCCTAAAATTCCCTGCCCCAGCCCGATATCCGCGTAATCCTATCACACCACTGTACCCTCCCTTGCGCAGAACTGTTCTGGGTGCCAACTCGCCGATTTCACGCTTGTGTGAAGTCCTAAACAGTTGCAGTGATCTTACTGATATACACCATGACAGCATGGGTCAATTTTACTAAGCACTTATCGAGCACTAATTCTGATAACCAATAGTTTTACCACAAATGTTTATTTTTTGAGATTGGGTATGTATAATTTTATGATCAATTTTATTTGTGATGAATTTTATTTGTATTTGAAATAATTGATGTGATTTTTGTTATTATTTTAATTTTATTTTGGTTTTTAGTTTTCATTTTACTTTTTTTTTATTTATTCCTTGATTTTATCTCTTAATTTTATTTCTTTGAATTTATTAATGTTTATGTTGTAAATCCATTTCTTAATTAATTGTAATGTACTTAATTTTAATTGTATTGTTGTCATTATTGCAAATTATCAAAAACTTTAATAGCTTCAAATTGTTAGTATCTTTTTGGCTTTGTAATATTGTATTATAGATAACCATAATTGGTGCACGTTTTGTTAGCCTGCAAGTAATTGTTGCACTTATAAAAGTACTATTATGCAAGTATAATTTCAAAAATGTTTAGTGTAAACAATTGTTGGCTAACCTAAATAAATAAATAAAAATAAATAAAAAATAATTAACGCCGCCGACGCATTGCTTTGCCGAAATTAAAAAAAAAACATTCAACTCCGACCATAGGTATTGAACCAATTTAGACAATTGGATTTAAGTATAGGTATAGTTATCTGTGGCAATTTTCATTCCCGCACATGTGTTGGAAATTGAAAAAAATCGCACGTGTGTGAAATTCATTGCATTTTGAACCTAATCGTAGTGCGATAACAACCAGTTTTCGAGGAAGTGTATTGAAAAATTAAATCTTTAACTTTGTTTTCCTTATCTCATGGCTTGCTTATAATATTTGCGGTTTTGTAAATAGGTAGATACTAAGTGTTAATGTTTATTGCATTATTTTATAATTATTGAACAATTAAAACGATACATAAACATGCCATACCGATCTGTCGTCTCATAGGTCGATGGCGGTTTTCTGTGCTATGGATGGGTTGCGGTTTGTGGTTACATTTACGGACCTATCCTGAATAATAAATGTTCAAAATGTACCTATCGTTTATTTTCAGTATTCCATTATTTCAATGTATTTTATATTTTTGTACAAAACAAATAGCAGTAGATTAGTCACACGTATATCTTTCTTGACTCAAATGTGTGAATTGCACGCCTACAGGTATTACACGGTGTAATACCTATAGCTGGGTATGGTATGATTGTATGATGTTATTTAGGCAGAGGTTATTTTCTTTTTACACCTAAAAAAATAAATTATCTAGGTACTAACTACAATACTCAATATGCGTAAGAAAGTTCACATTCGACAGTCAACACAAAAAAATGCGATCAAACCTATAATACCGGTTCCCCAGGGATCTGATTTGGGACCTCTTTTCGACTACGCATATCTGTTTGACATCGCTGATTCTTTTGAAGAAGGTATTTTATAAAATAACATCACCCGATGATTGCATGGCCCTTCAATTGGATCTTTATAACTTAAATAATTATTACGCAAAAAACAAATCACTGTAAACGTTAATGTTCTGAGATCACAGAGATCTTATTAGCACAAAAGCTTATAAGAACCTAGGATTTGTTCTTAGGTCATGTAAGGTGTTTAAAAATATTGGAGCTCTTAAATCTGCATATTTTGCTTCCGTGCGCAGCGTTTTAGAATATGCGTGCCAAATCTGGTCCCCGCAATACATAACAATTATAAGAACCAAATAGAAAGGATTCGATGAAAATTTATTAACCATTTTAATTATCGCCTTCGTAAACCCCCGATGTTTTACGAAGATAGCTGTCGAACTATGGTCTGCTAACACTCGAAGAAAGGCGTAAAGTGATGGATGTGTTTGCTCTATGACACTCTCAATGGAGGCCTTGATTACCCGGAGTTGGTCGCACAGATAACCATAGAGTAAAGTAATATAAAGATAACTTTTAACACTCCCCTACGGCGGCGGCGCACTTGTCACACGCCAATGTTGCGCGTTCCTAGACACTCTACTAACTATGCAAGAATTGTGTTCTGACTCGCATTGCTCGAATTTATGACTCGGAATTCTCTGGAGTTGATTTATAACATTCAAAAAACGAATAGTGAACATTATAAATGGAGATAAATGACAAGCAACCAATCTTCTTCTTCTTGTAGGTACTACGTAATTCTTTCATTCAACCTTAATGTTTAAAATTTTTCAAAATTGTAATCTGAATTTAACTTATTTTGTATTGTATTGTAATTTTATTTTTGGAAATGTCTGGCATTAGTCCGTTCGCATGTGTTATACATATATCCCAGTTTTACAGGGAAACCTATAATTAGCCATAATAACTGCAACAAGCATATTTTGTAAAATATTTTAAGTACCTATCGCTGTTGGTTACATAAATAAATACCTATGTGTTGTTTACTTACTGTACCTGAAAGTATTTTCTATAAATAGATATAAACCTCTGAATTGACTGATTAACAACAAATTGGCATACGTCCAGAGCTCAAACGGCTGACGTTAGAGACACATTTTTGGATGGAAGATTTCGTGGTGTAGGTAGGTAAGCAATAAGAAAGTGTTTAGGATAATTCGAATTATACATACAGATACAGGGTACTGCTATAGGGTGTAACCTTTTTGTATGAAAAAATTAACCGGGGTAAGACCGCAGGTATAGTTTGCTAGTTACATATTATTTTAGACTGCTGCCCCACCCTGACCCCATGGCTGGCTACGCCCATGCATGAGGTTCTGGTTTGGTTCGCAGGTTGAATTGAGCAAAGTGTGATTGAGTTTGTTTGTTTGAGTGTGAAAGGTTGGATTTAGGATTTTTGACCGAATGACCATACGGTCATTCAAATTATTACTTAACTTCAACAGCATGCTTAGAATCAATTAACAATTGATCACCACGAACGACCGCACCTGCAACTATAGTAGGTACCTGCCCAAATCATAATCATCCTCATTAATGTTTGAGTACCATCGTGGAACGTGACTAGCCTAAATATACCGGCCAATGTTACCTCAGCGACAAACGAATTACAAAGCAATTGTTAGGTAGGTACCTACGTGAGTAATTGAAATCACACAATTGGCTCCAGCAGACCTCTTTTGTAATTTTGCAGCTATTTATACTTACTACTTAAGTATATATGTTATGTAGCCACCTATAGACTGTGTAAGGGTACTGCATTGTTCGATTTATGAATTGTTAAATAATTCCAACCCGGAATACTAAATTGAATAGGTACCTACCAACTGATCGCTAATTCTCAGTGCATTCAATTTTTTCCATTCTATTTTTCCCTGCACACGTGCGGGTAAATGAAGAAAACGCACGGGTGTGAAATACATTGCATGTTGAACTTAATAGTAGAGCGATAAGAACCCGTTTTCGAGGAAGTGTATACCGCACAAGTGCACATAGTGAAAAAACAGGTTCCCACAATGTATTGCATAGCCTTCACTTTCAAAATACGAAAGCACATCATCGATCATCTGCGCCTAGTACTTACCCAATCTCGAATCGATCTTTGAAGCAATTAAAAGTACCTCTTAGCTACCTACGCAATAAAATATAAAGGGGGGACCGACACGCAGTCTAACCAAATCAGCCAATATATTATTTCGTAATAATTATCATTGATATGACGATTGCATGTTTCAAGTAGTACGTCTAATTCTCGATAGCGTCAGCGGGTGCATAATATCATAATTTCAGCATTAATTTGCGCAACGTACGTTTCACCAACGGAAAAGGAAGGCGGACGCGTCACGGTCGGACGAATTAAACAAGTGTTCAGGAAAGTACATGTAACTAGTTCTTCGAGTATTGCAATTCGCGTGGAAAACGATAGACATTTATCGTAATCGTGTGCCGACTATGACGATTCGTCATTTAACTGTTCACTATCTATCGTGCCGGGAGCTGCAATTAAAACTTGCTTCTAGCATTGTAAGTTGTAGTAAACTCGTTTTTACTATGATGTTTTCCTTGTCCGCAATCACGGTAATCAATCAAGATACAATCATGATGGGATGACAAACATGTTTTGAACAGTCATTGTATACCATCCATACAATTACACTTTCAATGTGAGTTTGATGTGTGTATGTATGGTACTTATACTTATTTGAATAGTTGCCAAAATAAAAGCCAAGTAGTAAATAAACATATTTTATGTATATCCATTTTCTTACAAAATTATTTACAACACCATTATTATGCACATAATATCCGCTGTCATATAAAACATTACATTGATAAATTAACGTTTCTAAAGCGAATTTACAGCGCACTATAAGTAGGGACACTAATACTACTAATAGTAAGCTTAACTAGTTGCAGATCAATTCTAGGCACCATTCCATAAACAATAATTACAAAACAGAATATTTACCTCCACTAATATCATTACTATAATTATATTTGCGATCTATGACATTTGAATTATTTATAAAAATAAAAATTATTTCACCAAAACCAATAATTTTTACATAAATAGTAAATATATGAAGTAATACAGCCATACTTGTTATTAGTTGTTTGTTAAAAATTAAATAAAAATAACGCCTGTTCAACATTGCATATTTAAAGCTTTTGTAGTATTCATTTGCAGGCGTTGTACTCAGCGATTGCTCGAATATAAATAGAAAGACCGTTTTAATATTTAAAATAAATATGACGAGATATACGAGCGTACGTACGTAGATGAAAAGAGATCTCTTTAAATAATCTTCACAAGATCTTTTAAAATCTATTGACTTTCAATATAAATAAATCAAGATATGGATAAATTGAAATTAATAGGGTTAAATGAAATATTGAAATCGAATATTATTTGAAATTATTTACAGAGCACAAAGTATTCATAGAAAAGAAAAACATTTCATTAGTATATAAATAAAATGCAAATGAAAACTAAGACATTTCCTCGCATTCTTTTGAGATTTAGAATTAGAAAAGGAATGTAAACTAAAATTTTGTTGGCCAATTTAAAATAATTAAATTAATGGCAAAGTAACATCCAACTTCTGAAATACTAATAAGACTAATGACATGTTGATGATGTAGTTAGGCCACGTAAAAGGCGCCTTTTTTTAATATGTTAGTTACCTATTGTTTATATCTATGTTTATGGGCGGAAATGATGATGAGTTTTTATTGATGACAAGCTTAACCAGTATTTCATTTATTGACTAAAACATAAATAAAACCGATTCGCCGTGTAGATCCATAACGAGAATGGTCTCTTTTCCCATTAATGGGGTGGGCAACTGGTGGAACTAATGGCGCTAGCACCGCATGAACCAAACACCGTCATTGGTTGAAAATCTGTCAATGTCATTTTATATTTCAAAGTAGTTTGACCTCATTGGTCAGTTTTGGTCTAAGCTATGGACGCGCCATCTACAATCAGCTTTACCCAGCCTTCCCATTAGTTTTTCAAAAATTGGTTGTTGTGCCTTCCTGTCTCCTGTCATCTAGCCATATTTACATTCTCATTAGAAGTAATACCGATGGCCACCATACACTAAGTTACACTAATTTAACTATTTATACATGTATTACTTTACATTTTCTTCACATAATATGTTACATTACAATATTATAAAAGTAATACTTTCATTGAATACAATTCCGCCATGGTTTATTAGGCTGATCATCAAAACATTTGCTGATTTCATTAGATAAACTTATTGTCTGGTTGAGAAGCGACACTGATAAAATAACCTGTCTAACATTAAAACAATGTTAAAACCAATAAATATATCCCTTTAGCAATTTATGACGGTTTTGGCAGTACTCGCTCATAATAACAATCGTAACTAATCTCACAACAGGAGTTCAAATGTATTTTCAAGTTGGCAGTTCAAAACATTCATTTCATTTCAGTCACGTCCTTATTAATTTCATTGCATTTTGCATCGATGTGCGATTTGTTTACGTATGTGCGGGCGGACGTGTCGTACGAACTTCTCCATAAAAATATAATTTTTAAGACTACAGTGTTCATTTGAAAATTAAATTATTACGCACGCGACTACAAGTTCCATTTCCGAATAGGCGATGTTTAAAAAGCACAATTTTCAGTCTTTCCTTCGTTTATATACATGGACCAACAGCCATGAAATGATGCGTAATTATTGTGTTCCGATATGTACAACACAATACATTCCTTGCGTCGTTATCATGGCTAAATATCACATTTTCATTGGAGTTTTGACTAATGGCTATTGTCAAGTCATTAGGTGACTTTTGACGGACGTTACCTCGGGGTTAAGCTCACTTATGATTTTGACACAAAATAACACGATAAATAAAACTTATTTTGCCATCAATGCCGATATAGACATTATATCAGACGCATTACATATCACTCGTTATGCATATTTCGCTCTATAACTCTTTAGGTACACTGTATTATAAAATTCTACTATATTCTCTACAATAAATTATGATTAATGTCAATATTAAGAGTTAAAGAAATACATCTTCGTTACTATCAGGCTATACCCCTAAACAAACATGACTAATGTTTAATTGTATTGGGCAGAAGTTGTATAAACCACATTTAAAATTAAGGCTCGTTTACTGAGGTGGTTTGATGTTGTTTAAATTGCACTTATTGTTGATAATTACTTGTGTAATCTGTGTTTTTATCATAATTGTTTTGCGAATGTTCTAGACACTGTTCTTCAGAAAGATCTTGGATCATTCTGGCACATCACATTACCAATTGACAAACAAAACGGAGAGATTGTTTAGGTTCAAGAGGTATGTACACTCGGTAGCACTGGCACGTAACTCGCGGACGTGGTCGTGTGGGCGGACTAGTGCGCGGAGTGCACGTTGTGTTGCGCCTTCTTCTTGCGCTGCGCCAACATGTCGTAGAACGGATTGTGACTGATTGAGCGGCGGAGGCACTCGATCCATTCATCTCGTTCCTCCACTGTAGCTGCCGACATTCTGAAAAAGGAGAACAACAATGATAAGCCACTTCTTTTATAGGATTTCAATGGTCTAGTATACTAGCAACAACGAAATACCACTTATCATTCCATTCAGTCTCCTCAAAACGTAAACATTCGTTGTCTCAGACACTGTGGTGCCGTAAAGATTACACTTCTGACACATTCTTCACATCCATTGGCCTAAATACCCCAGTTTGGTGGGTAATGTAAAGGTACAAAACGTCATTAAAACTCAGTGTCATTAACCTGGGTTTCCACGTGTAGTGATGTTGAACACAAAAATTGTTTTGTTTTTAAAAGGATCTGGACTTACTTGATTTACATTACATTAGAGTAAGTAACGAAGCTATCTGATGCCTGCCCTTATTTAGAATGTTTACTTGTCTTGCAGTGACAAGTAAAAGTACTGGTTTACAATGCTTTTTTCACCAGGACTCAAATCAATGGGAAATTCCTCATCCTCTATTGAAATCTCAGTATCCTCTGGCCAGATTGGTAAGTCTGGTTGGCTACTATTCGATGGTTGCTGTAGGGTTTTGTTTGCGCGATATCGGATTTCGCGTGACGTCAAGCATGAATCGTAATTCGCATGTGGCGTCGTATATGCCGCCACAAACCCATCGATACCAAAACAGTATTTAAATGTTCCAACTGGGGAATACGAATAACGTTAATGAATATAATTTACCTGTAAACAGTGTGTTTTCCCTCAACGACTTTCCCCTCGGAGTCAGTCTTGCACGCCTTTATGAGATCAGCGCCACCGCTCGCGTATAACTCCAAACAATGAGGTCGTTGTCTATCGCTCGCTGGCCTCACCTGGAAACAAATATAAACACGGGTCAAAATAGGAGTTATTTTGAATGGGACTATTTCATCATCACACGTTGGTGCGCGGTCTTTTGATAAAAATATATTCCTCTAACTCTTATGGCTAATTATTAGGATCGTCTCTAAAAAAAAAATACAATTACTAAGGTGCATTACGCACACGTATAGTAACAGCGTGGCCTCTTCAAAACTTATTATGTCTTTGTTTGTGATAATGCACCAAAAATCATTAATTGAACGTACTATTGAACAGTACAGATGATCACTAATATAATTGATTATTGTCCTAATCAAGACGACTTGTGATCTCTCTATTCAACATTGATATCGACTCATGCCCTAAACAAGTACCTACTGCAGCCGCTTGACATACTTAGCGCCGGTTGCAGAAAGCCTTTCTGTTTAATCTGTTACAAAATCCAAATCTGGTACAAATTAATTGGTTTAATGTAAAACCATTTTTATGCTTTTGCCAATTTATACATTAAACGTCGTGTGACACATTAAATCTCGTGTCACAGTGTTTGTTATCGAACTCCTCCGAAACGGCTTGACCGATTTTTATGAAAGTTTTTGTGTATATTTGGTTGGTATGACCTACCTACCTTTGTTTACATTATTATACATAATATTTTTCTACTCCAGTTAACATACATAAAATATATATAGAAGTAGATCGGGTATCGTGAAGGATCCAATGGAACTTGTTCATCTTGTTAAAGAGACAACATGACAAAGAAACGACAACTTGTTAAAAGTTGTGATCATTCTTATTTCTACCAGTTTTGAAAAATACTCGTCGGACTATTCCGCATCAAAAGTTAACTAGACTTGTAATACGACTTTAGTTAATAATTACGCACTTTGCCCCGTCCCTGATGAGTGAACACAACAGACAATAAAGTAATTTTAGTCATAAGACCGTATGAATCACTTAGATTTTAAACACTAATGAACAGATCATTAAATACATTTCCCGCTAAACACATTAAAACATAATTTTAAAACGATTGACGGAAACAAAATCGTGTTTTAAATTTGTTTATCTCACAATGCGTTTAGTGATTTGTTGGGCAAGTTAGCATTAGTATCTGCTTTCATAATTACAATAAATAATACAGACAGTACATAATATCTCCGCGCCATTAGCAACCTTTTCAGAATACTTACAGAAATATTCTCTAATGGAATGATGCCCCGGGGTTCCTTGTCCGTCGTGTATTCGAAGTAGTACAGGCAGTTGTCGTTGAGTATAAACCACCGTCTCTTCCACGACTTGTATCTGTAAGTTACAAAAAACTAGTGTAAGTGGGCAGGTAGATACTTTAACCATCGACAAAAAAAAAACAAATAAGTTTAGCTCTGAATAGATCCACTCTATTGAGCACCGAACCTATTTGGTTTTTTCACGGTTTTGTATAGATTCTGGTGTATTGTTATGTTGAATCGATTTTGTTGAGTTCAATTTTAGTGACCACTTTATTGGATCGAGTTTTGGAGTACCAAAACTTGTACTAAAGTAATTCATGAAGAATATTAAAGAACAGTAATAGCCATGATCATGTCACAATCATAGTACCCAAGTTCAAAGGTATGAAATCATAACCATGTGATGTCATCGCAATATGTGTTTGCGATAAACATTAGCAAGCCAAGGTAAGGAGAAAAAGGAACACGCATCAAGTCAAAACCTTCGTGAAAAGGTCCCAAACATTTCTTCTTAAATACCTTTCCTTAAAGCGATGCGGTACCAAGATATCCTAACTGCAAATGAATGTTTACGTTCAATTCACATGGAAAAAAGTACGTTAAGCACTTGTCTATTTCTATTCTCCTGATTATTCATGTAAGTACCCTACCTGGTATATGTATAACTGGCGTAATTTTCACGCCCATGTGACTTTATGTTACTCGCGTGTTTAAATGAAGCGGAATAATGAGCACGTGGTGATTATAATACATATTACCATCTCAAGTTTTAATGAGCTACAAATCCATAGCAACACGCTACGCAAAATATACAAATTTATTATTTAAATTCATTTTATAATAAATATGTAACATTATCGGCTCAAAAACAAAGGTAAATTGGTATTCCCCAGTTAATGCCAATGACCAGCCTGAGTCATTTAAAGATGGTGGGCGAAATTATGAATCTTTCTGTGTATATTTCGCAACGTTACATAACAAATGAAAACGTAGACACTTGAAATCATTAATCTCAATGACATTTGTTAGGAAAAAGAAAGTGTAACGTGAGATCATGCGTCTTCGCTCTGGTTTTTTTCCGTTTCCAAGCGAACAAAGCTCCAAAAGTTTTGAACGCGAGGTGAGTTAAAACAGGTTAGCTGTCAATATCCACGTCTGAGGTAAGTGTGAGGGTTAAAGATCGCAATCTTGCCAAATCTGACAGGTTTTGACATTGGGGTTAAAAACTTATTGTTTACGAGAAATCTTTTTACACAGTCATGTATAATGTGAATAGAGGGAAATAAAATGGGATTATTTACCTTCCTCCCTGTTTCCACAACCACCCCTCTTTGTCTGGATTGAAGAAGGTATGCATGAGATCGTTCCCGTCGTCCTCCGGTATTTTGAATGGCTCCGTTTTTATGGACTCGTACAGCGACTGGAAAAACAATTAAAAAGAAACTCAATAAAATATATTACCAAGTTAACACAAACATCACTCACAATGTGTGAACTAAAATAAGTTCGTCCGTTTAGGAGATAATAGACACTAAAATAAACAAATTAAAACATCTATTCAAAGGCGCTCATTTAAATAGTTGTACCGTTCGTTGATGGACATAAAACCACTAGTTTAAACAGAAACTCACATTCAACTGTGACATTAAGATACTGATAGCTATCGCGCAGTTACTTCACAGATAACGCCGCTAATGATTTCAGATTGTTTACAATGTGTTATTTACGTCAACTCAAGTTATTACTATTAGGTACCATACAGATTGTAGTTTATCGTGATTGTTTGAAAACTAATTATAATGAATTATTTATAGAAACAAGCAAAACAACACGCCCGTGACCTGTGTTGGTAAAAAATATAAGGAAACTTAGTTGTAATGTGAATTTTATACGTTTCAGTTACAATGTTTGCACTGCGGAACGGATTACTGCAGTATGTCAATGTGCTTTCGAGCGATGTCGACTTAGTGTTGGCATCGATACAAGTAAACATGCTTATCTATATCGTTATTTATTTATCGATACATTTTCTGTAAGCACACAACGGAAAGGAAATTAAAAACTATGCGACTTCAGCGTGATTTCGATTAGGCAACTGTTTTTATGACATTGCAATCAGGAAATGGCATTTCCCAGTGGTTTTTAGCGATACGTATTGTTAGCAGGTTACCTCCTACATGAATATGTAGATAAGTGTAGTTTCAATATATGTATTCGCATTAAAATTATCCGCGATTACACATTGCGTAGCATTAAAACGGAGTTAGAAACTCATTTTCATTAGGAAAATCACTTCCATTGAAATAAATTAATTATGTATTTATACGCAGGGTTATTTTGATTTAAATTAAATGAATTATAAATATTTAAAGCGATTACTAAAAACTGCCATAAATACCTATAGCAACCATAATCTCTATGACTAACAGTAAGTACATTATTTGATTTATTTCATATTATTAACTAATGTTATAATTTTGCCACAAACAATGGTTTTCACAGCTGCAAAAAATAATAATAATTAAATGGTGAGTAATTCCATACAAAGGATGTGGTTTGAAAATGAAGAAAAAATTACTACTTACACCTATTACAAAATAAAATGTATGGCGTTAACCTCGCATGTTGGTCAACTATATTAACTAACGGCACGCAGGTCGACCTAAATGTAGCCTATACCTAACACGAAGCGCTAATTGTACTACAATGACGTCAGTTCAAATAACGTAGGCGAAGGAGCTACAGACACTCCGTCTAGGTCGGAAAATATTAAATTCCATCTCGTTCAAATCCGCAACGAGATGGACCTATCTAAAGAACGGTCTGATATAAGTTAACCATCCAGTAACACTTTGTAACCAAACTGTTGCATGTCCAGTGTCTATATTGTCGAAGTTAACCATACATGAACCTCTCAGCATACTCATTCAATCAAACCATATTAGTAGATAAACATGGGATGACAATCTGTTGTGTGAACTGTCGGTTACAAAGCAGATGTCAAGATTTTATAAACATTGTCGTACTCACCAAAAGTAACTCCTGAGGGAGGTCCCCGCCGTTGTTGATCCCCCGGTTCATCGCCACAAACTGTTCCGGCAGAGGCTTGTCCTTTACGCTGGGGTTGTGTAGTGAAGTATTCAACATTATTATCGCAAAACTTAGTACGTAACATGTGTCCGCGTTGGTGAAGATGTCCGGGTTTAGTTGGCAATATCTCTGAGCGAAACACTCCATCATTCGATCGATCTTCTGCGCCTCGCCCGGTAGACGGAAACTCCACAAGAATTGTCTGTAATAGATAACACAAACACTTAAGTATCGGTCCATTACTCCAGGAGTGAGACTACGAACCTACGTACCATAGCTCTATATGAACAAGGCTTCGTTTTTTAAACTTTCTATAAATAATAAGGACAGTCGTCATTTTTCTGCAAGCCAGTTAGAAAATAGTGTGAACGACCTTAGCGCAAAATGGTATGTCTGCCAAGTGAAACATTTCCGAATGCCAAGAGAAGACGAGTCTACAAATGCCTCAATGGTTTATTTGTTTTTATTCAACAAAAGAAACTAATCTGTTTGGAAATGTATTTAAATTAGATAGACGGAAAGCTAGCATTGAAACAGAAAGTGGACACTAAGTACACTACACTTCTAGGTGTTAATAAATAAAATATTTTTTATTCGACTTTTATTTTTATTTTTTTGGCGACTTTGTTAACTTGGTTGAGCTGTAAATATATTTTTGTTAATTACAAAACCATCTGTTTTGACATAAAATGTCTAATAATCTTTTTGTTTGCCTACAAATTGTGAAGAAACAAGCGGTAAAAATGAATTATTCTACCTAAATATAAAAACGAGATTAGATTACAACTTCCTGTTTCAGTTTTGGGCATTGTTTTCAGTTTTTACAATCACAATTTACGACTCACGCTGTAGTTACATTTATTGCAGTTTACAGAAACTCAATTTCGTTGAACTGGCATTTATTTATGCATTAGATAAACTTGTAACAACTACTCCCGTTTGCAAAATAATATTCGCCCGAAATGGAATCGAGCTATTTGATCCAATTTCCAAGCAAAGGCTTCGCTTGCCAGCCAGGTAACGGGCGTTCACCTCGTTTATATTTCACTGAAGCCTGCTGCATTAAACTGATTTCCTGGTCTCAAAGAAGACTCATGTGTTACCGGCTACCTTACATCTACTTTAGCTGATAATATGTGGAGACTTTCTTCAAACTCACCTGAGTGCCTGAACTAGTATTAGGTCCGTAAAGTCGTGTAATTCAACGAATGCTTTGAGCACCGCCTCATTGAATTCTGAACGTTCACCGAGGTAGTCGCCTATCGCCGTCTTACTTAGGCCTTCGCCTTTGTGAAGAAATTGCGCTACATCTTCGGGCGTCCTTTGTAGTAGACCGTTCTCGTACAGATATTCAATACCTAAAACAAAGAAATTGCTAAATGTTACGACAGTTTGCATAGTGTACTAATTAATGTATTATTAGTAAAATAGTGAGAACTTTATTCGCCTCCCAGGCATTGTCACTTGGCACAGGTGTACAAAGAGAAAATTAAGCCACATACTTTTACAAACTTTAAATTCTGTTCACGTGTGCGACTTTGACAAAGAAAAGCCTAAAACTACTTCGCAATGCACAAGAGCATCAGTTTCTCTCTTCATCTGCCAACAAGGCTTTCTACCTATTTTTACCGATAAATACATACCTATTGAATTCTAATGCCATTGAGTCCATAGGCAATACATGAATTACAAAACCTCACCTAAATCTGGGTTTTTAAACGATGTCAAACGTAGCCTCACAATTTTCCTTCCTCAATTTTTATTCGCGCCATTCATATAAAAATATCCTTGATTGATGGAAAATAAATTATTTATGCATGCGAATACGATTTCAAATGTACCATCTTGAGACTTGAAGGAAACTTGGACGAGTGGTTCATGGCGGCGATAATATGCAAACTGTCGTGAAAGCGAACGGTGACCGTGCCGCAGCACCCATTTAGAGCTGCAATCGTAGGAGCAATGGAATGCAACTTCCATACAAACAATGCCCGCTATACTATACGAACGCTAAATGCCGACCTTTCAATACAAAGCTAAGCGTTTGCATTTGCACTAGCGAGTTTAAATGACTGCATAAAACATGATGGATGCTTAAGATATTGAAAAGAAATATAAGTTGGTAGAGGCAAACGTAGCCAAGAGTAATATTGGAACATTAATCCAAAACCAGAGTAAGAAGCAAGAGGTTCAAGACGGGGAAGAATGGCGTGCAAGTACAAAGATGTACCCGCACTCAGCATTAAGTGGATACGGGTTGAAGAGAGAGATAAAACAAGACAAGATCCTAATTAATATTTCGTTCACAACTCAAGTTACCATCACCATTAAAGCCAAACCAATGCGCTATACAATTTAAATGTTTGCGTCACGATGGTTCTGCGTACAAAATTCTAATGGTCTGCGTCTCAAATGACGTCATCCGCCCCCACACGGAGCCAGGAGCTTCATTGGAGGGTAATAAGCGTGGGTTGTGAGTTTCAGGCTCCGCTTGTAAGCAAATTCCAAAAGTTACACACAAAAACAAAGCATTTTACGGATAGCCAAGGAAGCACTATCCATAACAAAGATATACTCGTATCAACCAGCATGATGTTATTACAAAGATTTTTCTCCATCGAAAAGTTTTATACCCTATAGTCCTATACAGTAGCCGGTTTAACAGACGATAAATATATGAGCAATTTATCTTCCGTATCGCGCATGTCGGGAGTGTGCACTTTGGGTTGTTTTATAAATCTCGGTGTCGACTGGAACTTCCATCTTGCGGCATGCAAAATTGCAGATAGCAGGATGACGGATCGTTGGTGCTAAGTGAGCGAGAACCGGAGCAGCCGTGTGACGCTCGCAACAATAACAAGCTTGTTAGCGATAGCGCACTGGCGTCTGCGAAAATACGAAACCAGATCGATATTTTGATTCAGCAACAAGAAATAGCTGAGATGTCGCTTTTGTGTGGGAATCTATTGTCACATTGTGTTCGGCGTTCTTATGTAGCAAATCAAGGATCACAAAAATATTGAATACTAAATTATATTGAAAATACATTTCCGAATGAGGGCCAAAATTAAGAAGTCACGTCTGGCTGCTTTTTTCAAGCTTTATAGTTGGACGAGTAATTACATTTCCCAATGACTGACTTTATCGGTTGAATTTTACATAATTCAAGTGTTTCAGATTTCAGTCGTAGAACTAGTTATGGAAACTGCACTGCAAGTACGTAGCAATCGATAACGATCGAATCGATACGATTCGATAAATCCGACTTTTCGATTGGTTAAAAACTCATTTTATCGAGAATAACTGTCAGATTTATCGAATCGTATCGAATCGAGTGCTACGTACTTGCACTGCTGCAAGGACACGGATAGTCGTCGATATTGACACGACATAGTATACGTAACCAAGTCAACAAGCGCTTATGTTGATAAACAACATGATTAATGATAATAGATGCACAACAATCTTCTGTATCCTTCCAGTAAGCTAAAGTCTATTTTCCTTGTATACTAACGAAACGAGCCAAACAGGAAAATCATATAAAGAAAGAAACGCTGGACAGTCTAGCTAGTCGTTGAAAACAATGAAAGAGCGTTGAATTATTTCCCGAGGGAAAGAAGCCATTGGTGTCACGTATTTTACGTAATTTGAATTATGAATGCATATAAGCGATGAATAGGGCATAGAGTTATGCAATTACTGAGGACAATCATGTCTGGTGTCTCGTCCATAACAGTTGTTGCTTCACACTCAAATTAATATTGTTACGAGCTGGGTATGGGATAAATTAATAACTACCGAAGAAGCAACAAATAACTTTAATAATCACAAAACACTTTTAACTCAATCACAAATACACTACTGATCACTATTCACTTAGATATCGCACTTCTAGTTCACTTCGATTCGCTTCGTTGTGTAGCCAAAATCAGACTGACTGCTCCCGCAAACACGTCGACTATTTATATGGCGATCGAACGTTCGAGAAATATCCACGACTTCCTAGAATCTTCTAGACAATTCCACAACTTGTATAGAGGAAAGAAGTAGGGACTTTATGCCCTCGGCGTACGGTCGAAATTACAATGATGTTCTTTTGTAGGTAGTTTGCGAATTTGTACCTACATTATTCGGGACTCGTTTTACCTACCTACCTACTATTACCTACCTACTTACTAGTAGGTACCTACTACCGTAACTGTAGGTAAGTACGGGTACGACGTAACACTGCCCCCTCCTTAGACATGCTCGTCCCGAGCATCATTAGCCCCGTAGTATCGCGCCAATCTGTCTACATGGACAATCTTAGGCGCACCTCGTGGACCCTTCTGTATTCGGTAGGTGACATCGTTGATCCTAGTCACAACTCGGTATGGTCCATCCCATTTTGCTTGCAATTTCGGAGACTTCCCCTTGCTTCGTACTGGGTTATGCAACCACACCAGTGAACTTTCGTCGAAACCCCTAGTATTTACCTTCCGGTCATAACGGGTCTTCATCTTCTCAGACATCTGTTGGCCGGATTGTCTGATATGCTCATAAACATCATTTAACTTGTTACGCAAGTCAATCGCATAATCTGTTACACTACGTGGAGCATCAGGAGGAGTTCCAGTGATTAAATCAGCAGGTAACCGTAATTCTCTTCCAAAGTTCGCGAAGGCTGGCGTCACAGTCGTACTTTCGTGGACGGCGCTACGGTAGGACAGAAGAAATGGCTGTATATGCTTGTCCCAATCCCTTTGTCTGCTTTCCACGACTTTTGCCAGATATCTTTCCAACGTTTGGTTGAATCGTTCCACCATTCCATCAGATTGTGGGTGGTAAGAGGTGGTTCTGGTTTTGTGGGTACCCATTAAACGACAAGTCTCCTGAAATACTTGCGATTCAAAATTCCTTCCTTGATCGCTGTGTATTTCTAAGGGTACTCCAAAACGACAGAAGACTTCCTGAACTAATTTATCTGCGACAGTTGTAGCTTCTTGGTTAGGAATAGCGAAGACTTCTGGCCACTTTGTGAAGTAATCCATGACCACCAGGAAGTACTTGTTTCCGCTCTCACTTTCTGGAAATGGTCCCGCAACGTCTAGTGCTATCCGTTCCCAAGGGGCTCCAACGTTGTACACTTTTAATGCACCTCTGCTGCGTGTGTGGGGCCCTTTCACGGCCGCACAACTGGTACATTTGCGACACCAGTCCTCCACATCATCTCGACAGTGGATCCAGTAAAAGCGTTCTCGAATTTTCAGTAGAGTCCTTTTTACCCCCAAATGTCCTCCTGAACAGCCATTATGGTAGAGCCGTAAAACATCCGGTACCTTAGCTTTAGGGACAACCATTTGTAGATGACAGCTGTCCCCACGAGCGTTTTCCCATTTACGGCACAAGACTCCATCCTGGATCACCAAGCTGTTCCATTGCGCCCAATAACTCTTCGTGATGGAACTCATCACAGCCACATCACTCCATTTAGGTTTAGAAGCACCAGCTTTGATCCACTCGAAGATCGGTTTGATGTCCGAGTCATTTTGCTGAGCCTGCTGTAGTGTTTCCTTCCATTCATCGCTGAGATCCGTTCTAAGCATCCTCACGGGCACTACTTCCTTAGTCTCTTGCCTGGCACAGTGCTTACAGTCTTCAGGACAAGGTCTTCTTGACAAGGCGTCTGCGTTACCGTGAGTTCTCCCACTGCGATGTTCAGTTACGAAGTCAAACTCTTGCAGTAGTTCAATCCATCTCGCCACTTGCCCCTCTGGATTCTTGAACTGTAATAGCCACTTCAATGCAGCGTGGTCAGTTCGCAATTGGAATTTACGTCCCAACAAATATTTACTGAAGTGCTGCAATGTCTTTACTACGGCGAGTAGCTCCCGTCTTGTAACGCAGTAATTTCTTTCTGGTTTGGATAAAGACTTGCTGAAGTAAGCTATCACAACCTCTTGGTTTCCTTTCCGTTGAGACAGCACGCCCCCAATTCCAGTATTACTTGCATCTGTGTCAACTATGAAGTCATTTTCAGTGTCAGGATATCCCAAAATAGGCGTATTGCACAGACGTTTCTTTAATTCCTGAAATGCGACGTCGCAGTTCACGTCCCAACAGAATTGCCGCTTTTCCTCAGTGAGTTTGTGCAAAGGTTTTGCAATGTCGGCAAAATTCTTGACAAACCTTCTATAGTAGGAGCACAAACCCAGAAATGCTCTGACCTGTGTCTTGTCTTTCGGAACTGGCCAATCCTTGACGGCGACTACTTTTTCTGGGTCTGTTTGAACACCTTCCCAGGAAACTATGTGTCCCAAAAAGTTTACTTCTTGTCTGAAAAACGAGCACTTTTTCGGACTTAACTTGAGATTTGCTGTTTGGATTTTCGACAGCACTTGGTTGAGGTTTTTAAGGTGATCTTCAAATGTACGGCCCACGATGATTATGTCGTCTAGATAGACAAGACATGCGTCTCCAATCAATCCGGCGAGTACTTGCTCCATCAGCCTTTCAAACGTCGCAGGAGCATTGCACAAACCGAATGGCATAACTTTAAACTGCCACAACCCTTTTCCTGTTGAAAATGCAGTCTTTTCCTTGTCCTTGGGGTCTATTTCTACTTGCCAGTAGCCACTTTTCAGGTCAAGTGTGGTAAACCACTTCATACCAGTCAGCGTATCCAGTGTGTCATCGATCCTAGGCAGCGGGTAGCTATCCTTTTTCGTGACATCGTTCAGTCGTCGGTAGTCCACACAGAAGCGCATGCTGCCGTCCTTTTTCTTTACCAGGACCACAGGAGAACACCATGGACTGGATGAAGGCTCTATAACACCGTCCTTCACCATTCCCTCAACCATGGTTTCCACCTCTTTTTCACGTGCAACTGGCAGTCTTCTTGGTCGCTGACGGATTGGTAACTCGTTGCCTGTATTAATCTTGTGCTGAACTAGTCCAGTTCTCCCTATGTCAGCATCATTTGAAGAGAAAGTGTCGGCGTACTGAAGTAACATCTTCTTAGCCTTGTCCATTTCTCCTTTAGTTAAATCGCAGTTTTCCAAAAGCGTTGTCACGTCAAACTTTGGACTACGAATTCTATTTCCGGTAGGCAGATTTTGCAATTGACGCATCCAAGCTACTTCCTCGCAAGTGCCGATCAAGGTGCCCTTCTTAATCACTTGCTCCTTGTCACTTGGATTCAGTATGCGTACTGCCGAGACGTTGGTGGCCTTGACCAGAGTCCGTGCCATCTTCCATGGAAAGTCATTGTTCACTCTTTCTATCAGAACACTTCGATCTTTTTGTCCAGAATTCCGTGGTAGACTAATTGGCACAATCGTTTCTGATCTGCGAGGGAGAACAATCTCCTTCAAGCAGTATACTTTCCCTGATGGTGCACCATCCATGAAGACTTCCTCTGAACCACATTTCAGTACTCCTTGTTCAACGTCGATCTCACAACGATATTTCCGCATAAAATCCAAGCCCAAGATGCAATCGTCCACTATGTCGGCCACGATGACATTGTGCTTGTAAAATCTGTCACCCAATTTTAACTCCACCTCCTTCTTGCCTCGGACGATTATGTGCTGACCGGTAGCTGTTAGTAATCGTATACGGTCGTGGTTATCGAAGTAGTCCCCAAGACATCGACTTGCTAGGTGAGAATTGACGACCGTGTGAGAAGCTCCAGTATCCAACGTCAGTTTGCAAGGTGTTCCGTTGACTTCGCCCTTGATGGTCAGGCTGTTCCCGTCATGTGCTTGCGAGATCAAGATTCTCGGGGCTTTTTCAATACCAGCCAGCACTCGCCCCCCAGTCCTGGCATTTACTCGTTTCCCTGCTGTGGCTGGGCAGTCACTTCATCCACCCTTCCCTGCTGATCTTCTCTCGGGGTGCTGCGCTTAGGACAGCTTGACCGAAAATGACCCCTTTCTCCACAAGTGTAGCACCTAGGACTGTACCCTTGCGGGCGGTCGCGTACAGGTGTCGCTACAACCTCCCTGACGCGGTGCGTTCGGTGGTCCTGCCTCACTGCCTCTACTTCTAAGGCATGGGCCAAGGCGTCTTTCAGCGTCTCATGGTGCCCAAGTCTCACAGCGGCTCTAACTTCCAAGTCACGTATTCCATCAACGAACGCTTGTACCAGATTCCCATCGATAAGTGCAGGGGCAGACTGGTATGCTTTTCGAACCAGCTTTTCAACTTCGAGGGCCCACTGCTGCAGGTTCTCGGCACTACGTTGAACACGATCCTTCAACTTAGCACGAAATACGTGCTCCAGGTGCGCGTCGCCGTATCTGGACTCTAACGCCTCCAGCAGCTGCTCGTAGGTTACATCCTTGCCGAGCGCCTCAAGAATGTTTAAGGCCTGGTCTCGTAGGCCCAAGGTGAGCGCGGTCATGGCTTGCGGTTTTGTCCATCCATTCGCCTTCATAACGGCCTCAAATTGAATTTTATAAGCCGACCACGAAGATGTTCCATCGAATGGAGGCACCTTAAAGCCCCGCGCTGAAGGTGCAGCAACTACTGAAGCCACAGTCACGTCTCCAGTCTTCAGTTCTCCCAAAGCCTTATTCACCCCAGCGATCTGAACTTCGGCCTCTGAGATACGGTTCTCGTGCTGATGAACCTGATCCTTCATCACTTTCAGATCTTTGCCAAAAGTTGCATGAAGATCCTTTATGAGGAGCATCTGTTCATCCTGGCGGCGGGCCTGCTCCTCTTTATCTCGCTGCAACTGCTCTTCCAACCGGCGAGCCTGCTCCTCTTGACGGCGAGCCTGCTCCTCTTGACGGCGAGCCTGCTCCTCTTGACGGCGAGCCTGCTCCTGCAGCAGCGCCATTAAAGCTGACAAGTCTGGCGCCACTGATGCTGGAGAAACTCCGGATGGGCCAGCGACTGGCACTGACGTAGGCTGGACACCACCCGGTGTCTGTGTCGGAGAATCTCCAAACCGCCTTTGGTCCATGTCCTGCTGTCGCTGACTCCTGGTACGGATACCGTCCGTGTCGTCCTTAGGTAGAATTGGCATAATTTATCCCTCACTTCTGACACCAAATTGTTACGAGCTGGGTATGGGATAAATTAATAACTACCGAAGAAGCAACAAATAACTTTAATAATCACAAAACACTTTTAACTCAATCACAAATACACTACTGATCACTATTCACTTAGATATCGCACTTCTAGTTCACTTCGATTCGCTTCGTTGTGTAGCCAAAATCAGACTGACTGCTCCCGCAAACACGTCGACTATTTATATGGCGATCGAACGTTCGAGAAATATCCACGACTTCCTAGAATCTTCTAGACAATTCCACAACTTGTATAGAGGAAAGAAGTAGGGACTTTATGCCCTCGGCGTACGGTCGAAATTACAATGATGTTCTTTTGTAGGTAGTTTGCGAATTTGTACCTACATTATTCGGGACTCGTTTTACCTACCTACCTACTATTACCTACCTACTTACTAGTAGGTACCTACTACCGTAACTGTAGGTAAGTACGGGTACGACGTAACAATATTTATTGGCTCAGGTATTTTTAGTCCATGTTTATTGATTGCCTTTGTTGCTTTCTTTTTTTTTATTGTATTTTAATGAAGGAATTTAGCGGTGCAATTTAGGTCAAGAGTCAGGCACTGATACCGACGGATTCCCAATGCGGAGCTATTCTACCAAATTTAATGAGATCAACCAGACCTACTGATTGGATGTGAATCCAGTCATCAGTAAAGTCATCAACTTCTTGAATTGGATTATATTCTGATTGATCATTTAAATGCTACTGCAGTTCTTCAAAGAATTATATTGTCGACCCTACATTTCCAATGTCGTTATACTTTCAAGAATGTTACTTAAGAGTGCAACACTGACTAAGATTACAACGAATTCCACTAACGATCTGTTACGGATTCTTGTAGTCTTGGAAGCAAATATTGACAAATATTACTTCGTGAGTCCATCCATCCAGATGCAATAAATGCTGAGTTATTGTTCACGGAGAGAGATTTTGCGAATTCCACGTTTGGTCATCATCAGATAGTTATTCAGTTATTTACTTATATCTCTTGATGATCTTTGCTTCCAATTTACCTGGTTTTATTGCTCCATCTAATCATGTATGTGTATGGAATCTCTATTAAAAAGCTATTAAGTTTCTTTTTATAAATAGTGACCATATTTATGATTCTGAAAGAGCGATTACCCTTTACCGTAATGTCGCCGCCATAATCCAGCATGGCTAATCCTGATGCGAAGCCAGCTTACCGCGCAGAAATAATGTTACCGCGTAAAGCCGGTCAGAAAATGCTATGAATTATAAACAAACGGTACTACACGCGTTGTGGTTAATATGTTTTACTTCAAACAAAATATTAAAATGCTGGTAATGAAAATGTTCACAAAGAAACTGAATGACGTGTGAACAGTACTTGTAAATCCCTGATTGATTGCAATATCATTTCAAAACAGGAAACGATGACAAACAAGGTTTGATTGAACTTTTTCTACAGTTCATTCATTATTTGGCAAAAGGGTAATATGGCTGTCGAATAAAATTGTGTCCCTATTCATAAGATGACATCATTAGGAAGTTGTGCAACCAGGTACCGTATACGACCACATCCCATTACGCCAGCTCTTGAGAATAGGTGAGGTCGAGCGTCTGCCGAGCTTGAAGCATGTATTCAGAAGACCTCGTGTCTTACATCTAAGCTCTCGTAAAGCTAGTTGTTATTGTCAACATGACCTAATTAGTGCTGGAACACAGAACACTGGCTAAAGTATCATACAAGCGTGGCAGGAAAAAAGATTTTCGCATTAACGAATAATGCGAAGACTCAGCTAGGGATCCCGCATTATTAAAAACTGCTAAGTGAGTTAAAGGCCAAGCCAGTACATGTTCTTGCAAAAATTCTTCATTTCCCTCTAATGCGGGTAGATGATTTATTACCATATCGAAAGCGTTCTTGATCGCGGTAATTTGTACCGTTACTTGCAGAAAACTAACCTATATCGAGTCCACCTATCGGAGTTAATTACAGGATGGAGACTACTGTTACCGATTACATCTAATGTAGTAGGTAGCATGTCTAAGTGATCGAGTTTACTAAACATGATCACGAGAACGCAATGAGGCGTAATATGAACTTACATTAAGTAGAAAGAGCGAAACAAGAACATGTCACTGAAAGATTGTCTCACTGATAAAAACGAAGAAAATTGGAAAGCTGCTATGAAAGAAACACGCGAGGTTTTAAAAGGTCTTGTTTGGATATTGATTAGCTGAACAAACATTCACCCTGCCAAGATTAAAGCGGATCAAGGTCTTAGCGCCATTTTGGTATGTATATTAAAAATTGATCGCAGGAGAAGACCTTTTCGAAGAATAAAATTTTACAATATGAAATGTCGGAAGATGAGATTAGTTCCGATATTAATGTGGTGGAAGTTATTGAAGTGACGCAGCTATTTTAAACTAGAACGCGCTATAATGGCGTTTTCAAGGATATATGCGCACTACATAACAAGCAGCTAATGGAAGATCTGTGTAAAATGGTGTAAAATAAAATGTTGCACACATAAACAACTATTTAGTTATTAGCACTGTAAATTTAAAAACTTATGTGATCATAACAAAATCAGAAGAGGGTTCCAGCGGAAGATTACAAACAAAGAAGACAATTCAAACGACATGTTTTATTGTGTGCCGCAGGACGTTTATCTAATTTACGATTGTAATCTATAAAACTCAAGAGTTGTCCGTTGGACAGGTGTAAAGGTGCAGGAATAGAACAATTTGCAGAATATGTCGTTCGACCGGCCGTGGGAACGCCGCACCTGCCGCATCGAATAGCATTTGTACCAAGAATTCTACTCCTTTTACTGCCATTATTTTAATGATAAGAGCCACATTGAAAGCACCTTAATTGCTTCATATTAAATTCCTGACATGATAAGGATCCTCAAATCGGTGTCGCTCAATCCCATAACATTTAGCAAAGCAAAATTATCACAACGCATGCCGCCGACATTGTCTACCATATAAAAATGCCAGCCAACACAACTCATGCAATAAAAACGTCTGGACCGTTAAGTGTTTCAAGTTAACGAAGTCTAGAACCTAGAACTATCTCTGAATCCTTTACTGTTTACGCATTTACATTTAAAACTTCTTTTACTATTGTTTATCTGTTTCTTACCAGACTTTTTGTATTTTACTATGTTGTGTAGGCACAGAAATAAATTCAGCAGCAGAAAAGTAAAAATGTTTATAATAAAACCGCGGCGCCATCGCCACAGGAGTTTGTCGTCAGATTGTACTTATGGAATTCTTCAGCGAGCCAGTTATTTCATTCCACGAGCTCTTAAATACGTGTACGTTGTATACGGGAGCTAAATAAGAAAACACGTCCCAATGTGACCGATTTATAGTAACGAAAGGCCAGAATCGTTGTTCATATAAAAACCTACTTCGAAACTTTCTCTATTCGAGTACCTAATTGAAACGAACGACTATGCTGCTAGTTTTTGTGAGATACACGGAGCAGGTATTACGGGCTACGGCCCTTAATCAAACGGGCTTGTCAGCTCTCTAGAACATATGTATTTGTTTTTGCTCACCTTTCTTCGGGTCCATGTTGAATTTCTTCCTCCCTATGCTCATCTGCTTGGCTTTACTGTTTTGCTTACACTCCTCCTGCCCATCCAGAGCCTCCAGCTCCGCGACCACTTCACCGAGCTCATCTTTGAGTTGCTGTAACAAAGAAAATTACGGTTAATTTAAATTTGCACCGGCTTCAACAATCATTTAGTTTTTTTCCTGACTCTATCTACATACATAGTAAGGTAAGGTTTGGATACTCGTAGTTATGGACAACCTAGTTCTTCAGATGTTGGTTTATTTTTAAGAAATATAACATTGTTAATAAGAAAGTAATTTTAAGTTGAAATAAATTTTAATTCAAGATCCTTCCGATCAAATTGATTACATAAAACGCGCATTCGATATTTTTTGAATCCGTGTTGAGGTCAGGCGACAGATCCGAGTGAGGCTTTTAATTCCATCGGCATTCCTATCGCAGATCATGTTCAATAAACACTTTGGTGTCAGTGGCGGGCGTGAGTGGCGCCCGGCGACCACAACTCCACAAGGCGAACCGCAAGATGCAGCGCATTCTACGTTGCAGCCTGTGGTGTTAGATTCAGAATGTGAGCAAGCTCGCAAATACGAGGCCTTCTGACGTTATTTGCATATTACACGCGTCATTATCCTTACTCCTTTTATTAGTGTATAATATCGATTCGAGAGTCAAGGTATTTTCCTTGAAGTCTTTTTTTACGTTCATTCGCTAGTGCAGCATTTGCTTGGACTCTTGATTACTTATTTGACTATTGATAGAATTACACAATTATTAAGACATCAAAGATACTGTTGATTACCTTGAAAATTATCAAAACCAGTGCTATCCATACCCTTACATGGCGCTAATCCCAAATCTAAGGTAATCACAGAAACGTCGTCCCCAGAATCTCACACACAAGATTAAAGTTCCGGATTTCGGGATTGCCTGTGTGTGTCGTTGAGATTTTACGCGTAGATTCATCTGTTGTATGGCCTGACATTTTACCTGACTATTTAATTATTTAATAGAACTCAAAGAGGCTAATGACTTAGTAATTTCATGTCATATAATCTTCTCTAACTAGTTCAGAATGTTACAGAAATGAACTCGTGCAGCTCAGTATGAGGATTAATTACAAAATGCAAAGGAATAATAACCAGCTACTTATTACCTCCACGAGCCAGAACCAACGCGAGCCCAGTTGAAAATCACAAAGACAAACGAACAGGGGAACAATGACCGAAAGTAGGTAGCTAGTTTCGTTAGTTCTTCGCGTTTGCATCGTTCTTTTGCTGTACAACCCTGTACCTTTCGGGGAACTGCTTTGTTGTCGTGACCATGCAATTTAGATGTTTAGTGCTTGATATTTGTTTGTATTGACCTTGAATTATGCCGTCTGCACTTTCCGTGCTATGCATGGAATTTGCATGTGAATCGATAATATTTCTTTGTTTGATCAAGTATTAACGAACATTTTATTAGCAATAATCGAAATATTCAATGTCGAGGCAATAGAACTGAAACTTCGATGGATGTAACTACATATTTACAGTTTGCCTATGAAAACTGTTTCAATTACAATTCCGACATGTATTGTATGCAGACTAATGTACCGTGACTGCATTTTTCTTCGAGTTGACCAGTTTTCTCTACTAGGCAAATAGGCATGACAAATCATATAGGTAAACATCCCGATATCTAAAAAAAGTAACAACAGAGGCCTTATCAATAGGCAGGCGTAGCCCGCAGTCTCCGCGAGGAGCAGTGAATACGCCGTAATAGAAGCTCAAACAAGCACACAATGGCCGCTCGTCGCCACGGTCTGGCAACGCTAACATTATTTGCGGTCCGCTACCTACTCCCCTAGGAGACATGATACCGGCCTTCCTTGTCTAGACTATGAAATAAGCTCATAGGGACCTAACTTTCGAGTAGGTAATAAACTTGACTGGAACTGGTATGGTTTAGCCGCTGTGTTCGCCAAACACTTTATACTCAATTAATCTACTAATGGTTTTACAGGCTAATTTGGACTGCATATCAAATATTGTATTATGAAATTATCTGATAATTGGCTGATGTGCCTCATGCGCCATAATTACGTCGAGAGCTCTTGACTATCAAAACAGTGAGTGGCACTGCCACAATTATTATTATACATTAATTAGCTTAAAATGTGTGTTATAATGAGCACCTAGTCAGTCACGCACGCAAAACAAAAGCTTAAGTATGTTCAAATGTACGAGGTCAAAGTTCGAATAATAGAACAGAGTGTTCAGCGTATTGACCCTGGGACAATGGAGGAATGAAGTAAACAATAATCTGCTGACGACGTTTATAGAATTGCAATTTACATTAGCTTAACAAGTCGACGAGCATTCCTAAACAAACTACCAGAATAAATTAGTATTCTAGTCACAAACAAAGGTCACCTGCTCCTAACGAGGTTATTTTCAGGCTTATTTGAATGTCCTACCTTAAACTGGTATATATTTACAGCAAAACGTCAAGTTTGTACGGTGCAAATAATGAGATTGACAATAATGAGATTGACAATAATTTGATTCTCATTTATAGTGTTTCCAAAGGTAGGCTCTCACTCTAGCTTAATGCCGTCTAGACGGGTTTTTGCCCTGCAAATGTAGCAGGTGACTGAATTCCTACAAGTAGGAAAAAGCCGGATGCACTAAACCCGCATTTTGTACGAAAGGCTTTAAGAGTTAGAGTGAACTTCTATGACGACTATTATCGAACGTTCACGGTGAAGTTGAATAGTTTTTGGAATGAATATACAACTGTTTGCATTTTCATCATTAGTTACAACTTATCATACAATTTTCAAATAATGGTTTTTCATAAACTGGCTGGGTTGAATAAAAGTTAAAGTTTGTTCTGCCTTGTATAAGGATAAATCACGAACAAATGACGACCTAACCAAACCATGACACAAAGTATCGCTTCGTGATTCATCCCAATTTATGCGACACAATAATAATTGAAAATTGGACATTCTGAGTACAGTCCAAAGGAAGTCACAGTTACTGATAGCCTGATGTTTTATTAAATAATTATTTCGAGATCAAAATTTCACATCGGTGGTAATGGTAAATACTGGGCGGTGAATTGGTGACGCAGCCGGCACTGCAGCGAAATATTGATGATTAAATGATTAATCATTTAAGGGGCTCCCCCATGCACACTAGCGCCACTTTTGTAAAAAAATCAGAACTCGTTAAATACACAATTAATATAAAATCTGATTGACAAAATTGAGTTTGAGTTTGAGTTCAATGCAGAACTCTAAAAGTTCTAGATTATTGACGTCTATTTAATTCATTAAAATATACTTCACTGTAGTTACAGTTATAAAAATTGCTAAAAACGGCCGTTTTTTTTCCATTTTGTATCTGTAACGACAGCGAGCTATGTTTCAATGAGTTAAGCAGACGTAAATAATTTAGAAGACCAAAAAATTGATTTTGTCAATCAGATTTTATATTAATTGTGTATTTTAACGAGTTCTGATTTTTTTACTAAAGTGGCGCTAGTGTGCATGGGGGAGCCCCTTAATACGAATGATTTAAATTGTTTACATGTTAAATTCAGTACTTATACATATTTCAGTGAGAATAACGGCTTTTACTATTGATCAATCTTGGACCACTGCGTCTTATTTACTTTCGCTAAGATACAAATGAACCTTTCACCGATATCATAATATCATCAAAAGTGAATGCTATGAATTCGCTACAAGTTACATTGGCACATCAACACTACTGCAGATTGCCAATTTTATTTTAATAGTTAATTTTAAATCCATTGTCTTTGTTTTTTAATGGATCGATTATTGTTCTATAAACTGCGACGCTTTCCGATAATTGTACGAATTGAAAGACCATCAAAGTATCCTCGGCGTTTCAAGCAAAGACTAATTACAGAATCGCATTCGATCTTATCAAAGGCATTATCTCGTCCAGACGTATTGAACGGACATCAATCTAATTCAATAGGAATCATTTGTTACAGGAATTCTATGAGAAGATGTGGAGCTCTAAATTGTATGTCTAACTCCCAGGACATCGTGATCACGGAGATTTGTTACTGCGTCGGCTCATTTGGATGCGTTGTGAGCTGAGCCCGTAATGGACGGCGATTAAGTCTCGCGCCGTATAAATAGCTGGGGACACGAATACCCTGGTGTTGCAGCAATTGTGAACAAAATAGCGACAGCACGTGGTCTGACTTTAAATACGTACGTCATAAAATGACGCTTTATGAAGGTAAGTCTAATGTGTGCATACGTTTCACTGCAATGGGTATGACTCAAAACTTAAATGATTCACTATTGTTTTGACGGAAATAATTAACCAACAATTTATAACAATTATTTTAACTAAAATGTTATAATTATTGGTTAATTCGACGTGCCTTTTAAAGTTAAACGTTGTGGTTTTCTGTCTTGAACAGAAGCATTCATTAGAAATGGCTGGAAAAACAAAGCAATTTGTTAAGAATTACTGTTATTTAACTGGAAGGGCTAGCTCTGTTCTCTACCACTTGGGTATTATGTTACTTAACATGTTAGCTGTAATTTATTTATAACAATTTGAACATTCTATTTCATGTTCAAAGGTTACATAAAATGATTTAGTCACAGTTACATGAAGAGATAAATATAACCATTTTGGTAATAACAGTCAGAGCGAGCCATATCCGTTATTATAAACAATTGAACTCTACGAAAGTGTGACCCCTGTCGCCGGTGTTATATAACATTATTTTATTTGGTCACAGAATAACTTTCTATGATTTTAAAACATCTATTAATGTAACAATCTGAAGACGACATCACGCTACGCGCTACGATTCCACAAGAGGCGTATCGAATGGCTGCCTTTAAAATGCGATTTCATTAAACATTAATTCGATTGTTCAAATGAAACAAATTCATCCGAAGTGGTATTGAATAACGAATATCTAGTTCGTCAATATGGAATGAAGCGATCTACGTGGCGTGATTGAAACACAATTGCGATCAATGGGAGTCGGTGAAAAGGGCCCACATTGATGGGTGTTCCGACATTGATAAATCAAACCTGTATAGCTATTGAATCTATTGATATTTGAACCAAAGATTGAGCAGTAAATCAATATCATTCCTCATCAGGGGAATATTTTGGGCTAGGTTTACAACGTGTTGTTCTTGAATATGACGTGAGTCCCACATGTGACTAATTACTCAATGTTTAAAATACATCTCGACAAACGAGAAGCACATATGGGATTAGTTTCTCGTGTTACAAACTATTTATAGGTAGGTAATTAGTGAAAGAAATCAATGAACTTAGTTTTTTTATTAAATTTAACAGTGTTCCAAAATTACTAATGCAATCATTAAATGTATCTGAAATTATGCAAGAGAGAGACGAACTCGGTTACAAGATTGATTCCAGTAATTAAGAATACAATTATGAAAGTAAATAAAATAAAAAAACCGTTGCGTTCCATTATTACAATTTATAAATTGACAGGAATAAGGAAAAACAAGTGTACCTCAACACTACGTGTTAGTCACTTTAAATCACTACACCGCAAAACGACTCCAATTGTATTATTTGTGCAATCATCTTGATGAAATATATTGAGAGTCGACTATAAATCTAAATCAAGGAACCATGCAGCGAGCAATCATGTAATTCGAACTGCAAAGGTCTATTTGCAATTTCATCAATTGCCTATTATACCTTTTATATAGGCGCGAGGCGCTTTTATTTTCTTAGGGGTTTTTGTATGGTTGTGTTTATTTTAGATACAAGAGTACGTCAGGTATAGTTCTTCACGTGACATTGGCGGCACGTAACGAAAGCGAGCACGCAAATCCTTAGAGACTTTCCCCTATTAATTCACTTTCCCGACGCTGTTTGACTACAATTTCGTAGAGAGATCGATTCGGTGTTGTTATCTTTTGATTGCAAATATTCTAGACACGTTCTTCTTCTATATCTAGAATACGATATTATGCACTTAACACAGGAAAAGTTAACCGAAGACATCCATTGTAAACAACGTTAGTTCAGAGAGATGTTTAATTAAACATAATTATTACAAAACAGTTTAGAAGGTTGCGCCGAAGTCAACGTCGAAATCGCATGGCATTTGAAAAAGAAAGGCTTCCGCCAGAACGTTGGTAATTAGCCAGAAGTGTTGCTTAAAAGGTAAAGTTCACCAGAACTCCATAAGCCGCATTAGGTTGACTGTGGGCTGGGTTGCACAGGCGTTAAGCGGTCTCCGCCACGTGACTGATCACGTAAACAAACAGTATCCTCGACAAGTGAACCGCTGGGGCGGATGCATATTTACAAACTTTGCTTCCGCGTCCCGACTAAAATATTATCTTTGAAGGGTAACGTTATAAATAAACCTAAGTAAGGTGTGGTCGCAACACCACAATTATTAGCTACAAAATGTAGTTAAAAGGTCCTATAATATTAAAAGCTTTTTAACATTTAATGTATAAATGCACTAGAGTCCAATGACTCAGAAAAGAAACAAAAAAACTTTGAAGATGCACGAATATACATACAGAAGATACATACAATAATTCTGAGAAGTCTTTGACAGACAAACTGTTAGTCAGTGTATTTCGAGAAATATGGTACGTTTACCCAGACTGTCTACAAACTTACAAAGTAAAAAAATTAAATGGGTTCAGGTCAGAGAGAAGTGAACCAAATGATGTTTAAATATAAAGCCGTCAGTTTAAAATGGAGAGTTAACGTGTCTAACAATAGCTTTTAGGTCAATACTTAGCCCTTAACGACACGGTCCATCGGCTAATGGCGTGGCTAATGTATGCCGAGGTATAAATATATAGCCCGCATTATTAGAGCACAGGCAGTTTCACATAATTAATTAGTTATGCAACGTTAGAAGCTATGAATAAAGTTTGATAATCCGCTGACGAGAACAGATTACTTACTATTCGTGAAGATATCAGATGTAATCTGAACATACAATTTATAGAAATGATTGAACATGACTAGGGATTAAGTTCATTACCAGAGGTCTGCTAATGGGATTTTAATGTATCAGTCATAATTTAGTAATGTTTTTTACTGCGGTGCATTAGATTGGACCGGTTTAAACCGCACGCGGGCGAGGTGAATCGCCTCAGAACGTAATGTGAACAGTTCCTGGCAGTGTTCCCAACCGCACCAACAAATTATACTATTGTCATTGCACGCAGATGTACTGCTACAACGACCTTCACACCCATACCAACTGGAGAACTAAAGTTCCGTTAATATCATACTGATGCTAAATTAATTCAATTCACGCTCAAGGCTACATCTACGAAGACATTGGGTAAACAAAGAATTAGCTAAGACTATTTGCAGCAAAATAATTCCAACAACAAATCATCTAATGAACATTAGGTCAAGGAATATTAAAAAGTTCAATTGGTAGCAACGCCGTTGAATCGCTAGAATGTAGGTACTGGTAGGCCCTTGGCTTCTTGATTGTGAAAATATTTTAATAACTAAAATTTTTGCCATATTGAAGAATTAATTTATTTCGATTTTTTGTAGCTTTGGTGAAACATCAAAAGGAATTTCTAATTGAAGAGAACAAGCTCTACGAATTTGAATATAGATTTTTAAATCACGAAGGCTTTGCCGCGACTCGCGAACTTCAAAGTGGATTTTCTGGGCGCTTGACCTCGCTGTTACATCCCCAGCAGTCGCTTTTATTAAGCACTTCTGAAGCTTCATCATCATCATCATCATCTGCCTAGCCTTTTCCCAACTATGTTGGGGTCGGCTTCCAGTTTTACCGGATGCAGCTGAATACCACTATTTTATTTGGAGCGACTATTTGGTAAAATACTATTTCACTCTATGTTTGTATCCCCCAAAGGTAACAGGGAAGCGTTCCAACTAGGTTTATTTTCGGTACTTTTAGGTGCTGGCCCAGTGATATTTACCATCCAGTATTGTCTGCCAACTAAACTATTATTGGAGTTTCCATTTTTGAATGAACTATGATCTTTCGGAGGGAAGACTGCGTTCCTTGAACTGCAATAGAACAGTGTCTGGTAAATTCTTGAGATGCTTCATGGATTGAATTTGATTTCAACATTATATCTAAAAATACCATGTCACAGTATCTAATTTAAGATATTGTATATCGTCACCAAGTGTCCTTACTAATAAAGATTTAATATCAATGCATTTATAAATTACATTCATGCATATTTCATTACAAATCTTTCGAAAACTGGGCCAAGTACAGTATTGAAACATGCTGAACGCAGCCGCAACGGCGAAAGGAGGATGAACTTCAACTTCTCTAAAATACTTTCAAGGATACGATGGTTAACAATAGGCGATGTAATAATCTATGGAAACGATTAATAAGTCGTTTCCACATAAGTTTCTGAAACTAAACAATCATCATCTGCCTAGCCTTTTCCCAACTATGTTGGGGTCGGCTTCCAGTCTAACCGGATCCAGTTGAATACCAGTATTTTACATGGAGCGACTGCCTATCTGATCTCCACAACCCAGTTAGTAATGCGATTGGTACCCCTTGGTAAGACTGGTTGTCAGACTTTTTGGGCCACTGACTACCTGTAACGACTGTTAAAGATCTGCAAATGACAGCCGGGACCAACTGCCTAACGTGCTTTCCGAGGCACAGAGGAAACCCGATATGTAATGGGTCCCAACCCATCCACAGACCATCCTAGGCAAGCACGGCTTAACCTAAAGATCGACCCGAGCGGCTGTTACTATTTAGGTATCGCGAAATTAGTAAAACATTATCTTTCCATTACATTTTAAGTATGTATCGACGCTAAACAACCCGGTAGACTAGAACCGGCGCGGCGGCGTTGTGAAAGTAATTAATTACTGCAAAGTGCCAACTTATCACTGACACGAAATCTAAGTACGATTTCTATAGTTTTTCGTGTCCAATGTTTTAATTATAGGTTAGTGCACAATCGATTTAGTAGATACGTATCAGTTCAAAATAATTAAAGCGCTTATTTTAAGATTCCTCTATCGCTGAATAAGGCGGTGTTATAAACAAGTTTTAAACGATTATTTATACATACAATACAACGCATTTGCACGAACCGCTCCAGTTAACGCAGACTTTGCTCATTTTTTCACGTTTATTGGTGCAATCGTGTAACACAATGTATGTTATGTTAATTACATGTCGTCGATTTTGTTACACTTCAATCTCGTCCCAGTTGACTTCATCCATGAATTTTAGTATATTTTCAAATCTAATTTAATTTAATTAATTTATTATATACTTAGTAACTACTTGTCCTTACTATGTAAAATCTTACTTTTTTTTCATACAGGCCTATTCATTATGCATGCCCAAATACCATTATTATATAGGACTTCAGTCCTCCTTCGAAATAGTAGCAAAACTTAATCAAGAACTTGGCTGGAAGAGGAGACCATACGATTTTACGCGAGATTCTGTCCGTAATAACTTTTGCAATCTCTTCCGCCACGTAGAAACTTTGTTTACAGACAAACTTCACTCTTTCTTGTGACTTATTTAAATCAGAATAGTTTCTCAAAACTTTACTCAGTACGGCAGCCTCCTGACTTTAACTCGGTCATTTAGAGAAATTGTACTTTAAGAAAACTCCGGAAATCATAGAATTAAGCGGATTTAATCTTACAGTTTTCCGGTTCCCGAAACAGTGTAGAAAAATGTACACCGAGATAGGCAGTCGCTCCATGTAAAATACTGGTATTCAGTTGACCCTAACATAGTTGGGAAAAGGCTAGGCAGATCATGATGATGAGTGTAGAAAAACGTAAGTACACCTATCGGGGTGCCTATAATAAAACTCGGTACGAAGTCCAAAAGAACCGACGTTGTCGTATCTAGGCTACATCGCCTGGGTTATAAATAGAACGATCACAAAAGATCTGCGTTTTTATTTCAAATCCTTCAGTGATGTAATCCGTACAAACGTTCACTTGCCATCTATGGAAAATATGGCTATCTTAGAAAATGTTTAACAGTAGGAGTTAAATCTACATCTTTATTATTTCTTAGAATAAAATTCCTGTTTATTTAGCGCTTGATGTGGTAATGACATAAGAATTCTCTAACGCAAAATGACATCAGTTGAATGCGGCTACGTGGAGAACGCGACCTTCAGGAGTGGCCGGCGAAGTGAATAACAACATGTCACAGACTTTGTGTAAGTGATAGTTACATTAGCTTGATGCAATGAGACGCTATGCCTTTGTGTGTACAGATCGACTTAGGAGCGCCACCATGACAGTTTAATCTATCACCATGGAGATACAGTACAGATACAGTTTTAAACTTACGCCACAACAACACCAAACAAACAACAACATCAGCCCATAACGTCCACTGCTGGACATAAGCCTCTCCCATGATGGGAGGAATTTTGCCGTAATCTCCACGCTTGGCAGGCGGATTGGAGATCGCAGTGATGAAATACTAACAGAAAACGCTGCTGCCCATTCTCTGGTCTACGGAGGCGCAAGGTGCGCCACCATGACAGTTTAATCGATCACCATGGAGATATAGTTTTCATGATTAGAAGTGGCTGCTGGCTAGAAAATTGTGATGAAAGACAACCTAATAAAATCAGACTATGTTTTATAGGTTAAAACATTAAGGGGTCAAATTTGTCACTTTCAGAACCAAGCTAAACAACATTTCTGTTCTCCGTGAACTGTGACATGTACGCTCAATACGCTACACAAAACTTAGGTTAACGAAAATACGAGAGCATGGCTTGAGAAATTCTAGTGTTTTATTTACCTGATGCAGCTTTTTCTCGTCATTTTTACTGATTTCTTATTGAATTATGCTTATGTAACCTAATCAAAGATCAACCAATAGAACCATATTTTACAAGAAGTAAAGGTTAAGTGAAAATAATTGAACCGGATTAAAAAACACTTCTAAGCTAGCAACAGCCGCGGTTAATAACCCATGAGGCAGGAGGTTTTTAATAAAGATTTCATTACGGTTTCTACACTACTTAGTTGTAATAAACCAGCGAGCGTGTTTCCTGCGAGTTAAAATAAGCAGCTACATGTAAAAATAATAAAATGATTCACCGGTTTCCACGCACATACGAAAAGGTACTTTGGCCTTTACCTTTCACTGAACTTTTAATAAACCCTTCTGGGTTCATTTGTAATCATGATTGTGGAACCTCTATCACTACGATTACTCTAATAAATTGTTTTACAAATGCACTCAGAACCTGACCAAAATGTGTTTTAATTAAGTAACGCGCAAAATAAACTAAAATATTTATTTACTCTTTTCCGCCCACATCTTGTTGCTAATTAATTATCTTTTGAAACACAACGTTTCGAAGCGAAAAAACTTCGCACAAGTTCGGTTGGATGGAAGTACTCATTTTAGAAAATGTTTTGCATCAATGTGGCATAGATTGTGTTTTCTACGCAAGTGAGTCAGCGGGTCAGTACTGGAAGAATTAATTCATCATTTGCTTGCGACTGGCATTCATTATTTCCAAGAAAGATGGCCAGTCTACCCGGGACCCGGCTGTTTAAAAATGTAAAATATTTTTGTTATCCTTTAATGATGACAATAGGGTAATTACAAACATTTTTGAAAAGTGTCTCAGTTAGATTATATACTATTAATGGTGTTATGAAACAGATTAAAAAAGCTGAAACCTTTGAATTGAATTTTAAAACTTAGTTTGCTATTTTATAAATTAAAACTAACGTTTTCCGACTGCTTTTTGCCTAAGCTATCTCAATAATATATTTTTAGATTTTTTCTTATAAAGAGTAAAATACCCTATTGTCTTCCACAACATTGAATGGTAGTCATTTATTCTAACTATTTCTAACCTTGTTAATAGATCTTTGGATAGCAAGACATGTCGATCATCGCTGCACATTCGTTATTAGTTGCAGTTTGCAGTGACTTGATGGGTGAGTCGATGACGTATTGAACTGCACGACCTCCAGTCGCCACCACCGCATTCTTGACCCACACACATGCACAGATATTGAGCGTCACACTTAGAAAGTAACGTTACCTCGGCAAAATTCCGTAAATTTAAAGTTCAATTCTTCCGAATCATTATATTCTCTCTTACCCCATCACCTTGAAATGCTACGTAAAAGAATGCTTACCTGAAAAAGAACAAAAAATTCGTTAGTATTGAAGTGATGACGCAAAAAATATTCGTGGGATTTACCAACATCGATTAGTCATAAAAACCCGCTATCATATCAGACGGATGTTTCAGAGTTACGAGAGCCCGTTTTATAGATAACATAGAGTAGCATAAAAGTTTGGCATTTCCTATTGTTTTATCAGCGTATTGCGTTCATGTTGTAACAGTCATTCAAAAGTGTGGAATGTAACAAAAAGCTGCAGCAAGTGATAACAATAACAAGAACATGCGATGTGAGTGCAGCACATTGGGGTGCTCTCGGGCCGCGTTACAAAAAGACGAAGCTGCACAATGGGTTCATATTTCCGGCCTGCGGTCACGGAGCGACTGCCGAGCAACTTCCAAAGATTTTCGTTTCGCACAGGCTCCAACAATCCGCGCGTAAATTAAGGCCGATTGTAAATCTGGCAAACCGCCAAAAAAGGAAGAACGCAGAGAGACATTAGTGATTTAACTACTTGGCCAGCGAAACCGTTTGATGTCCGTTTTTCAATAAATACTTTGTCCAGTTCGCTATTGCATTTTGATATTGTTTTATGATTAAGGCGACTTTCAGATGCAAGCAATTTAATTTAAATCCTTTTAAGTTTTCTTTAAATAAATAATGCAGTTAACAGACCGAATGTTGATACCAGTGGCATAATATTTAACACATGTGAGTAACTGGACATGAATCAACTGTTGTAATGATTAATGTGTGGGTAAAAAGCGTTGCTTGGAATTCTCAACGACTTTAATGCTAACACAAATAAAAGATGAGACAAATTCATTTCAATTAAACGAGCATGCGCGACTTCCTACAAATAAAACGTCTGCTATGTCCGTCGCCATTATACTTCGATAACGAACAAGGGTCAAACTGGAGTATGAGCAAAAAATACTCGCAAAGGGATCTAATGAGACAGTTAGTATGGGAGCGGTGGTGTGTGGAACATGCAAGCCCGACCGACGGCCAACGCCCCCACGAAATTTATAGCAGCCGTTGACATCTATCTACGATGGGATTTGAAACGCTAATCAAATATTACCCCTCAAAACTCCGACAACAATGACGCAAGCTGACGCATATCAATTATTTTGTAGAGACGCACAGAATTTTAAAACGCTAAGATAATAATATGTCAATGGAACAAAAAGTTTAAATGACTTACACAGTTCTACCTACATTTTTGTCTCACGGAGGTTAGGTTAACTGTGAATGATACATGTAATTTACATATATGCAGTTTCCCTTTTGACCTGTACAGCAATTAGCCGTCATGTAGAGTTCTCATGGTATCTTTATCTTTATCAACACTTGTTTGAATTGAATAGATAATTAATATTATGTAACAAAAACAAACACTGAAATGTCTGAATTTTCTAATCTTACAATACAGTTTACGCAATTGGCTGTTAAGCAGGATTTCACATCCTTTACATACAGGTGATTTACAAGTGATTTATGTAAACGCGATTTCTTTTATTTACACTGCATCAATAATCAAATGCTCATTTGATGGATATATAAAATAAACGTAAACTCTAACTTTATCTTCATAAAATTATAAGGTATCGTTACAGAATTTGAAATTGTCATTTAAACAGTCACAAAAATGGATTTGGTTAAGCTCACTTTATGTAACTAGAAACCTTTCATTAATGTAATCACTGTCTGCGAAGCTGACTGTTCTAGTTTCCCGATGCTTTGGGTTTCAACACAGTTCATTATAAGAAAACAATTGATGCTCACACCAAGCTCGCATACATTTTATATTGCTCTGATGACAGCATGCACTTGCAAACTTGGGTTTTTTTGCACGTCACAGTTCAATAATCTCATAACATCAGACACACATAATAATCTTCCGTCTAAAAAACTAAAACCGTTTTAAGGCATTAAGGAATGTGGAAAACAAATTGAAATACTTACCTATCATGGAGGTTAACTTGATAACATTTTTATAAACTTTTATCATCATTTCAGTCAGGAAATAAAACATACAATACAGCAGTATTTAAAAACAAAAAGATACGAATATAATAAGAAGAGGGTGAACAGATACGTTTGTATAGTTCCTTCGGTCGTTCCTTTTCTTTCAAGAGAGATAAATATGATAAAGAAGCCATATGGCGGGGCACATGTTGAACAATATAACCATCGACATTTTACGTTGGCCGTGACCGTGAGTGCTGAACCTCTGGAGAGCTTAACGTCCTGATTTAATTGGTTTATCTTTATAGTTTACTACCATAGTTAATCAGCTAAATTTTATGTAAACACGTTAAAAACCACAAAGACAGGTAGCATGTACTTAGGCATAATAACCCTGTATGCGTACACTACATAGGTTGATTCAATTTAAATGATTGAACTGTAAACCAAGACCTAACAATTTAATCAAAGAGGTTTGTTGTTAGTACATTCATGGCGCAAAAATTCCGACACATCCGCATATACCAACTCCCACGCATTACGAGCGAAACTGGTAAAAGCCAGAAGCACCATCAATTACACTAACAATACAGCTTATTTTGAAGTGTTGTGTTTCAAGAGCAAGGAAAAGACAAGGTCATGGTACAAAATAGAACGTTGACATAAAACATGTGGCACACACGACACGGCTTAGCGTAACTGTTACAATGCAGACATTCCGCTATATTTACTACTTCTCTCTTTTGACAAAACTATTTATAATTTCGCAGTTTGAAAATAATAGGAAAACATTTATTTTTGTACGTAGTTAATCATGAAAGAAAATCAGTCATGATTCATGAAACTCATGCATGCATGACAGATGGTATGCATAGAAGAAAATTGGCTTCACAAAATGTTCATAGGTACTTCGTGTTGGGCTATGTGTGATTTACGACAAATGAAGGACGGTCAAGGACTTGGCACTCAAGAAATTTAAGCCAGCCAAAATATACGCGTTGACTTCAGAACCGCCTCGTTTTTGCGTCAGCTATGATATAAAAGTATTACCAAAACAAAAATATATTTAAATGACAGGCGTTTTTTTTTCGGAATAAGGGCAATTACGTGTTTAGCGGGGCTTTAACGCCACATTATAGCACCCCATGGGAACATAACAAGTGTTGCTCGCCCCTAAAAAGACGACATTTCGAGTGGCTTGCTTTCGTTTCGCATCAGAGACAGCTTACGAAATAATATTTCAAATGTTAGACAGTAACCACTTAACCACTGACTGAATGACCCTAATTGTTTCGTGGAATTATCTACGTTTACTTTTTATTAAAACTATGGTAGGTAGGTATTAAAGAATAAGAAAAAATGTTGTTTAAATAAATGTGTAATTGTAAAGTCAAACTAGAAGACGAATAACAACCCATAGCAACGTAACACAGATATAGGAATATAAGGATATAAAGCAGCTGGATGCGCTCTATACTAGAAGTGCTTCCTTAAGAGGGCCCTTCCCGGCGCGTCAATCGTCAACGCGAGCATAGTCGAAAAGCTTATTTGCAAGGCTTCTATCAGGCTATTTTCTTTAGTTTTACAATTTATGAGTACATTATGAACGGCCAAAATTGAGGTAAAATTTGAGAAAAACAGCAATTTTTGGAGGCTTATACTGAATTTGTTCCTACAATTTTTTATTTTTTGCTTCGATAGAAGCCTGGATATAGTGCACAAGATACCTATCAGTTCAAAAAATTTAGAGATATTTGTGTAACAACTTCATAATCACGCACGAGCGTTTGTCAAAAATCTCGCGAAAAGTATGGCGGGTTGACCGCTCTTAAAATTTCCTCTTCTTCAAACCGAACTCTTCACAGAGCCTTACCAGTCTCGGTTTGTAAACAGGCTTCGTAAAAATGTCAGCAAGTTGTTCTGCAGTCGGTACTTGCTCTATGGTTATATCCTTCTCGGATACACACTGTCGCACATAGAAGTGTTTCAGTTTTGTATGTTTAGTCTTGCGGTGCTGCTCGTATGGAAGATTATATACTAGCTTAATTGCAGACTCATTATCGATTCGCAAAGTAGGTGTATCTGGGTTAGTTTTTAGATCTTGGAACAATCTCCTCAACCTAACCATTTCACGACTAGCCTCACTGACTGCAACTAACTCCGCTTCTGTGGATGATAGGGAAACCATCGATTGCTTCGAACTTCGCCAGGATATTGCTGAGCCAGCATACAGGCATATCATACCGCTCGTTGAGCATCCGCTCGCTTCGTCTCCTCCGTGTTCTGCATCACTGTAACAGATGAGACGCTTTTCACCTTTCTTGTACTCAAGTCCAGTATCAATAGTCCCTTTCAAATATCTAAATATCCTCTTCACCTGTGAATATTGCTTTTGGTCGGCTTATCTAGGTTTCGAGATACTACCCCAACCGCATACGCAATGTCAGGTCGAGTTCCAACCATCAGATAGGACAAAGATCCAACAGCTTCCCGATAAGGAAAATCTTGCATTTCTGGATTTTCTTGTTCCTTAACTCCTTTCCCGGATTTTATTATAGGTGTCCCAACCGCCTTGCAATTGCTCATTCCAAACTTTTCTATCAATTTTCTAGCGTAAGCAGTTTGGTGAACTTTTATAGTACAATCTGTGTTGTTCTATCTCCAGGCCAAGAACATAGGACGGTACTTTCGTGGGGATTTTAAATCGCCTTATTAATTCATTTTCAATGAAATCATCAGCCTCTTTCTCATCTGACGCGGCCACCAGTCCATCATCTACATAAAGCGCGAGCATTATCTTCTTTTGTCCACGTTCTCTGATGTAGACACAGGGTTCCGCTTCGCTCCAGATGAAACCTGTCTCCATAAGAAAGTCGTGGATACACTCATTCCAACACTTAGGTGCCTGCTTCAACCCATACAAGCTTCTTTTCAGTTTGCATACGCGACCAGTCCCGTCATCGTATCCTTTCGGTTGTCTCCTAAAGATTTCCTCTTTGACCGTGCCATACAAGAAGGCTGTAGAGACGTCAAACTGTCTGAGTTCTAAATTCTCATTGGCATACTTAGTAGTATTCGGATTGTGCTCATTTTAGCGACAGGGCTAAATGTCTGGTCATAATCAATTTTCTTCTTCTGAGAATATCCTCTTAACATAAGAAGTCCATTGCTACTTCCGCTTTCTTCTAAATTCTTCTGATCTAAAGACCTTTCAAAAGCACATACTTGCGTCGTCAGGTTTTCTATATTTATGTTACTCATATTCATCAAGGGGAAATATTGCTCAGGAAGTGTATCCAATATTTTACATACCAATAAAATATCTGGTAGATGATCATTGCCTTCAATCTCATTGTTCAAGTCATACCAAACAGTCTTGAGAGTCGAAATATGAGTGGGCGATATCATGCTCCTCGTTTTTCTGGTAGCGGAAGAACCTCATGGAGAGATCGTAACGCCTGTCTTCCTTTGCTCCTTCATAAAGCCTATGAAGCTCTTTCCAGATCTCACATAACGTTTCACATCGCATTACCTTTTGTAAAGTTTCTTCAGTCATATTCGTAGTAAGAATTAAAAGTGCTTGACTGTCACATTTTTTAAACATATCCATTTCATTTTTAAACTTTTGTAAATCTTCAGTTCCAGCCGTTTGTCCTGGATCTTTCGGCTTAATTAACTTGCCTTCAATTGCTTCTAGCGTACCTGGAGTACTCTTCAGTAGTAATTTCACCTTGTATCTCCATGTTTGGAAGTTAGTGATACCGTCGAGTCGACCGATCTCGATTTTTACGCCAGACGATTGCATATTTGAGTGATCGTTAGTTTTTCACTATTGCAACTAAACAATGTTAATTGTAATCGCTCTGCTACCATATTAAAGAATAAGAAAAAAAAGAAGAAGAATACAACCCATAGCAACGTAACACAGATATAGGAATATAAAGATATAAAGCACCTGGATGCGCTCTACACTAGAATTGCTTCCTTATCAGTAGGTACTATGTTTCATTATTATTGTATCACGACGATGATTGATGAACCACAATAAGTTATGGTCAACTGAGGGAAAATGTTCATTAACTAGGGTGCTCAACTACTCATAAACTTTGAGGTCAACAGTCAATCAGTAATAATTACACATTATTGTATCTGATTGGGTACTTCAAGTAGTCGAGTATTTAAGATACCAATCTTGAACAGTTTCGAGCTCTGCCAACAAAACACGATGTTATGACAGACGTAAAAATATCTACAACTGCGTAGCTTCTTAAAACCTGCTTATTGTCAACTTGGTTTCCAATATAAACGTAGACGTTTACAAAATATAAAAGTCAATTTGTCTTATACGACGGAAGCACTGGTGGTTTGTGACATAAAAGTAATTTGCCGTTATTACTAGCAGCACCCCAACCGCCAGATACGGCATAAAACGTATTAGGAACGTGTACGGTGTACCTATGTACTTGTATATAAGACGTTAATAAAGGTAAATCAAGCAGTTTTATACCCAATTTAAGCCTTAATACGGACGAAAGTATTACAGATTTACGATGGAATTAACCACTGCACCGCAGTGTTTGTAAAACAAACAACTGATTTGTAGTTACTCTATTTCTAAGATAGATTTTATGGCAAGCATGTGAACGAGTGTCTGGTTCTTCCAATCATTCTTAAAATGGTTGTGTATAGAAAGTATTCTCGGGAACATACTTGTAGGAAAAAGTTGATTAGATTCTAGCGTAGCACACATAAGTGCACGTGAAATGTGAAAAAGAATTTAGAGATTTCACCAGATGCTCAAAATAAACTAACAGTAAATCACTTAGGTTAACCTAATTAATCGCCAATCTCAAATAGTTTGTTCATTTCGAAAAATATTTTTCAAAAGCTAGATCAAAATAAAGCTATCCCAGGTCTTTGAAATTATCTTTAAATTAATCACACAAACAAACACAACGTTAATTTTAAGCCTGCTCGTGTTATTATTTCACACGTAATGTAATTAATGTTGCCCATAACAGTTCAGAGAACTGTTTATATTAGACATTAAGTTATAAATTAAATTAAACGATCGTGGAGGTATCGATGTTTCTCGCGGGGGTCTAATAGAATGTATGTCGACGCCAGAAATATAATAGTGAGCTTTATTACATACCACCCGTACAATTAATAACAAAATGGAAACTGGATTTAGAAGGAACTTTAATCCAAATGCATAGTACATAATATTCCCAAAGTTAGCACAAACATGTTTACATGATTCTTCGCTTACCGTGTGACCGTTTTTATTGGTGTTTCCCTTATACAAGGTAAGAAACACTTAAGGCCATCAGGCATAAGCTAACTGGACAGTTTCTTCAATGTTTACTGTAATGGTTACAAGAGAAATCACTTAGAACACTGTTGCTTTTAAAGTTACAAAGACGAAGATTACTGTTGAACACTGGTGTAGAGAAAACGACCTCAATATGATGAGTCAGTTTGCAAAAAGTTCAAAAAGTCTTCAACACTTGTGTTGACCGCGAGTCTATCATGGATTTGCTGAAATAAAAATTCATTTGACCGTTTCTCGATAGCTCTCTCATTCGATGATACTTCTACTAAGTTGGCTTTTGTAGATAATTTCCATTTTTCTGTTTATAAAGGTCATCATCTATATTTTCAGTACTTTTTTAAATCTTATTTTACCATTTCTAGAAATAGCATTGTTAAAAATAATCATTTCTACAAAAACAGCACACAAATATTATTGTACCGCGTGCGTCAAAAACAGAGATAATTACTGTGTAAAAATAAAGCGAATTTGTAGTAATGTATGTTGTTTATATACGAATCTTACTAGTGTTTACATTACGTTACAGTTTCGTTATCAGACTTCGTATCATTATTAGAACTACGATAATTGCTATGTTTTACGGCTACAGCCATGTGTGTTAAATAAATTGTGCTATTTGATTAGCTTAATAAAGTAAATTGGACTAAAGTGGATTAAATTAAGGTAATTAAGCAGATTTCTGGAACATTTGCATACCAACTATGTAAAACATACATGTATAGCTGTTTCGTTACAAAACAAGGAAAATGTACGTACAGGTAAAATATATCATGAAATTATGAATCATTCGAAACACCTATACAACGGCAAAATATTGTGTGCTAATTTCAAATCTGAGATCGCTTAGCTGCAGAACAAATACCTGACGTCAAAACTATAAATCTCTAATAGTGCAGAAACTGAAGTTTGTTTTCGTTTCAAAACGAGACCGACCAAGTTGTTGCCAACAAACTGGCTGGTGGATGGGACAAAGTTTTTATACTCTTTTACGCAGCGTCAACAAAGAAATGTTCCAAAAACGTTTTAATAATCTTTCTTTTGATATCGAAGGAGGATACCCTGTCCCCCTTGATGATTAGCAATGCAAGCAAAACTAGTCTGGCGAGTCAGTGGCCGCGTGCGTGCAGTTCGCGGGCCCCCTGCCCCGCGCCGCCCCCGGCAAGGTCAAGGCACCCCTCTCCGCATATCTTTTACGCGATTCCTGGAACGCTAACCCATTCAAAGGATACCGGTCAACATTTAACTCACGTTGATACTCTAACTCTAGATGTGTGGGTGTTCCATTACCAAATTAAGGTCAATAACACCAAATCTGCTTGTAAACAACGTTCGCGAACAATCATTTCTGATAATCAATTTATTTTGGTACCTGGGTACTTTGTAATTACGCTAATCTCAACTTATCTAATTGATTATAGATGACGTAAATGAGTAATGACGCGTAACACAATACATTCTACATGTTTAATTAAATATTTAATAAGTCAAGCTCATTGTCATCTACAAGTCTACAACTAATGAAGTTGATAATAGACGAGAATGTGACTCAATTATTATTTAAATGGAGCAAGGAATTGGATCGCGAGAAAATTGACAAACTTGTGTGAATGTGTCAGGCGTGTCGGGGATGTCACGCAAAGTACAGCTAATAAACATCATTATCGCTTCATGACGCAAGCACTGAAAAGGTCATCTTAATTCCACGCAAACACGCCAATCGTACTTACTAGGAAGTAGGTACTACAAATTGGCAAAACGTTGTTTGCATAACAGTTTCGGGAACTTCGAGAATTCTGTTTGACCTTAACAATGTAGCAAAACTATGTTTTGAATCACTAGGAATTTAGCCGTCGACGTTCCAAGGAAACTGCGGAGACAAAGCTTTACATTGCACGAGACACATTTGATTTCGCAGAGATTTCCTTTATCGACAAATTCACATAAGTAAATGTATTTTATATTTCCCTACGCTCTTGGCATAAAATAGTTTCTATGTTTCTGCGTGTCTGGGAGTGACCTGTATTAATGAAATAAAGAAAGAAAAAGCATTTATTAGCCCGCACAGGACAAACACACACAAAATAAAATGGTGAAATTAACGTACTAGACTACAACTAATAAAAATTAAACAAAGAGAAAAAAATAATTAAAAAGAAACAATATTGGTCCTGTACGAGGTCAAAAGGCCCCATCTCAGCATAGTGTTGTAACAGTCACAGCGCTGGTATTCAGATAGGGCCCAGAGCAGGTTCGGTTCCGGTAGATTCGGTTGCAATAATGATGTTTGCGAGAAACGCTTCTTAGACGTTGAGTCTTGCGTTATTCGCAAGCATCATTAAATTACAACTGAATTTATTCGTTAGTAATTAGCAATCGAAAGTTAGCGATTTTGTCGTTATCTCTGTCGAGACTACCGCGCCGGGCCAGAGAATGAATAAAGAATGTTCTGACCGAATTTAAGGGTCAACGGTCAGCCCGACAGTAATGGTTGACATTGACGAAGTCTTTTTACCGCAGTGGGCGACCCAAGATTTGACAAACGACTGTCGATAGTTATAAATAGAACGGAGGGTTTCTTCGATACAAAAATATTGATTTTGCTAAATACACACATCAACACGGTCTAGGGATATTTTTAAAAAAGCGAATTACTATCAATGTGTTAATTATTTATATGACATGTATATATTTAAAAGATACGTTATTTAATATTCTACCATTTTTTAATAATGGTTAAGGTATAGATTAAAATTTCAGGATTTTATGGAAAAAAAATGAACCATAGACGGAAACCGTATAAGAATGAACTTTTAATTTGTGAGTAAAAACTGAAAAAAATTGAAAAATCATTTAATTTGTGTTTATAAACTTGAAGTTAGTAGTCTGAGAAAGCGTCCATTTTTTCATAACACATCGGCAACGATTCGGCATGCTCAGAACAAGGTTGTCAATGTCTTGCTGCGGAATATTGTCCCATGTCCTTCTGAGGTGCGCAAAAAGTTGATCTTCTGTAGCCAGATTTTCAGGAACTTCCTTCAGAGCTCTTCTTTGCAGCATATCCCACGCATGCTCAATGGGATTTAGATCTGGCGATTGAGCAGGCCAGTCTAAGGCCCTAACATTATGTGTATGTAACCAAGCTGCTACCGTTCTCGCCGTGTGTGCCCGGGCATTGTCGTGCATGAGCAGGAAATCTTGCCCCATTTGTGTTCTGTGGGGCAAGATTACGGGCCCCAGCACCTGTTGGACGTATCGTTCTGCCGTCATATTGCCCCGCAACCAAACGAGATCCGTCCGTCCTCCAAGACGAATTCCTGCCCAAACCATAATTGTTCCTCCTTGGTATGGGTGAACTTCCTGAGGGTTCTGGAGACGGCTCCATCGTCCAGGAACTCGCCAAACACGCGTCCTTCGTGAATCTGAATGGAAGCCGAACCTGGATTCATCCGTGAACAGCACACTGGACCATTGGTCACGGCCCCAGTCCACGTGGTTCCGAACCCATTCTAATCGTCGTCCACGATTGCCTCTCCGTAAAGGTGGGACCCGGAGTGGTCTACGAGAGCGTAGATTGCTTTCATGCAGTCGCCTTCTTACAGTTTGGTCACTCACAAGCACTTGGTGTTCCACTCGCAGCCTTTGGACCAATTGAGTCGCCGTTGCATTTGGTTGTGCTCGCGCAGTAATTTGCAAAAATCGGTCTTGTCTGGGGGTAGTGATGCGACTTGGCCCCCGGTGCCTCTCCGCTACTTCACCTGTGGCACGATAGCGTGTCCACAATCTTGAAATTACATTTTGATGGGTCCCTATGGCCTCAGCAACATTACGCTGAACAGATCCACCTTCCAGCATTCCCACAGCTCGTAACATCTCCGCCCTCGTCAAATGTCGGCGTTGCATGGCTACAATACCTCAATTTTAACTTTATCTTTCGTTTAAAAATTTAAAAAAACTCTAACTAAACGTAATTCGTATTGTTTTCTAAATTTCGCACAAATGAAAATTCCCTCTTCTATACATCAAGACATTTTTATGCCACCGAAACAAAAGAATTTTCAAAAATTTGAATTTGGAATTAGTCTGAGATAAATTACAAACAAATCGGTTTATAAAAGATTCCAATGCGGCCAGTACTTTTCGAGTTATTTAATTGAGTATGAAATATCCCTAGACCGTGTTGATGTGTGTAGAATGATGGAATAACATAGGTAGCACTTGACTACAGTGAATTTGGAAAAACCGTCAGGGATTTAACATTAATTTCGTCATATCCTTAAATACGGTTATTTTGACTAGTGACACTACTCTAGGAAAACCGGACAACTATGTAAAAATGATTTATATTTATTATGTAAAAATGCATTAGGTAAGTAACACACTTATCGTAAGTCCTATGTAGGGATAGGAACCAGTTAAAACAATAAAGCACAGAAGAATAAACTTAGCTGCTTTCTTTCTTTATTTAAGAAACTGGTGTCAGAGTTTTAATGCCGCCCTGGGCCTGTACATAGACCAGTCATTCTGATTTCTTTTATTACTGGAATACCAGTACAAAAACGTGAACGGTGAGGTGTTACAAAAAAGCAAAGTTCATATTCTGAACCAGCTCGATGCAGTGTGGACGGTATCACGGTACGGTATAAAAAGAAATACTGTGTGTCATGCATGGCCGGATCTTTATGCAGCTTTTAATTCGAACCAGTCACGGCAGGTGAATACGTCACTATACGTAATATAATTTGTTCCAAATTGAAATATCGTGTGAAACAAAATGTAACAATCGGCAACAGAACCAGCGAAAATGCAATATCTAAATCTGACGTAATTTTATAGAAGCACCTGAATTCGTTTGGTGCGAACGTGCAAAGGTAAAAAATTATAATGATCACCAGCTCCGGGTCTGCAATTCTCGAATACTCAAAAACACAGCCATATACTAAATTGAAAGACCTGTCTCGGCGTGTGTATGGCCAGGGATGGTCACCTTTTTAACTGTAAGTACGTAGTAAGTTCAACAATTAATGTTAAAACAGTTTACCAAACCAATGACATGTCATCAGACGATAATACTATACTAAATACTAAAATCAACCACGAAAGCTTGCTCTACTTTCGACAATAGTCTACCAGGTCTGCTCTGATCTGGTACATTTGTATTCCAAAGGTTCAATATTCTGATGATTTATACTGTGAGTCAAGCTAAGTGACCGTTGAGGAAATACCATCATGCAAAGCTCATGCAGTGGAGCAGCAAAACCTTACCGTTGCTTAAACAAAAGACACATTTGCATTAAGCGACGACGCGAATGAATGTCAATAATGGCGGATCACGATGGAAATATCGATGAATTCTCTGAAAAATAGTAGGTTAGACACACATTGTAGACACATATGAAAACACTTGAACTCGTACATGGAAAAAAAACTGCCAGAAACATGATAAAAACGTGTCAACCGCTCGAGCTTGGCTGTAAAGCATTTGGAAAAAAATATAGATGTATTTGGTTTAGCAGTTCAATTGTACTGTACAGCATCGCAAGAATTATCTGGGAATCCTGATCTACTCAATCTATTTCAACTGACCCGAGTTAAAAATGTATTTTAAGAAAATTGCCCGGTAACTTTTTCAATTTAGACCACAAAGGGAAGTTAAAAGCTAATTTACACAGGCGTAGAGCGGTCAGGCAGGTCGTAAAACGTAGTAGAAACGAGGGGTATTCGATACAGGCGCCATATGTCCATTGTTCTCAGGCTACACATGCGAACTACTAGGTCGTACAAACATTGTTAGACAAACATACTGGAATCGTTTGCTTGGTGATGTCACATTGATAAACGTTCCACGGGAGCGACGGTTATTTGATATTAGATTTTCAAATACGGATGACAGATTTTGTGTACAGAGGTGTGCCAGACACGTTTGATCGATTATCGTCGCGGAGATAACAATATCAAGTGACAAGTGTTGTTCTTAACAACGGAGCACGATTAATTGCAGTCACGTGAAACTTACACGGCACGGCACGATTAAGATAGCAGTCACGTGAAGCATAACTAACTTACAATATCTAAGTGACAAAAATATACCTATTTTGTTTTTTGTAAGTAATGCCCATATAGGTAGGTACTTAGAAAACTGAAGAAGTCTAGAAATCAAATAAAAATGTTATCCAGGTCATACAGCCATAAGAACTATTGCATATTTTAACTACATTGAATCAGTTAAATTAATTCACATTGTAAGTGGATATTCGTAGCAATGCAAAAGATAATTACTAGATTATTTGGTGCAATTCCGACGATTTCTAACAAATTTCGAGAGCGTTATCAACTAACAACACGAAAAGGCGCCGAAATTTTCAAAAATATTTTTTTAATTTCGGACGTTGTAGGATAAATGTAAGGGACTGTGATTACAGTTTGTTACGCAATAATCGTGCTGTGCTAAATTTTTCATTGTCACTATTAAAAGGAAATAATAACTCAATGTACGACTATTGTTTATCGAAGACGACATACAGCTCAATCAAATCCTAACAATTACAGTACAGATGTTATAGGTACCTCTGTGCCTCTGTACTGTAGGTAGGTACCTCGTTAGACTAAAATAACAACACTTTTTTTTTTTTCGGATGGGAAATCATCAAATGACTTCTCCCGCTCTGGGCGGAGCAGGAGGGAGTGTCAGACTTTTACGACTAAAACCCATCCATGTTCTTTCATCGCCCTTTGTGTTCCGGGGTCACGGTATCTCTTTCGAACAGTCCCGCAACCCCGGCAGGCATTGGTCCTTGCGGACCCCTTCCTATTGCTGACTCTCTTTGAGGCGCGCGTGGAACACGAACGCGCCGTCGACACGGCCTGTCGTCATGAGACGGACGGACGGCGAGCTAGCCCATAGCCCACCGTCCACAGGCCCGCGCCTACGGTGGCCGGGGGCCACGCGGTGGCCCCCGACGCCCGGGGCGTCTCCCGCGGCGGGACGCTGTGAGGTTCTCTCGCCCGATTCGGTGCAGGAACCTCCCGAAACAACCGTGTCCGGTGAGGACCTGCGTCAGGCGGAAGGTGAGGACGCCGTGGCGTCTCTCAAGCCACTCCTCAAAGAGGGGACTTACCGCCACTATTGTGGCGTGCCCTAAAAGAACAACACTAAAAGCAATTCTAACACACTAATATTGAATTTGTATTCAATCACAGTATTACATTAAGATCAAAATGAGTGATGAATCATACTATTGTTTTGTTTGGGAAACGTATTCTCTGTACAGATTATAGTCATTCATAGATAAGTAGCAATGAATCACGCGGAATTTGACAAAATGCTTTCAAGCCCCTTGCCCTGCTTTGTAGAAATGTTTATCGTTATCGAACGATAGCACTCGTGAAAACACATGTGCTATCGATAAACTGAAAACAACTTTGTTGTTTTGCGCATAAAATGATACAATTTACGAAACTACAATCCGCAATTAAATGTTAGCAAGTTTGTGTAAAACAATAATTAGTGTAAAATAAACGTAAGTAATACTATATTAGGCGATATTTCTCCATGATGAGGTCTGTTTAGTCGTCTTTTCACACGCAAACGCAAAGAGTGTGATCGATCCAGCGCATTTGGATGCCAGCCAAATGCGGTCTCCAGCGCAGTGTCACCGAATTATGACTTTTTACGTAAATACGATCGAAGATAAGATACAGACCAGTCTAGTGACGGTTGTAAGATCCCAGGCGGAGCGGGTCTTGCCCCGTGGCTGCGAGCCATCCTTCCGCCTGCCCAGCGAACCATAACCCGAGGGCACAGCAGTTTCCTCACGTTTACGTCGCCCGCCACCGCGTCTCAAAGATGAGAACCAATTGGAGACAGATCCTCGGCGCTCTGGTTCGGCCGCTCCCGGCCCGGCCTTGATGAACATTACTTCACAAGTGCCAACGCACCACGCACATAACACTCTCACACACCGCGGGTCTTGACCACACGAACACCAATATTAGGAAGCGAGCAGGCACAGGATACCTATTAAGCCCACAACACATTTTAAAATAAATTGCGGAGTTTTAGAGAAGCAAATAAAGTGGAAAAGTGGATGACTGCGCGTCGCCGGACGTATGTATTGGTACCAACATTCAAGTACTTGCCAAAAAAGAAGTGAAGCTATACAACAAAGAAGTTTACATGTTTTGCTATGTGCACAGTAAGCGGCAACGATGACACACCTGATCATAGTCGTCGTCGTAGGTGCGGGTTGCGCGGGCGCATCGGACCAGCAGCGGCCACCACAGCGCGCCGCACAGCAGGCGCACATGCAAACACATCGCGCGCCATACACTTCTCTCTAAGGAACGCACTAAACTGAAGATAGTCGCGGGCGCCACCGGTCTTTGGCACCGTGACAATTACATATACCTACATACATAGATATTATACCACTTCGCTTTATCTTTCTGCACGTCTGTGACAAGGCCGACGTCACAAACAATTTACATTCTAAAGCAAAAGCAGATTTCATAATAATAAGGTCATTATGCCTTTCAAAAATTAAGTCTTACTAATACTACCCAAAATTAAAAATGGAAATGACAAATTTGAAATAAATCTATGATAATCTTCGTCATCAGAATCATATAACCATGTAGGGCCATCTATCAAAAAAGCTCTAGTCTCATCAGTCCATAGCAAAGAACAAAAATATTTTTTTGTTGTGGATTCATCCACAAGCAAAACTATGGTGAATATGATAGCAATAATGTGAACACAGACGGTACTGTTATCGAAGCCTGCAGCCACGCTGCGGAAGTGGTAAAGGAAATTGATAAATCCATCGCGAACATTGTCCAGTACGAATAAATAAATATCGCACCTCACCACAAAACAAGCTTTCATTCGGATTTCGGATGCTTACAGTTTTGAGAAACAAGTTTTTTTTCAAGCCAAATGGATCAATGTGGAATTTGCACAGTGAATAATTAATTAGCATGGCTAAGCTACAGAATAGTTAATAGAAGGGTCCTGTTTGAATGACAAGTTTATCAATAGCTAAATTCCATATCTAGATTATAAGATGAGTTCAAAATGACAGTGCATCGCAATGACGCGAAGTGGATTAATCTATGACCCGCGTTCCTTATTTAAACTATTCTATACCAATAGACTACCTTCATTAGAGATACAAGCTGATCGGACACACGATGTTGAAATGATCGTCGCTCACAAAATTGTCCAAATCAAAATGGAGCGAGGATAAGTCTAATAAGACGCACATTTTCCTCCTGTAGGTCCACATCGTTTAAATTTTAACAATTCGAGGAAGTTCAGAAAATGTATTGCAAATTTCTTGTTTTTAAATCGATAATTTGATATACACGATCTTAAAGCATGATTTATTTACTATGAGAAGATAAATATTAATGAAGGTTAACTAGCTTAAGGAATTTAACAGTAAACAACGACGGTGACGCTATGGCAAATATTTTGCATTATTCCAATAAAGAGACTTAATGTAATCTATTGATAGAACATTAGCTAGACTATCGAATGGAAAGACCGTTCTAAAAACACAATGCCATAAATCAAGGAATATAATAACAAAACCCCCGGTGTCCGACGACGTAGTCATAGCAATTTCCACTTATCCGCCTTATCACTATCAACTTACGGGTGATATCACTATTCAAACTCGAAGTAATGAATAAATATAGCACAAAAAGTACAATTCACAATTTTTTAAACGGAACTTGTATATTTTTCACAACACTATGAGACAAAAGTGATAGTGACAATATATAAATAATAGTAAGACGGAGGGCGACACGTCACGCCGGCGTCGCGGCCCGCCTCGCACTGCCTTACAACCAGGCTGTGTATAGTAAGCCCAACCCAAGCATTGACGGCTTACGTCAGACCAGTCCGCATGCCGTATTGAATGAAATAGCTAGGGAATGGGGTGCTCTGACATGTGTGCGCAAAAATACGGAAAAATGCATGCTTCTAAAATTCTAATGATTCATAAAACAATAAATACTGTTCCTTTTGTATTCTGTTTTAACGGTTGATAAAAAAGAATCAATATGAGATTTTCGATCCACATTGCTGAGTCAAAATTAAAACACAAATAAGTTTAGAAAATTTAATACATAAACATACTTATTATTGGTGGAAGAAAGTGAATATGTATTTAGATTTCTTAAACTGCTTGTTGAATGCAACAGCGGAATTCAAATCCAAAAAATATTAAATGACTATTCCGCTAGAGACTTTTAATTTAATACATGATAACTACAAAAAGTCTACTACAGCATAGTCAAATTTATTCATTATATTCGCCTACCCTTATCCCAATTTATTTTGTGTCGGCGCAGCTGCATGTCTTCTGCTTTCATACTTTTCTATTACTTGTCATCATAATGGTTACCTTTCTAGCATATCATCCTTCACATAGTCTATTCATCGTTTCTTTGGTCTTTCTCTACTCTTATGAGCATTCATACTCAAAACTTTCCTTACGACTTTTTCCTCGTTCCTCCGCATCACATGCCCACCGATTACCATACAACTTTTCAGGCACGGCGGCACTATCAGATTTCCACGTAATTTTCAGCCGAAAGACGTCCACTGCTGGCCGTAGGCCTCCCCCAAGTGTCGCCAAATTGACCGGTCCCGTACGACTCGCATCCAACGGATTCTTACAAGCAAAATAAAATTATAGCAGAAAAAGCCTAATAAAACTATCATCATTCTCTTGCCCTTTTCCCAATTCATTTGGGGTCGGCGCAGCATGTCTTCTTCTTCCATACTTCTTTATTACTCATTATCTCATCAGACACCGCCTATCTTTTTATATCATCCTTCACATACTCATAGACCATCCATCGTTTCGTTGGTCTTCATCTACTCTTATATACCCATCCACATTCATTAATTCCTTGTAAGCTTGTTTTAAAGAAACACTGCCTTCCGAAACGTGTTGAAATCAAAATATGAAAGAGTTAAAAACACTTTAAATGTCTTAATTTAGTCCCGACAACATGGAAAACTGGCAATAAAAAGGATTGGAGCTATTGGGGACAATTTTATTATAGAAGCAAAATACTCATACACTTCGTAAAAAGATATATGGTAGCCGGTGTACCTCAGGGCTCTGTTCTCGGCCCGGTACTGTGTATCATATTTACAGCAGAGAGAAAGAGAGACAGTCCTAGAGTAGTATGTGAACATATACAACATGCAAGAATGTTCCTCATGTGATGTTGCTATTTTCACAGACGACAGTCATACACAGCTTTAGTTAAGATCTTGCCTAGTTAGAACAAACAAGAATTCAAGACTGGATGTAAAAATGGATGATAAGAGTGTCAAGTACTAGGGAAAGCACCTCTACCGAAGACTGACTTGAAGAGACTTAACTACAGCCAAAAGAGACTCACTTAACGTATCGGGGGTTGTACTGGCTACTCGGTAGAAATAGCAAACTGCTTCTTGCAACTGTTTGTCGATTCTTTCTTCGAAGAAACCCGTTTTTACGGTGGTCATGCTACGCGGGCAGGACAACATAAAAAATAGAAAATGTAACGCAATTGTGATTTTAATAGCTCTCATTTTGTCAATTCGGCATACACTGCATTGCTATAAATTGACGAAGCCGAAAGAAACTCTTCGGGGTTACGGGTATGTCACTTTTATGTCATATGGAGTCAAGTACACACATCAACACAATCTAGAGATGTTTTATTTAAACGAGGCAATACATTTTTTATCAAATGAATGTCTTTAAGAGCACTTCGGATGTTTATCACATTTGCAATAATGTTTCATGCTCAAAACGAGGTTTATATTTTTCGCCTTGTGGTAAAAGGTTCGACGAAGATGCATAAAAAGGAGACTGTCCGTCAGCACATTTTTGGAAGAAATTTGTCAGACCCTTCGGTGCAGCATAGCCCACGTGTGTGTCAACAGTATTAAAATCTGGGGACTGCGTGGGCCAGTCCAGGGCCGCAACAATAAGTATACAATCTTTAAGCATTTGCAATCAGAGTCGTCGGACTACAGGTGCCAGCACAGGTACATCAAGGTATTTTACTGCCGTTATAATGCCTGTTACCCAAACGCCATGAATCGTTCCACCTTGGAAGCCGAACCAGTATTCATCTGAGGATAACACCTAGACCATTGGCGATCATTACAAGCCAAATGTTCATTTGCCTATTCTAATCTTTGTCCGCGATTGCCTTGTCGTAGCGCGAGAATCTGAAGTGGTGTGGGAGCGCGAAGGTTGACTCCATGTAGTGTCCTCCTAACAGTTTGGACGGCTAGCAAGAACCTTGTTTCTGACTGTAACTTCAAAACCAATTTGTTTTGGTGTTTGGTTGTCTTCTCGCCAAAATTAGTAAAACTCAATCTTGTCTCGCAGTGGCTACCCAAATATTCCCAGTGTGCCGCTTAGCCACCCTGCCATTCCCCGGTAGCCAAGTCACAATCTTGGTAATTATGAAGCTTTGTCTGATGTCAGTGGCCTCAGCAACAATGCTGGCTCGCTCCCACTTCCAGCATACCCTTACCATCTCTTGTCTGGATAAATGTCGGTGCCCCATGGTACCAATAAAAACCACCAGTACTAGTAAAACTTTGTTTAAAACAGTTAAATTCAAAACACATTAGAAATAAAACGAGATACTTACAGTAAATCATATTTTGCTGTCTCCGTATTTAAAAGAAAATGTATTTGGAATATAGTAAATAAAAGAGAGAGAGAGAGAGACTATTAAAATCGCTTGTCTAGTTCTCAGTAGATAACTAGGATAATATACTCAACTACACATCAGATAAGATAATGGTCTGATATTGATATAAATGTGCTGTTAATTTCAATATGCATTTCTTAAATTATAACAAATCATAATTTAACATTTTGCATGTACCTATTTCCCCAAAGGATTAGCCAGAGGTGTGCATAAACTACATTCATATTGTGTCTGTTATGTTAGAGTCCCATGGAAAACTGACAGGCCTATTTCCATCAACCAAGCACACACTGAGCTACTACTGCAGAATTCATGATAAAAGAAAAACCCAATAAAACTTTCAACTTGACCAACAAGAGCAAGATCAATATTAAAGATTATAAGATAAAAGATTGTTTTATGCTATCAGGGTGTCTATTTAATTGCTTATATTAAAAAGAAAACAATTACCCCTGTTGAATAGGCTTGAAGACACCAAGAACTATCTTCAACAAATATTTTTAGTTCAGCTTAAGATCACACTCTGCTTGATTGAGGGCACTGAGTCATAACATAACAACATTGTTATAAGACAAAAACAACAAAACATTGTAGGGCTTCACACTCCACTCTACTATCTCTCTTCTACACACTACACATATCTTGAACGCTATGACTTACATACTGATAAGCATCTAAATGTCTCTGTGTTGCTCACTTTTAGGTGAGTTATTAAAATTATCAGATTGTCTGGGAGTGAAGCCAAGCAATTCGATGTTTCACTCACCTGAATTTCCAACAGCAATTCTGTTTTTCGACGCCTTATATCTATCAATGTCTTTTGCTGCTCAGGTGTCAACTCTGAAAACAACGGTACAGTAACCATATATATCCTGTAGTAATAAAAACCTAGCCATTGAGGTCATGTTATAATTGGAAAACAACTTGTTCTACGTCTACAATAGAAATGACTCCTATTACCGGTATGAGTGAAAGGATCACCATGATTACTCGCAGCATTGTTTCCTCCAAGGGACAAGTTTTCAAATTCACTTAACATGTCTCAAAATATTTAGAAAACAGTAAACAAAAGTTTACATCGTTCTAAACTGTGTAGCCGCCATATTTATTTACTACACCTCAGCGCCACAGTGATTGTATTGCATTGCATAAACCTACGCCACGCCAATATTTCAAACTGACATTGACAAATAATATTCTTGTCAATCTTTATAGAACCGCGTTCATAAGCCTACTCTATGCTCGATTCGGATTTTATGTATAGTATGACCACTTTAAATTTGCAGTTCAAAGTGGCGTTGCTTGTCAAGAAAATTTGCATCGTTATGTCAAACTTGGTACATTTATTTTAGTTCTGTGTTTTTTCGCGTCCACAAATAAGTTGGTATTGAAGAGATACAGAATGCAGAAGAACATTTTGTTTTTGTTATGTCTTATGGCACTTGTTCACAACCGTTCTATATCTGGTTCGTCACCAATATGGGTGACAGTTTTTATGAAGCAAAATAGGGACAGATAATAAAGCGCTAACCCAAATTCATCATAGTGCCATGCCCGGCCCGGCGCACGGTGGATCGAAAATCGGCTGTAGAAGACATAGGATCTCGATGTCTTAAATGTTATTTTTTTTTGCTGGAAATGACTTCTGCCGATCATTACTGTTCTACAAAATGTCATATGAAGTAATTGTGTGCACAAATGGAAGAGTTATAATTTTTATAAGAAAAAAATGTATGGAGCTGACATGAAAAATGAGGATATCTCTGGAATCGCAAGGTTCGCCGTTATATCCTTGCACACTGTTATAGTACTATTTATTTGTGAATTTTTGACATACTTAATATCGCGAAATCACTTGCGATTTTTTTTTTAAAAATCGTCAAAATTAAAAAATTAAAAATGTTTATGATAAGTACATTTTAATGCTTAAATATGGCTATACCAAGTGTAACTTACAATATTTTTTATGCTTAGACCAAAACATTCTAAGAAATCACAAAGTCGTATTACCTACTTATTTGAAATGACATGGTAATTATGAATTACATAATAATCTCTCATCTTGTCTAATGCCTCAAGTCCACATTAGCTAATGATTAATAAAACTTAATACCTATATACCTGTTAAAAGGATACGTACCATAATGACGGTAATTAGATAAACGTGATCATTAGTCAGTAACAATAAATGGTAAACTATTGTATGATTAAAAATAAAAGCAAATTATTAAAAAAAAATATTAACTTAACCTAACCTAACATAAACAATAAAAGTTAACTTATTTTATACTTCGTCACCATCAGAATCCACTTCAGAATCAGGCTCTACAATAGATATAACTTCTAAGAACTCTGTCGGAGCTTCCTGATCCTTAAATTTCAGTAGTTCTACTGTTTCCTTAAAGTATGTCTGCCTCTTGTGGGCATCTAATTTTGGTCTTGTGGAAGAAATTAGAGGATCAGAAGAGACGATAAGCATATTGAGGATATCCTCGTTTGATGCTTGTCTACTCTTTTTCCTCGAATGGTGTTCTCTGAACCTCCTAAAGTCTTTGTTTCGGGCCTCTGAAGCTTCTTCCGAAAGACTTCCAATTTGTACAATAGCATTTTCTGCAATTATGTCCCCTCCGTGAATCAACAATTTGTGGACGGTTGATGACATGTAGTACCAATCATACAGTTCCACGTATTTTTCAGCGGTTGTTCTAGAGTATTCTTTAAATTTCGGCACGTCTACAATTTCTCCAGCTTGCAGAATCACAGCAAATCTGCGTATTAGGTCTTCATCTAATCCAGTGATCGCTGCAGTTTTATCAGGAAATTCAAAAAACCGCCTTGCTGTGTTCCCGTCGTTAGTTGTGCCTGATCCTTGCTTAACGATGTCAATCAAAAGGTTGAGATCATCTTTGAATCGATCTTGAATGAGTTTTTTTCGTGAATGCAATAACTCTTGATGACCTTCTCCTCTTGCAGACCACTTTTTGAAGTCGAGACGATACGCTATGCGTAGAAGACATTCCATCACATTAATGCGGGCATGAAGTGATGATAATCCGAACTCATACACACCAGAAGAAATGGTTTTTGACGCAATGACATCTAACTTATTCATTTCTGTAGGCTTAGCCAAACACAGGTAGCAGGCCGCATTTCACTTAGCTTTAGACAGATATGTACAAATTTTGCCGTCAATCATCGTCATCATTAATTTGTGACTAATTTCATGTCCTTGACATTTTGAGGGAACGAGAGCTTCAATTTCGTTATCCATTGCAGTTTTTTCATTTATGACAACGTCTTTGGTTTCTTTCACAAAACTAAACTGGACTGGACGGCAATACATAGGTGAGCAGGGTTTTGGATTCACCCATACGGTATCACCGTCAGCTGTCAACTTTAATGGAACCAAAGAGGTCATAAATATGCTGGAATCATCTTGACCACTCTCTATGTTTTGCTTATATCTACTTTGTTTAGATGCACCGTCAAATCCCCACTTTGATATTAATATCAATTGTTTATCTTGTATCGCATCAGGACTACGAATAGTTTCAAAAATTCTGTTCACTGTTAAATCTAGTAACGCTTGTAGTGCAATCTTAGCAGATGAATCCGTTACAGTCACAAATGTCTTCGGAGGGTAGCACTGTAGCTTAGCTTTTTGCACTTTATAGTAAGACGGATATATCTCCTTTGAACCTTCTCGAATAGTCGTTTCCCTTAATGTGATATATTGCCATTTCGATAGTTTTAATGAAAGTAGCAAACCCAGTGCTTTTTCTGGTGAAAATATTGTTGAAGGAGCTGGTTTGTTCAACATTTCCTTGACTTTTGCTGCTGCTTCTGGATTTTAGAGCATATGTTCAATAACAGATGCAATATCCTCACGACCATCTCCTTTCAAAAGTGCTGCAGCTAAATAAGCTACTTCATTAGGGTCATCGTCTATGTATTCATCAGATCGTCTCTTCTTCTGCTTGTTACTTAGATCCTCAAACGGCTTTCGAGATCTTTTTGTCATCGTTGAAGTTGATGGTACAGGTTCAGGTACAGGTTCAGTAGAAATATTTTCACTTGTTGATTCTTGAATGAGCAAATTGGTTTGCACGCAGTTTGGCCAGTCAATATTTGCCTCAAGCCAATTACTGTAATCACGTCTAAAAACTTCACTTTTCCTGTGGGATCGTAACCATCTCTTTTGAACTGCCCGTGTAAATCTTCGACAAAATTCTTTCACGGTAACACTGTCTTCATCTGAAAGGCTAGAGCCCAGTCGAATAACAAGTGTGTTGAACAATATTTCGTGATCGAAAGACGAAGCATCCTGATTGCTCAGAATAACAAACAAATCCAAATTTGTAATAATGCTTTCCATTATTCACGATCACTGAGTAAAAAGACACGGTAGGATAGATGTTAGTATTAGAAATGCTCTAAATGAACTGAAGTTGTGAATCCAATGTTTGACTATTTATTGTTATTGACTAATGATGGTTTCACATTTATCTATTTACTTTCATTAAGTTAATCCTGCACTAATTGCTAAATTAGCGAGTACCCCAAATTATTTTGGCACGTATCCTTTTAACAGGTATATTGGTATTAAGTTTTATTCTATTATCCGGCAACTGGGTCTCGAGGTGGCATTGCACAAGTCCGAGGCCATGTGCTTTCATGGGCCTCGGAATGCGCCACCTCCGGGATCCTCACTGACGGTAGGAGGGGTATCCGTCGGCGTCGAGTCGACGCTGAAGTACCTGGGACTCGTCCTCGACAGCCGATAGAACTTCGTGGAGCATTTCCGACGTTTGGCCCCCAAACTGGAACGGACCGGGGCTGCCTTCAGGCGGCTCCTGCCCAACCTTGGGGGGCCAAACGCCTCCTGCCGGAGGCTCTACGCGGGAGTCGTGCGGTCCATGGCCCTTTACGGGGCCCCGGTGTGGGCGCGTTCCTTGAGGCTGCGTGCAGCCCACTACCTGAACGCGCCCCAAAAGGTGGTAGCCGTAAGGCTGGCCCGTGGGTACCGCACGATCTCCCGTGAGGCGGCGTGCCTCCTTGCCGGATTGCCGCCATGGGATCTGGAGGCGATAGTCCTCGCGCGCCTACATGAATGGCGCGCGGAGGTGCTACGCCGGGGGGAAACTCCGCTGCCGCGACAAATTGTCGCGCAGCGGACAGACTTCCGGCGTGATCTCATGGCGACATGGAGAGAGCGACTGTCGCAACCCCGTGCAGGGCACGCCACAATAGTGGCGGTAAGTCCCCTCTTTGAGGAGTGGCTTGAGAGACGCCACGGCGTCCTCACCTTCCGCCTGACGCAGGTCCTCACCGGACACGGTGTTTTCGGGAGGTTCCTGCACCGAATCGGGCGGGAGGAAACACCCGGGTGTTTCCACTGCGAGGATCGACCGGAGGACACGGTGGAGCACACGGTGGAGGTGTGCCCCGCGTGGGCGGAGCACCGCCGTGTCCTCGAAGCGGCGATTGGCGGCGGCGACCTCTCGCGTCCGGCCCTGGTGCAAGCCATGGTCCGGAGCGAGACGGAATGGGACGCCGTCACCTCCTTCTGCGAAGCAGTAATGCTAGAGAAGGAGGTGGCGGAACGTGAGAGGGAGAGAACCTCACAGCGACCCGGCCGCCGCGGGAGACGCCCCGGGCGTCGGGGGCCACCACGTGGCCCCCGGCCACCGTAGGCGCGGGCCTGTGGACGGTGGGCTATGGGCTAGCTCGCCGTCCGTCCGTCTCATGACGACAGGCCGTGTCGACGGCGCGTTCGTGTTCCACGCGCGCCTCAAAGAGAGTCAGCAAAAAGGAAGGGGTCCGAAAGGACCGATGCCTGCCGGGGTTGCGGGACTATTCGAAAGAGATTCCGTGGCCCCGGAACACAAAGGGCGATGAAGGAACATGGATGGGTTTTAGTCAGTAAAAGTCTGACACTCCCTCCTGCTCCGCCCAGAGCGGGAGAAGTCATTTGATGATTTCCCATACGAAAAAAAAAAAAAAAAAAAAAAAGGATATAACGGCGAACCTTGCGATTCCAGAGATATCCTCATTTTTCATGTCAGCTACATACATTTTTTTCTTATAAAAATTATAACTCTTCCATTTGTGCACACAATTACTTCATATGACATTTTATAGAACAGTAATGATCGGCAGAAGTCATTTCCAGCAAAAAAAATAACATTTAAGACATCGAAATCCTATGTCTTCTACAGACGATTTTCGATCCACCGTGCGGCGCACGATCAAAATCAAGAATGACACTCAGTACTTGTATCACACAACACACACAAAATCACATCTCATACCGTTACCAGTTTTAAAAAGAATACGTACGCAATGCTAACCCACCGCCACCGGGCACCGCAGTTAAAAACCACTCGTGCACAATCGCGAACCCATCACGCCTGCTGTGTTCCACCGGTTTTTATTAAAACTTCACCTTGTATAGTTGTACAAGGATCTATAGCAAGTAGCTAAAGTAGGAACTGTTGACGCCATCTTTTCTATCTCTATGGTTTCACAGAACGTAACTACCCCCGTTATCTAACGGGGGGGGGAGAGACAAACGTAATTTAGAGCTGTCAAATTTAGTTGGAAGTAATATTTCCATACAAATGAAGGGTGCACGTAAAAACATGTCGACTAAAAACACCGTGAATCGCAAGGCACTATCTAGTTTGACATCTCTAACTTAGTTCATTGCTATAGCCGTCCTTTTCTCGCACTGCCTTTTAATAAAAGATAGCTATAGCCTAAATTAAGTTTAGTTTGTGCACAACAGAATCGACACCACTAACACACTTTGTACTATTATGATATATATGTTAGTCTGTAAGGTATATATCAAATGGGCCAAAGTAGCCTGAAATTATAGGGTTTATTATTATTATTTAGCATCATATTACATTTTTAAATATTTCTTAAAAAAAACAAAAACATTTAAAAATATAAAAATCAGGAATGAATCAGGCCCTTGATCCAACCACCTAACGAGAGCATCGATAGATGGTCATCGAAGCTCTTGGCTATAAGGCCATTGGCCGTCACTACAATCGGCACAATAAACGAAGCGATAAAAATCAAAATAAAAAAAAAATACTCAGCATTACACTCAAATGCAATGAAGTAGGTATTTTATTGTCAGGTAATACAGAATGTGATAATTCGTTTATTCTGAAATAGGAAAAGATTTAGCGATAAGAGTTTCCTATGACGAAAATCATATTTTGTAAATTTGTTTTTTCAACTTAGGATCTTATTTGTTAGTACTTGGTGGTAGAATGATTTTTAATTGTTTCATGCTTGCTAATTTTAGGAAGAATATTATAGATATGTATGTAAAACTTACACTATGTTGTTAAACGTTATAAAATAAACTTTCTTAATAAGTTATTGTTACTTTGTAGTATTAAATAGAATTATTGACAGGACCTTACTCGACGGTGCGCCATCTGGTGAGCTCAAAAACGATAGCCCTCATTGGCCCGTTTTCGAGTCTTCACGAATGCGCGCTTACAACATAAGTAAAGTTAAGTTAGTAAAGTTAAGTTAAGTTTATTAAAATATCATTGGGTGTGTGTACTAAATTTTTTATTGATTGTAAAAAATTATTACCACTCTTACCCTTCTGATTCAAAAGCTTCCCTTGTTACGGTTTTATAATTTTACTTAACTACATAAAATCAACGTGAATAATTGGTGGACCCATAATTCGTAAAGGTATAGCAAAGTGTCGTTCTTAGACAACTTCTAAATTTCGCCGCTAGAGGCGCGCGGTTAATCTTTGCATCGCCAACTGTATACCAAGATACCAAGTTTGTTTGTGTTAAGGCTGATGCTCCAGGGTAGCCCGCGAAATTCAAATTTTCTTACGTTTTTTGCAATTTTCAACCAATTTTCAACCCTCCAAGTTCATAAAGGTGTAGGAAACAAAAAAAAAGCAGAAAAAGTCATTTCTACATCTTTATGAACTTGGAGGGTTGTATTGATGATTTTGATGATTATAATTCTGTAACTACATACGTCTTGCAGCCGCAAATAATATTGTAATCAACATTAACCCTAGTACTGGCCTGCAAATTGCAAAAAACGTAAGAAAATTTGAATTTCGCGGGCTAACCTGGAGCATCCACCTTAACAGCGGCTTTTTGTCAAGACGTGTTGTCAGCAAGTTGTCACTCAAAGAGTTTAATAATAATTTAGTTATGGAATGATGTCATGTCAGTCGAATACTAGTCGCTAGGAGATCTCTTTAGCAAGTTAGCACAATTAGCAGTGCACATGCAAAAACTTCCATGAATGCCTTGTTAGACTCTTTCAACTGCCGAGAATATCATTGTAAAATAAAAATAAAAAAAATCTCATGAATTCTTTAAAAAAGCTCGGAACAGACTCATAACACTTGTGAATAGACAATGGGGAGGCTGGTGAACCTAATGGCGCTAGCAGCGCATGAACCAAACATCGTCATTGGTTGAAATCTGTCAATTTCATTTTATATTTCAAAATAGATGGACCTCATTGGTCAGATTGGGTCTAAGCTATGGACGCGCCATCTACAATCAGCTTTGACCAGCCATTCCCATTATGAAACAGTTTGCCATTGGCTAAAAGTTTGCAAATCAAATAAAATAACCAATAAATGCACATGATCTGTGCTGTCACCTCAAGTCAAGAGCTGTCACAACTCACAAGTGACAGTAAGTTCCTTGCTAGTCAGCTGCGCTTGGAGTTGCGTTGTTGCGTATTTTACGAAAACGAAGAACACGCCCCCATCCATTGCTGTATTTCAATCTGTGTATTTAATAAAAATATTAATAGAAACAATTTGGGATCATCTTTCGTAAAGTTCCTTTAGAATTTTCCATCAAACAAATTGTGTTAGTGTTTGACTACATTATAATGCTTTTATTTTAATTGTGTAGCGTCAGAAGTAGACATAATTTGACTAGCCGGTGTATTTCACAAGCCAAATAATGAATGACAATGGTTGTATACACTTGAATAATTTTAAGGCTGCAAAGGGCACAAACCCTTACAAAATTGTGCATGCATTTTTTGTATCATGCACGTCTTACGAAGCAAGGAGATACAAGGTAAGTTTTCACGTAATAGAGCTACAGCGAAGTACTTTGTGCGTTTATGACCTTTTTACGCGACGCAAATTGTAGTACTTACATTGATTTTTATCATATCGCTTGGCATTACGTATGAATTACAGTGGTATTTTCTTTCGTTTCAACTGGGAAACGTAGATTTCTCTCCTATGGCCGATTTCGTATCGTGATCAGCTGATTAGTGATCTTTGACCTCATAACAGCTGTTTGGTAGTATTGTATTGTCGATGTCGCGTGATTAAATTACTGTTTTATTTGGTACATGTTTGCAGTCAATCAATACCAATCAAGTAGTTACAAATTATTAAAATGTTTTACATAAATTAACCTTGTGTTTATAATATATGAACAAATACAAAAGATTGTTGCGAACATCTTGCAATTTAAACATGTAGTTAGTAAAACCTTACCAAGCAACATTTAGAAATTTCCATTTAGATTACAAAGTCTGACTCACACTCAAACAAGCCTTGTTCACTATTATCAAACTGCTGTAGAAAATTTCCACTACCTGTCACTTTCAATAGTTGGCTACTTTCTAAATAAACATAATAAATTTTATTTCCTGCTTGCAGTTAAGCCAAAACAATTTTATAATTGTAAAATTTGGAAGGAGTAAGGGGAGTTGTGCCCAGTAGTGGGACACCCAAACAGGCTAACAAAAAAAAATTCACAGATCTCGTGCTCTACACGACCTTCGGGTACATTGAAAATGCCCTTAGGCAGGTTTTTTATTTTGTATGATACCTAATCTAATAGATTTAGTATCGTCTTTGAAGCTTAAATGCACGATGTAAAAAATCCCTTTTAGCAAACAAACAAAGCAAAACAGTCCTTTTGTTTGAGATTAACTAACTGGGCTTGGAATGGATCGTATTTCTGGGTAACTGCGTAAAAAACACAAGCTAACAATTTCACTAGGACCGTGTGGTTCGTTTTGTCTCAAATAGATGTTTTTGTGTCTATAAGGGCAATACGCATTTAACAAGTTCTATTTAGTTTAAAATATTATTTACTGATACTGTAAATAATGATTAACAGGACCATAATGAATTGCTTCTTTTCTGGAACCAACCGAATTACTCTGCAGAGTAGAAATGAAATAACAGATTTATTTAAATAAAAATTAGGTCTATTTTGGCAAGTTCATAATATAATAAAGACACCAGCTAATAATATGAAGTTTTAAACTTTTGGAGATTGCTTCAATTATTTATTATTTTGATTTAGAACAAATTAATAATAATTTAATTCTTTAATTAATTAAAACAAGAACTATATATAATTACAAAAATAAAAACTAAAAGTAAGAACCTCCATATGTACAACGACGTCAATAAGCGTCAAAGTACTCCTCTGCATCGCTGTCACTCGGAAACGAACCCAGAAGACTGGCAGCATTGCCACGTTGAATGGCAATGCTAATTCTTTGGCCAAAGAAAAAGCTAGCCCTCTGGTCACGCGAAGTGTCGACCAGTCGGTAAAAGATTTCCTTAAAAAGGAGACGCGCACTCGGACCCCATGACCCGAGCGTCTCGACCCCAAAAGGCTCAAAGCTGTAGTTACCAATAAGGTTACAGTATTTGCGCCGTTTGAGGATCTCAGCAGCCGCAGCAGCAGCGCCTGCACAGCCCGCCGTGCTTGCAACGTGAGAAGGCGCAAGGGTGTCGACTAGGGTTGCCACCCGTACTATATTATATAGTATTGTACTATATTTCAGTCAATTGTACTATATATTTTAGAAAAATAATATAGTACGAAAAATACTATATTTTTATCCCTAATTCAACCGTCGCGTTTTTTTATATTAACTGTAACTGGATGTCTGGAACGTACCCGCTGCACGGGGAATTTCAGAACGAAACACATTCGCGGCAACAAAACGTCAACGGTCAGTAACTGAACGTGAACAGTTGTTGATGAATGCCACCCGATTTTTGTGTTTATTTTCTGCTGTTAAAATAAATAAAAAAACATGGATTATGATGGTTCTTGCACCACACTCAAGAAAAAGCAAAAAAAGATAAAAGGTTTTAAAAATATAAGACCGAATGGGAGTTCGACTACCAATGGTGCAAAGATGTTAATAAGTACCTAACAAACATGTAAAATGGAAAGAAGAAAGATATAGGAGCATATAATAATTTAATTAAAAATCAATTGTTAATTTATTTTAATATGAATCTACTTAAATTGTTCAGATTCTTATAATGTATTATTCATTATTTATTTTTCCATAAAAAAAAATAATGAAAAGAAAAAAAAAAGTTTAAACATAAATGTATACTTTTTTTTTCCTAAATTTCCCAAAAGTACTATAGTTTTGCAGCATTTTTGGGAAAAATACTATATTTGTTCAAAATAAAGGTGGCAACCCTAGTGTCGACACAGGTTGCGTCCCACACCAAAGGCCTACCCACGTTCCAAGGCACCAACGTCATGCCGTCCGGTCTCTTGCCATCGTCACGCACCAAGCCGTTTGGTTCTAAAACCGCTGGTACGCCGGCGATGGAAAGAGCTCGACGAATAATGTCGTTAATGCTGGCGTGTCATGCAATGCGACCTGCGCTCCTGTAGCAGGACAGGCCATGGTGTTCGAGGCTGTCGACAGCTTCACCGCAGTGACACCGATGCGGAGCATCACAAGGTGCACCTAAGCGTAGACTCGTAGCGACCCGGAACGATGCGTCATCCATCATAGTGCCAATGGTGAATGACGGAAGTGCCTGAAGCCACAAGCCCGACTCCCATTCCCCCACAGCCAGCAGACGGGCACGCTCCACAGTATTGATTGACGTGTGTAAAAGGGTATTCCGTTCAATATTGCAGAGCGGCACGTCCCACTGTCTCTGGGAGGTCAGGTTGTCGGGCAAATAATAAAAATTTTATTCAACAACAAAAAAATACAAATTTGCATATTTTATGATTTTACCTTTAATATCAAACAGATTATTGGCCAATCTTAGAGAACAATGACTTCAACTTAACCTCTGTATTGACCTCCTTCTAATGGTGGAGTGTTTCAAAAACTTATATTTTAAGTTCTCAAAACACTGAATTTTAGGTGAAAACACCCACAACTATGCCAACATATATTTCAGGCAACATCATGTGTGTGCTTCACCTGTGGCCTGCCTGGCCCTCGCATGCACTCTTGCCTGCATTGCATCTTTTTCGCCTGCTATGCAGGCCACATTCAAGACCATTCAAAAACCAAAAAACACTTCCTGTATGTGGACCTTAGTTATGGAAACATCTATTGCGCTCAGTGCCAAGATTACATATATGATCGAGAACTTACCGAGATTGGTGTGACTCACAGACTCAAAGAAGCTAAGTATGTACCATTATCATAGTATAACTGTTTATAGTGCATATTATATTAAGGAAAAATATGATTTATAGTTCAATATTAAATGTTATTCAGACATATCACAAAGGTCCAGATAAAGATTGGAGCATTTTATTCTTAAAACATTAAAAACTGATGGTACATGTAATTTATGAAATTATTGATACCTTTTTGGGGATGTTTAACTTATTTTCTTCCTCACTTCTCAACCAGATCGCTTGGCATCAGTGTGCCATTTATGCCATGGCTGCCAAACAGCAACGAAGCCATGGCGTTGCGGCGCCTGCGCAAGCGACGACTAATCAGCCCTCACACCACCATCGGACTGCGAGGCCTGCAGAATCTGGGTTCCACTTGCTTCATGAACTGCATTGTGCAGGTCAGACAGTATGAGATACTTAACTACTATCATACCAAGAGTGGCAGGCGATATTGAGATGTAGGTTAGATGTAACCCTAGCTAGTAACACCTGCTATCTTCTTGGTGACTGGCTGAAATAGGACTTTGGGCGAGTTATAATATTGCTTGAGACTGTTATAGGACTTGGTGGTGCAGATGCAGATTTGTTATTTGAGTAAAATATAAAGATACTGTTTTCAGGAATCCATAGTCCTGACAAGGAACCCTTAGAGTTTCGTCTTGTCCGTCTGTCTGTTTGTCCGAGGTTTTGCTAAGAGACCGTTAGTACTAGAAAGCTGTTATTTTGTAGAGGTGTGTATATCACTAACCGACAAAGTGGTAAAATAAAATTTTGGAAAGTATTTTATTTTAGGGTAGCCTACATGTGAAGTGGGGATGATTTTTTTATTTTTCGTCTGCGGCATCGTGTGGGGTATCGTTGAATAGGTCTTTTAAAATAACTAGGGGTTGCTAATACTAGTTTTCGATTTAATGTTCTATAAATTACGAAATATTAAACTTAAAAATGCAAATTTTTGTTGCAGTAGGACGTTCCCCCTCCCCTCTGAAAGCTAAACTACTGGCTTGAAAAATCTTGAAAAATTCATGATGATAGTGCGTTTCATGAACTTTAAAGGAAAACTATAGCGGTTAAGATAACTTTATTAGTTTAGTAATAGTCATAGAACTTGGGTGTTGGATAATTTTGTACCAAATACAAAATCCTTAGAATAAATCCTATAAAGTGACTAAGATGAAGTAGTTGTTTGTTTATAACGGGTAAAGACTTGCATTGAAAAACAAAATCTAAAATAAAAAAACTAAAAATACATTATAAATTATCAAAAGTTTCACAAAGCTGCCGCTAGATAGCGCTGTACCAACTGGTTCGTTTTATATTGTGATAACGGGCTACTACGGACCCCTACACTGCGTGGCCCGACACGCACTTGGCTGGTTGTTTTAGAACATTATACTTATCCATTTATATTCTGCAACAACTTGTTTTGATAGAATGTCGCATGCTACAATCGCCACTTGCTCCTCACAAGGGATTAAAATTTCCTGTTCTAGAATCTCGGTCGGAAACAACGCATTATCAATTTATATTGCAGATTGTAGAGTTCTCTTCTGAAGTATAACTAGGTAGCAAATTGCATTTTACTTGTGCGATAGAATGAATATCTGATGGGCTCAGTATAAAGTTTCTATAGCATTAACGTGTTGTTTGACACATTCAATTAGCAGTACATGGCTACCTCTAAAGGCAGTGGAGCGTGAATCGCTTTGAATTGTTTGCTTCTAATTAACTTGATAATTCGACTCAAGTGAGATCTTAAGAAAGAAGTACATAGGGGGTAGCCAATTAGGTATGTAGCCATTGGATGGCAGACAGTCACCGATCAGTCAGCTAAGCGTCGCGTCGGTTTGTGTCGTAAATAAATCAAGACAATGCGTCAATTACGATGATACAGGAAAATGTACTTATTTTGTTTGTTTGCCGCCAGTAATTAGATCGACAATGCAAAGCTAAAAATACACGGAATAACTCATATTATTCCTACTCCTGCAGACACATAATAAAAATCTGTATAAAATCCTGCACATTTGCTAATTACTCGTTATTCAAAAACAGTTAGCGAAGGGCCTGTTGAAGAAAAACTAGCTCTTGTGCTTGAACGAGCCCACCGCAAGGCCACTTGTCATAGTACACGTCTCAAGCCATTACGAAATCTATTGGAAATAGTAATGTTCCGCTGATGAAATAGAGGTGTTTATTTTTGCATTAGAATATTTTGCAGAACTTACACAGTACGCTAGAAACGATGTTTCTCTGAGCGATCTTCAATAAGGTTTCTAATAAAAAAAATATGATTTTTCAGACATTGATCCACACTCCGCTATTGCGCGACTATTTCCTAGGAGAGAAACACAAATGCAAAGCACAGGGGTCGGGAAAATGCCTCGTTTGTGAGGTTTCCAAACTCTTTCAGGTAAGCCTGGGCGAAATAAATTCATACACGTGGCACGTGCCACTTTTTGTGGAAATTTGTTTACGTAACCTAGCCTCCCTTTTCGGAGTTTCTGGAAACAGCTGCGTCACTAAGTGGTGCATTTATTTAGAGCCTTAACAAAAGAGAAATCAAAAACAAGCTTTAATCTTTTGAATCATACTTATTTCTTGTATGTGAGGCATTTTTGTTTATTTTTTTTTTCTCCAGGAGTTCTACTCCGGTGCAAAGACACCTCTAACCCTGCATCGTCTCTTGCATCTGATATGGACGCATGCTCGTCATCTAGCCGGCTACGAACAGCAGGATGCTCATGAATTTTTCATCGCAACCCTTGATGTGCTGCATAGGTAGGTCCTAATATACAAACAATTAACAAACTATATTTTACATACTATCGTGTTCCTACTTAATTATTTTTACGCCTTTGTCTTTTGGTTTCCAGACACTGCATGAATGGTGTAGACGAAAATGGCGAGAAAAAGGAAAATGGTCGCTGCAACTGCATCATCGACCAAATCTTTACCGGCGGTCTTCAGAGCGATGTGGTGTGCACTTCATGCCACGGAGTGTCCACTACCATCGACCCGTTCTGGGATATCAGTCTGGACGTGGCCGGGCCTGGCTCGCTCGCGGCCTGCCTCGAGCGCTTCACTCGGGCCGAGCATCTCGGATCCGGCGCTAAAATCAAGTGCTCAAACTGCCGATGTTACCGCGAGTCCACCAAACAACTGACACTAGAAACATTGCCTATAGTAGCCAGTTTCCACCTGAAGCGTTTTGAGCACTCTTCACAGATTGATAGAAAAATTAATGCCTTCGTGTCGTTTCCGGCTGAGATAGACATGACTCCTTTTATGTCGTCTCACCGTCGGGCGGTGGACGTTGGTGCTGACAACAACAATGCTCCCGAGGGTGTTTGTGAAGACAATCGCTACTCGCTTTTCGCTGTGGTGAACCACGTGGGGTCCCTGGACGCCGGCCACTACACGGCCTATGTGCGCCAGATGAAGGGCAGCTGGTTCAAGTGTGACGACCACATGATCACTCGCGCTTCGCTGCGTGAGGTATTGGATAGCGAAGGGTAAGTTGATGCTCTAACGAATACCACATCATTTATAAGATGCAAATATCAGGCATTTTTTAATCTATACTAATATTATTAAGAGGAAAGATTTGTTTTTTTTTGTTTGTGTGTTTGTTACGATTTAACTCTAAAACTACTCGACCGATTTTAAACATTCTTTCACCATTAGAAAGCCACGTCTTTACTGAGTAACATAGGCTATATTTTATCCCCGTAGAACTCCACCGGGAACGCGAACTACGCGGGTGAAACTGCGTGACGTCCGCTAGTATTATAAAATTTTCTTGGGTTATGGAAAAAGTGAAGAACTTGTTTACAGCAATCTTTCTTTTTTTTAGAAGGTTATTTTTTTTTCTAATTATAAGTAAAACCTTTCTTTTCCAGGTACTTGCTCTTCTATCACAAGACTGTTCTGGAGTATGACTGCGACGCTTCATAAAGCGATTCAAGTAAATCTTTTTACAAATTATTTAGTCATTACTTTGTATCTGATGTGAATGCATCATGTCTCTTAAATTTTCCTATACGTATGTATTATGTATACAAGAAAGATAAGGTTTTGTTTTGAAACAAAATAAAATATAAGTCATCTCCCCTCGTGATATTAGTGTAGATGTGTGTAAGATGTCTCAATGATCATCATGTTTGATGTTTTCTTCGGAATCATTCACGAATTTGTTAGTTTTAAGCTTTAATGTAATATGAATATAAATCATCTATGGTAATGTACAGACACCAGCACATCAAGCTACTATAGTTGGTGCCAGTTAAGATGAGAATAGCAGTCATTGACCCACCTACATTTATTAAACTTCTTAACTTTGAAAACCAAAAATAAGCCTGTTCAAGTCTCGAATCGTCATTTAACGTGATCTTCAACATTTTTTGAATGAAAAACGATACCTGGTTTATTTGTTTTGGTTCGTACGAAGAGATATTAGGGAAAGGGCAATGACCGCTATTTTCATCTTAACTGGCACCAACTATACAATCTGTCAAATTTTATTTTTATTTTCAACTTTATTCCTAAAAAATTAGGTTCAAGATTTGTTGAAAAAAAGTTACAGTTTCGGATAATTTCATGTGCTGGCGTCTACGTCGTACGCTAAATTGTTGAACACATTCTATTACTTACATAAAACGGAAGACTTCTCGTCTTGAATGTTACTGTGCGCTTTATTGAGCTACAAATAAGCTATTTATTATTATTTAGCTTCACTCGGCAAGTTTGATTTTAGTTTTGAAATATTCTTATTGAAAGGTAACTACACCAAGATTTTATTCGACCCCATAATATGATGTACATTCAATAATGTGTGTTAGTATTTATCAAGTAGGTATGTTTTAAGCAGGGTTCGAAGTGATAATTATCATTGATAAATTGTACCTTAATATTTATCTTGCTTAAAACAAAAAGCATTATCAATGTCACTTTACGTGTATCAGAACGCGATTTGCCGCTTCAGCGCGTATCCAACCAAACATCGCGGCCATCAACAATGTTTAGTTTTTTACTATTTCACTATCTCAGACCAGATAGATAGTTACGAAAATGCCGCAAAATAGCCCAATTTGAACCCAAATGTGTGCCCTATTTGAACTGAATTCGAGTGCGTTAAAACGAAAAATCGGACAAAAATGAAACAGATCAAAAGGCAATGCAACTTTTGCCATACTTATCTGGCATATTATTTTTTTCTTTTCGCCAAAGATGAAACCTAAGCCATATGGCTTAGGTTTCATCTTTAGGGGTTAGGGGACTGTCTGAGAAATCAATACCAAACAGTTAACTAGCTCTACCAACCGTAACCGAACCAAGTAAAAAAGTGTTAAGTAGATTGCTATTAGGTTTTATCAGGCGTTTCTTTCTTAAATAAAAATACTCCGTGTGTGATATTTTAGGTTTCCCATTGATAAATACTACTCGGCAACTCTAATGAGTCATTCCGCGTCAAAATTAATTAAAAGAAAAATAGGTAACGCCTGACAAAAAGATACGAGCAATACGACCCTCGTTATGTTCGTTCGGTTACGGTTTATCGACCTGTTCTTTTTTGGTATTGATTCCTCGTATTGTCTTCTAACATAATTATAACCTAGATTTTATTTCTGGCGAAAAGAAAAAAGTAAATTATGCCAAAATATACATTGACCTTTTGAATCAGCATGGATAATTTTATTAAGTATCAAAAATAACAAAAAAAAAAAACCTGATAATTTGAACCCTACTTCTAAACACTACTCGCCACAAAACGAGATATCATTAAGGCGTTTATTCATTTAAACTTAACATATTATTCTATAAAACATACTATTATCAATTTGTTTTAGAAACACAATATTACTATGACTATGAATTATAAATATAAACGCTGTTTGCGTATCATTCCTAGTAAAAGATATTGTGTTTGATAAGATGTTGTGTTTGTGTGTGTATGAAATCATTTCAAATATTATTCTGATGGTGTACGAAACAAACATTTCAATCTACCTCGCTGTTTATCTCTTATTTGCATTTCACTTGAGCCCGTACAGAAATGTTTGGAAACCGGTTTCAGATTGTGCGTTGGTGCTTCCACCATGTATGTGAAGGCAGTAATAATACCACCGACCCATTGCCCCAACCACGGGTAATAAAGGGTGTAAATAGACCCTTAACGAAGCCGAAAGGAAATCTCCCCGTCATTGCGGTCATTTTTTCGTTCTACACCATACCTGGGAACCTTCTACGGATCTCCTTAGAAGGTTCCCAGGCGTGGTGGGTTTGGGGGTCAAAATTCTATTTTTTTTTTAAATACTTGTTTTTAATGAAAGATTTTAAGTTTAAACACCTCCACGACCCCGTACTATTCAATCCATCTAATGCACAATGTTTTGAGCGCGTTAAATTGAGTTCTACCGTAAGGGCTGGCGGACATATGGCGGAGCGCAGCGCAGAGCATTTTTCACTGTCAAACTATTATCGACATTGTCCTCATTGAAATAATTTCTAAACATAATGGGGAGGCTAACTGTAGAACTAATGGCGCTAGCATAGTTGGTACCCAAACATCGTCATTGGTTGAAAATGTGGTAATGTCACTTTATATTTCAAAATAGCCCAACTATGGTGGCGCCATCTGAGATTTACTTTGCCTTAGCCACCCCTTTATGCGCAAACCAGCTATTATTATTGTCGTGTTAATTTCAGATATTATTTAATTGAGGACAAAGTCGATATTAATTTGACATTGAAAAACGTAAAGTTACTTATTTTGATGTACAGAATGCTTGGTGCTGCTGACGGCTTCGTGAAGGGTCGTCGTTTATACCTTGTATAAACTTACAGATATGAAGACGTGTTGTACCCTATTTTATGACACATAATAATTACATTCAATGTTACTATTTATAAAACGTTATGTTAACAATTTTTAACATAATAAATGTAGCTAACTAGCGACATGTGCACGGAGTGTTTAATTTTTTCGCTCATGTGTACGTATTCGTAGGTGGATTAAATTAGTTCGTAACCTATGACTGGACTGACATTAGCTTAATGTGATATTTAATATTTATGACTGGTAATAAATGTAGTTAGTTGTATGGATTTACATTTCTGAAAGTAGGTAGAATTTTGTTTGTTTTATTATAATGCTTGACAATACTAGCAAATGACGAAAAATGTTCAATAACGTAAATTATTGTAACACTAAAAATTCAAATTAAAAAAACTCACTTAAATTACATTCCCTTCCTATATTTGTACTCCCTAAGACACCCAGAAAGCAACCCGGTTTGCATGATTCCTATCTTGGCGTTTGGATAAACATAATTTCGATATTAATAAACTATATCTTTTTCATCATTTGCTAGTATCAAGAAACAGTTTTATTTGCATTTAATAATAATTTAGAATTTGGATCCGAGCCTAAACAAGTATCTGAAATATTAGTCCGTAATTGTTATGGTAATGATGTGATAGACACCATGTCACTATTATATGATAGTTTCTTTGATGAATCACTTCATTATGTATTTTATCCCTCGATCAAAAAATATATACCTAGGTTTAAGGCCTGATTTATAACTGTTAAATACCTTTTGGCAAAAATACAGCTAGGTATGCTTAAATCAATATTATGAAATTTGTATATACAGTTAATAATGAGGATGTTTGATTGCAGGATTTCTGAACATACTAATTATATTTTGTCTTATGTTATAAATGTCTAATTATTTAAAATTAAATAATTTAATGATTGAAAATTGATATGTTCTTCATAGTCGATGTAACCGTAATCGAAATAAATGTATGAACAAACAAATAAATCAATCTTGATGTATTTTAATCAGTTTTTAAACGTGTTTAATATCCCACACATTACCAGAACCTTAAGGGTGAGTTCACACCGAGACGCGTCGCGAGAGACTCAAAATATAACTTTATTTACTAACACAAAAATATACAAATTTTATTGTTAGAATCTAGAATACGTTGCATTATACAGCGCTGCGTCTCGCGATACCTCGCGGAGTAGAGCGATGCATCACGACGCAGCGGTGCATTGCCGGCCGGTACGCGCGGCGTGCAATAGCGGCCCTGCGCCTCGCGACGCCGCAAGGCGAAGCTTGACGCCACCGCGGGTTGGTACTTGTCTTGTTCTCATGACTGCGGGTGAACGCGGCTGGGCGGGTGCACGCGGCGAATGTAGACACGGGACGCTGCGCAGCGAGGCGTCAGCTGCTAAAGATTTTACGATGCACCTCGCGACGTTGCGATGCGTCTCGCGGCGCAGCGCGAGATCACTGGCCTCTTCCAGTATCGTCGCGTCTCGATGTGAACTTACGCTAATTAAAGAATTGCTAGAGCGAGAGCTGGCAGCGTAGATTGTACGTTATTTTATAACAAATGAGATTAGTTGTGTTCTGCCTTGAATACAATGACTAATTCAATACAAAATAAAGGTATAAAAAAAAACATAATGACTCACTTCTGTCCCGATTTTTTTTTCTAGATTACAACCCCGCCTGTCCTCCCAAACCCAACCTCTGTTTCAGGGGGCGGCAGCAGGCGGACCCAGCCGGCAGCATCAGGTTATAGTAATCAGAACAGATAATGACCATTATCTTCGGGACCATGATACTAAAAAATAAGGACATTCAAGCAGTAGCGTATTTACCGTACTTTACGCCATTGGCCATGGCCAGTGACAGGCACTATTATTCTTCTAGCCTGCCGACACCTTTTATATTTTTGTACTCATGGTAAAAAGAAAATCTAAACTATCCAGGATGCTAGAATTTTCTACCTCTTTCTTACAAGTAAATTCTCTTAGATATGCCAAAATATTAATGCATGACGTAGAAAAGGAAGATAATTGTCCATCTACATGATTGGTGAAATGAAAATCTATACCTATCCGAGGCTGAGTGCTCAAATGTTCAAAAGTGCAAGTAATGTTCTAAGTGAAACAAATGCTTTGAGATTTGTATTTTTATTACATACAAAATATCACAAATTCAACCAAAACAATTTTGCTTCTAGCGACGACGACAATACATTTTAATTTTTCAATAAATTAGTTAACAATTAATACATCACCAATCATAAACTAGAAAGCAGAAGTCACTATGTAACTACACAAATTAACAGAAACGATACTTTATCGTATTATTGAAAGCCTTTAACATCTATTCGAACTACAAATGATTTCGCTGCCCAACAATATTGTATCAACTTGTTGACAAAATTACGCTATCACATACATCAGACTAAACATTTCCGATACCTCATTCGAGATTTCAATCCTTTTATTATGAAAACTTCCAAAAGACTCCATAGGCTTAATTTTTTTTAATCCATATTTTTTTTTTAAATAGACACTACCTACGTCAAACTGTTATTAATTGTATACTGTTAGTGGTGAGATATACTTACGAATTATACTAAATGTTGAGATTACTGAAATGACTAAAACTATTGTCATGAGAGTCCCAAAACTAACGTTCAACAACTAATGGCGTAAGATCCCGTAACTGCCAGACCTGTAATTTTATAAAAGCTGAAATTTTCTGCGGAAGTAAGATCGATTAGCTATTACAATATAAAAAGTTGAGTTGTGGTGGCTTTGGCAGGTATCTACGTCAGCTGCTAATTTAAATCATGTAAGGGTTTGATGATTCATCTCCCCCACTGGCAGACACTGTGTGATTGAAACCCTTCGCCAAGATACTCGTACCATTTAAAGTATGATAAATTATAATTGAACCTGTTTTTTTATGAAATCTGAATTTTATAGGTATTATAATTATGATACTTGGGCAATTATTGGAAGCTATTTACCAAGGTGCCAGACACTTGATGGTTCAATCCCACTGGCAGACACAGTTTTTATATGAAAAACAAAAAAAAACATTCTTAATAGTATGACGGAATTTAGCAGCTATTCAGCACAGCTTAGTTACTGCCAAAGCCACCACGACCAACTTTTCATAATAGCGTATCTTTCTTTTCAGTAGTTAGGTACTTCTGCTTTTTAGTTAAGTTTTACTTTTATAAAATGACGTTCACGAGATTCTGGCGTTTACGAGATCTCCCCTTATAATACACTACACACTAGGATCTTTTTGCGTGTAATCTAAATTGAAACTAACGCCGCCATCTTGCTTTTTCAATACATTGAACAACCAACAGCGCATCCGTCAACAAGATTCGAGCGCTAAAATATCCATGTAACACTAACAACGATACACGCAAAATACGCGCGAGTTTTTGACGTGGAGTTGCGGACACCAGCCCGTTATACAATACAATACAACACTTTAACAATGATAAGGTCTCTAACATTATTTTTACATTATGACTAGGTTAATAAGCTACACAATGTAATGTTAGTATGACTTGGTAAGTCGCACAGTAACACCAAAACGATTTCGCTGCAATTATCACATTAAATTTTATAAATGTCCATCGTAATTGTTTTCATAACATCCCCATTCAATATTACCTTACCAAGAGACTGTTTTTTTTGCGGTCCCTTCACAATTATTTTATCTATGACAGTAGCAACTCAACAGCAACGTTATAGTAACGAGAATAAAGGTCAATTTGGATTTTGACAGTGATACTAGATCAGAGATAAAATAACTGGGACTACATAATATCAACTGCTGACAATGGTTTACTGCCCGTAGTACCACCGGGATTGGTACATAAGATCAACAATCATAAACTCAACATTGAAAATCTCAAAACCATAATTATAATCGGGTAAATAAACTTCCCTACCACTGGTGTTGGGCAATAAACTGCTGACAATTAGCACATAACATGACTTATGTTTTCGCATACATAGTGAATAAATAGTTGATGAGTAATATAGTGAATGGGTATATTATACAAAACAAGATAATTTTCCATGTAGTTCATTTGGTGTTGTTAGGGGGCGCGGCGGCGGCGGGCGTCTCGTCCAGCAGACAGCCGAGCTGCGCCGCGTCGGACACGGGCAGCGAGCAGGCGAAGCGCCGGCACACGTACGCTACGGGCACGTCGCCCGCCGACCAGTTGCGGCTCAGCACTGGGGAACATTACAATGCTATAATAGGCGAGACGACAAAAAAAACTAATTAGTCCGTCAGTTGGATTATCAGAAAATAATTGACCCGTGTTTTTTCTTTTGTTACGTAAATGAAAATTGACGAAGATATGACGCTTTTAAAATTCTCATTACATCACGCCTAGGTATAATTTTTAGCTAGCTCTGACGTCACGAGCGAGATAGCGAGACAAAGACAAAACGCATCAAAACTCGGGAATTTTGATGCGCACTCGCGCACGAAGTGTTCCGTACCATTATCTGTACAACACAATACAAACGGTAAACAAATCACGTTTATTGTATGGGGGCTCCCATGCAACAAATGTGATTTTTTTACCCCTTAAATATTTATTTTATTCTGTTTTTAGGGATCCGTAGTCCTGACAAGGAACCCTTAATAGTTTCGTCATGTCCGTCTGTCTGTCCGAGGTTTTGCTAAGAGATCGTTAGTACTAGAATTCTGTAATTTTGTAAAGGTGTGTATATCAATAACGGCGACAAAGTGGTAAAATAAAATTTTGGAAAATATTTTTTTTAGCGTAGCTCCCCTACCTATGAAGTGGGGATGAATTTTGTTTCGTCGTCTGCCCCATCGTGTGGGGTATCGTTGAATAGGCCTTTTAAAATGACTTAGGGGTTGCTAATACTACTTTTCAATTTAATGCTCTATTTACGAAAATTAAACTTTAAAGTGCAAATTTTTGTTTCAGTAGGGCGTCCCCCCCTCTAAAACCTGCTGGATTGAAAAACCTGGAAAAACTCATGATGATAGTGCGTTTCATAAACTTTAAAAGAAAACTATAGCGGTTAAGATAACTTTATCAGTTTAGCAGTAATAGTCGTAGAACTTGGGTGTTGGAGAATTTTGTACCAAATACAAAATCCTTAGAATAAATCCTCTAAAGTGACTAAGATGAAGTAGTTGCTTAAATATAACGGGCTACTACGGAACCTTATACTGCGCGTGGACCGACACGCACTTGGCCGGTTTTATTAATTAGATAAAACAAAAAACTCGTATATAATATTTTTAGATAATCTAGCTGACGGACTAAACACATTTACATTCTTTTTAATCAGTCATCATCCCTATCAAGTGCGAGTCGGACTCGCGCACGAAGGGTTCCGTACCATTATCAAAAAATCACGTTTGTTGTACATTCACTTCAATATTCATTTTATTCTGTTTTTATAGCGTATTTGTTGTTGTTATAGCGGCAACAGAAATACACATTCTGTGAAAATTTCAACTGTCTACCTATCACGGATCATGAGATACAGCCCGGTGACAGACAGACGGACGGACAGCGGAGGCTTAGTAATAGGGTCAGGTTGGTTACGGGTACGGAAACCTAAAAATGAACCATAACAGAATAAAGTTACCGGCGAAGGACTCGGTGGCCGGGTCGGCGACCGCCAGCACGCGGCCCGGCAGGAGGCGCGAGCGCACCGCGCGCACCAGCTCCAGCGTGCGCGGGTCCGAGCTCCCGCCCGCTATCAGCACCTGCGAGAACAACATAAGGCCGGTTTCTAATTATTGTTTTCAATTACGAAACGCGTATAAGCGCGTTTAGCTACACGATCAACTCGTTGACGCGCATATAAGATCGTAAAAGCGCGAGCCGCGAGAGACACCTCCCTGCATGCTCGCCCACTTACCCCAAAAACCGAACTCGATTTCGGTTTTTTGACAATACGGGTTTATACGCGCTACAAAAATATGAATTACTGAAAAAATTACCTGTGTCTCGGAGAGCACGTCAAGTCGTTGGTATTGCGTCTAGCCTTTGACTTGGCCGATCGCCGACCTATTTGGACTATGTGGATGAGGCAAAGGAGAGCTGCTCTATAATAAATATCGCCTAGGACTTGTGGTGGTCTCCGTCGAAATTCGCCGCCGTCATCGAAACTTTGTCAGGACGATATTATTTTAACAGTTATATAATATGAAAACTGATCGGTCCGTGAATTTCCACTGATAAGCACGTTTATATTAACCGCTACAAGAAAATTCGACACATGACCATTATGGTCATGTGTCGAATTTCATCGAATCAATACGTCTAATAACAATAATAATGTATGAAGACTAATAACGTTTTTGTATTTATTTTCTCGTTTTGAGTTTCTTCAGCCTCTCCTGCTAGTTAGCTGTGCCCGATAGGATCCAGAATCATCATTTCAGCCGAAAGCCGTCCACTGCTGGACATAGGCCTTCCCCAAGTGTCGCCACATTGACCGGTCCCGTGCGACTCGCATCCAACGGATTTCCGCAACCTTCACCAGGTCATCGGTCCTCCTAGTGGGAGGTCTTCCAACGCATCGTCTTCCGGTTCGCGGTCGCCACTTCGCCAGAAATTTTCGGCCCCATCGGCCATCCGTTCTGCGAGCAATGTGCCCTGCCCACTGCCACTTAAGTTTGGCAATTCTTCGGGCTACGTCGGTGACCCTGGTTCTCTTGCGGATGTCTTCATTTCTGATTCGATCACGCAAAGAAACTCCGAGCATAGCCCTCTCCATTGCCCAGAATGATTGATTGGGTCCAGAATGATATCATTATATTTAAATTACCATCACACATGGTGGAATGCAATAAATGACTGAGTATTGAATGTACCTTATAGGGAGAATCATTAAAGAACATGAGCGCAGACATCATCTCAGGGAGCGACGTGGGGGCATCGTTGAGTCTCTTAGAGAAAGCCTTTAGTATTATCATGGCCATCTCCCTCTCGCGGTTCCTGCCGTCAGACGTCGCGTTCTTGTCTGCGTAGGCCGCGAGGCGCTGCAAGTTGTGGCAGGCCACGCTGTTGCCTGATGGCTCGGCGCCATCTTGGTCTGAATTACATGTTTCAAGGAATTAGATAACAAGAAAACTGCAAGTTATATGTTCGAGCGTTGAAATAGCGCATCGAGAAGGTTTAAGTGACAGAGGCATACTACAAAGCTGAACTTTTTGTTAATCTTAATTGTACGTGTATACAACTAGATAAATAAATGTCGTGAAATTTTTTGATAATTTTAACTTCCCATAACGATGCTAGTCTTATTAGAATTTGTATCTTAAAATATGCCAGAAAATCCCATAGATCTTTCTGTAATAAAATTTTACCTTCTTTCAGTTTTAGAACCAAACTAGCGTCATCGGCACTCGTGTAATATCCACCGTGGACGTCGTCCCAGAACAGCTCGTTCTGTTTCTGCTGCAAGTCGCTCGCCCACTTCAACCACCGGAAGTCCAGCGACGCCTCGTACAGGTCCAATAGGCCTTTGATCAGGAACGCGTAGTCGTCCAGGAAGCCCTTTATCGGTTCGGCACTGTAAACAGTCACTCAGTTATTAGGAGCGAATATTACGCTGCGAATTGACACTTATTAAAAAAAAAAAATTACAACATACATTTGGGTGATTGAACCATCTTCAGCTTTATAGCAAGAATGTAATAATATCTTTTTTGATTCATCATACAAATGTTTTTGTATGAACTCGGCAGTTTTGATGGCGTCTTCCACGAATTGCTTCTCTCCCAGCCCTTGACCAGCTTGTGCTAAGCCAGCTATCATCAAGCCATTCCAAGAGCAGAGCATTTTTGTATCCAAATGCGGGCGAGGCCGCTTCTGGCGCACATCATACAATATCTGGACACTCTCAGATATTACTTGATTGAATTGCTCTATGGTCAGTTCGTATTTCTGAGCTGTATCTTCCTTACTACCGTAAATTATCAAAACGTTTCGATTGGTAAGTTCTCCATGAACGTCAGATCTGGGATCAACATTTCCATCCTCTTCAACACTGAAGTAGTCGCAGAAAACGTCCAAGTACGAGACTGAATTAATTTTCTTGTCTTCCAATAGAGATTTTAGTTCCTCGTATTCCCATGTACAAAACGCTCCTTCTGTTTTATGAGCAGCTCCGAACTCTGGGTAAGAGTCGGCATCTTCAGCACTATAAAATCCGCCAGATTCGTGTCTTAGATCTCTGTTAACATATTTTATGATATCTCGAACAACTTCAGCGTAAAACTTATCTTTTGTCGCGAGGAAAGCGTCCGTGTAGGCAACGGTCAACTGTGCTTGATCATAAAGCATCTTTTCGAAATGAGGCACATGCCAATCATTATCGGTCGAGTATCGCGCAAAACCACTAGATATGTGATCGTGAATACCACCCTTCGCCATTTTGGTCAAAGTGTAGAGACACATATTCAAGCATTGTTTACCTTCTTCATTTTTTTTGTCACGAGCATAATAATGGAAAAGAAAATTAAAAATCGAAGCATTTGGAAATTTTGGTGCTTTTCCAAATCCACCAAATTCTGGTTCGTAATTTGTCATATAGCTGCGAATGCATCTTTCCCAGGTTGCGTCTCCAGAAACAAAATTAGAAGCCTTTGAATCTAGTAAGGTAATTTGTTGCAATGCTTTTAAATAACTCTGACCTGTTTCCAAGAAGTTTTCATGATTAGCTTTCCATTTCTTGGCTAGATCAAGTAGTAGAGATTTGAACCCCGGCCTGCCCCAATGGTCTTCAACGGGGTAGTATGTACCACCAAGAAAAGGGCGTAAGTCTGGCGTAAGGAAGACTGACATTGGCCATCCACCACTACCAGTTGTGGCTAGTATGAATAACATATAAACTCGATCAATATCAGGTCTTTCTTCACGATCTACTTTGATGTTTATGTAGTGTTCATTCATTATTTTCGCTACTTCATCATTTTCAAATGATTCTTTCTCCATGACATGGCACCAATGGCATGTAGAATATCCTACTGATAGGAATATAAGTTTTTGTTCCTTCTTAGCCTTGTCAATGGCTTCTTGACCCCATGGGTACCATTGGACAGGGTTGTGAGCGTGTTGAAGTAAATAAGGAGATTTCTCAGAGATTAAACTATTTGTATACTTTGGTTGTTCTGTAGGTGGAGCATTTGGAGTTGCCATTATAATCTTATTGTCACTGAAACTCCTTGTGAGCTGCGGGACTGCTATGTTATTCGGTCCAAATGTTGATAGCCTGAAAGAATGAATAAGATACATAAAATATGGTTTCTTTTCTTACTTTGAAAGGAAGGCCTGACAGTGACTGACTTTGACTGTCAGTGTCCGTTTGGGTGTTTATCACTACATATTATAAAACAAAGTCCTCCGCCGTGTCTGTCTGTCCCTATGTATGCTTATGTATGCTTAGATCTTTAAAACTACGTAACGGATTTTGATGCTGATTTTTTAAAATATATATAGAGATTCAAGAGGAAGGTTTTAATATATAATATAATTATGATATTATAATATAATTTGTCAAGCAGGCGAAGCCGGGCATCAGGGCTAGTTACATAAATTATAAAATATATTTACAGATATTTATTTACTCAGCCTGGTTTTAGTTTATCACTATCAGTCCATCAGAGGGCAGCCTTCCTAAACATGAATTATAAATACATAAGTAATATAAAATCCACGATCATGCTTTTTAGCATTCAATAATTAAAAAGATCCAGAAATAATTAATATTTATATATTATTATAAAGAAAAGATTAAAAATAATTAAAAACATAAAGAGTCCATTGAAATGGGTTATAATCGGACTGAGCGAAATAAGACGCATTGGGGAAGAAATCAGGGAATACCAAGAATATATATTTTACTATAAAGGAGAAAAGAAAGGAATGTATGGAGTGGGATTCATGGTAAAGAAACACATTATGATTTAAACAACACATTTTGGAATTCATAGGAAAATCAGATAGAATAGTAGTGCTAAACATCCAAATCCCTGGTTTCGATAAACCATGCTCGGTTATACAAGTATATGCCCCAACCGAACAGGCTACAGATGAGGAAAAGAATGAATTCTACTCGCTTCTATCAGCCACAATGGAAAATACTCACAAGTACAAGATAGTAATGGGAGACATCAACAGCCAAATAGGATCGCGTCAGGTGGATGAAGAGCGTACGATTGGCCAATATACCAGGGGAAAAAGAAACTGCAATGGCCAACATCTTATAAGTTTTGCGCAAGAACACAACCTACAAATAATGAACACCCATTACAAGAATAAAGCATCCCGAAAGTGGACTTGGATCTCACCGGACGGAAAGTATAAAAATGAAATAGATTTTATACTATCTAATATTCTCTCTAACTTTAGGGATGTAGAAGTAATAAATAAGGTGAACTTCAGCACAAACCACAGAATGCTAAGAGGAACTATTATAACTCATAAAAAGAAAGCAAGAAGAAACAAGAGAAACATACCTATACACATAATTCCACCACTTTCACAAGAGTCACTACATAAATTGAGCAAAAATCTCCCTGAAATGAGAAAACTTGAGACAACCCAACAGAAATATGACGAAATAGAAAATTATTTAAAGTAAGTAAATAAAGAAATTGGCCTGGAAAGAAAAAAGAAAGACAAAATAGGTGATGAAGCTAGGAAATTAATCGAAGAGAGGAAAACTCTGCTATATGATCGATCAAAGAACATAAAGCACATAGAAAAAATAAGCAAGAAAATCAATGAGAGCATTAGGAAACATAAAAAACTAAGCGAATGAACATAATACAGAAGGAAATAGAAAGAACGGGTGGGATCAAAAAAGCACTGAAACAACTCAAGGACCACTCCAATTGGATGCCAGAAGTAAAAACCAAAAACAAAGAAGGGAAAGACAAAACCACATCACATAGGAAAGAAATAGGAAGAGAGGCAACTAAGTTCTACAGGAAATTATACAGCAATCCAGCAAATACCGCTGAACAACCAGACCATGATCAGATACAGAAGAGTGCAATGTTCCCGCAATAATGGCAAGTGAAGTATGGAAGGCTATTAACATACAGAAAAGCCACAAGGCACCAGGAAACGACAAAATAACCAACGAACTATTAAAAGAGCCTGTCGATGTTATCGGGGATACACTAACACAAATACTCAATGAAATATTGCATAACGAACATATACCAACTCAGTGGACGGGATCCACTATAGTTCTCATACACAAAAAAGGAGATAAAAACAAAATAGACAACTATCGGCCGATATGCATGATGACCAACCTATACAAGATATTCTCCAAAATATTACTAGGAAGGATCACAAAATGCCTGGACGAACAACAACGGATAGAGCAAGCTGGCTTCAGAAGCGACTTCTCTACGGTTGATTATATACATGTCGTGAAACAAGTCATCGAAAAGTATAACGAATACGGGAAGTCCTACTACATCATATTCGTAGACTATAACAAAGCCTTTGACTCCCTCTATCACAGCTCTATATACAAGGCACTCAAAAAGCAAGGAGTCCACGCTAAGTATATAAATATCATCAAGCAAATATACAACAGAAGCACGGCCCGAATACAGCTAGAAACGGTAGGGGAGGAATTTAGGATCGAAAAAGGAGTGCGACAAGGGGACCCGCTGTCCCCTAAACTATTTGCCGCAGTTCTAGAAGATGTCTTTCAGAGAACTACAATGAGATAACCTCGGATTAAACATCAATGGTAAACGATTGAACCACCTCAGATTTGCTGATGATATAATGCTGTTTTCAGAGGAACCACAAGTCTTACAGAGAATGCTACAAAAACTATCCGAGGCTAGCACAGAGGTGCGTCTCACCATAAACTTCACAAAAACGAAGGTGATCACCAACAGCACTCAAGTAGCGATAACAATAACGGAACAAGAAATCGAATATGTAGAAGAATACATATACCTTGGCCACCTAATATCACCCCAACACCTAATGTCAAAAGAAATACAAAGAAGAGTAAACAACACCTGGTCCCTCAAGGAAGTTGTGAGGAGCAAGTCCATACCAATACGGGATAAGAAAAAGATCTATGACAGCTGCATACTGCCGGTACTCACTTATGGATGCCAAACATGGTCCTTAACAAAGTTAAGCATGCAAAAACTAAAAGTCTGCCAACAAGGGATGGAGAGGAGCATGCTTCGTATCCGTATCAGAGACAAGTGTAGACTCGAAGACATACGAAAGCAAACAGGTGGCAGATGTAGCCAACAGAGTCAGGAGACTGAAGTGGATATGGACGGGGCACACAATGCGAACTAGAATCGTAAAGTGGACAAGAAGAGTAACTGAGTGGTACCCACACGATGGAAAGAGACGCAGGGGCAGACAGTTCAAGAGGTGGGAAGACGACCTACCACAGGGGTGGAGGAGGTTGAGACAGAGTCGAGAGGCCTGGCGCGGCCTGGAGGAGGCCTTTGTCAAAGGGACAACCTGACAAAGACAAAACATTATTTAAGTTCAGTTAAAAAACTATATTGTAAAAGGAAGTCAGTGAAATAAAGGCTATTTTTATTTAATTAAAAAGATATATAATTTAAAAAGTTCTTCTCATGTGACTATTTAATAAGTTCTTATGAGTATGTTTATCATTTATTTTAACAACAAACTTGGTTATGCTTGTTAATTTGTGTCTTCATGTTGTTTTTTTTTATTTATAAAAAGCCTATATTTCACCGGAGGGCCTGCTCATTATCTAGGTGTGGATAATAAGGACCAATCCTTATCAAAAAGTTAGCTTATTAATGATGACACAATTTCCTTTGGAGGATTTATAGATTGAAGGATAGGTGTGGGTTTAACTGTAATTTTGTTTTCAATTTAAATATGAGCCCTGTCTATACATAATGTCAATGCTCACAATTAAACATAATTTAATCATCAGTCACTAATTACGATTGTACACAGACACTTAATCCATGCACACCATTGTATAATCCAAGTACCTATTGAAAAGAAGTTGACAAACCCTAATGCAATAAAGACAAACAAGCGACAATGGTTCCCTTCCCTTTCAATCGTCGTAAACATGACATGTAAACAAAAACAAGGTCATCTTCAGTATTACATTTATTTTATGGATGAAATGGTATGGATGCAGCCGGGCAGAGTACAAATTATTATAGAAAATATTAATAGAATCATAATAATTATATTACAAAACTAGCATACCTTTTTGACAAGCCTAAATCTCTAGTACTACACACCGGGTTGGCAACGAGCGGTTCCTTCGTAGTATTTTGATTCAAATTGAGACTTTTCAACCTACTATCACCCGTCGAGAGACGCCGCAACAACAGAGCAGCACGCCCAGTAGGCATAATAATATTACGTATGACGAAAAATCGCTTTCACAAAACGGAATTTAGCTTTATTTTTGTTTTTCTTACATAATTTTCACTGCAAACCATGACGAAATCACGACACCAAATATTTTGACGTTTGTAATGGAATGGAAGTGTTGCCAATTGCCAATAAAATAGAAAGAAAAGAAGAAAAGCAAACATTCTCATTCAAAATCAGCAAAAGAAAAAAACGATAATTTATAACAGTATCACGGAAAGCTAAAATGATGAGTAATCATCATGTAATCCTAAACACTCTTTAATTTCAACGCCTTCCATGGTACGACAATCCAATGATTACACTGGTGCTAGCACTTGCTCTAAAAGAACGCGCAGGCGCAGATTATGTTATGATTTCAGAAGAAAACAAAACTTTTTTACTAAATTAATAACTACTGTTTTCATTATGACATTCTGTAAATATCTGGAGTTCTTAGCTAACTTTTTCTACCTTTGGGACATTAATAATAGGTACTCAAATTGTTCATTCATTTAAAGAAAATACCGTACCTACAAGTAATAGGAACAATAAGAACCCATTTTAACTGCCACACATAGACGTAGGCCGATAAACTTTTGAGCCTTAGGAAACTTGTACTTATTAGTAAAATTCAAACTAACAAAACCCAACAATATCTTACCTCCGTCCGTCTGACCAAATCTTCCTAACTTTATTAATTGCTAAAGTAAACATAAAGAAAGCTAGAAAACAGTCTTGACTTAAGCTTAAATACCACAACCGCGCGTTGTCCCGCAACGCAGCATTTGAAAGGTAGGCCTATTCTGGCCTATACATATTTCATGGCAAGCACCCTTGTGATTCTTATCAGCACGCATGCGCTGAAATCTGGACGCCATTCTCACTTTCACTGGCATACGAAGTGTTTTGACATGTAACTAAATGTCCACCGCGTTAAGAAGTCTAATGTGTTCTTGACACGAAACATAATAATAAGTGATATTTTGGAAATGGAGCCGCGTGTGAAGTCACCCTTATGATAGTGGTGAGAACGATTAGAAGAGATAAAGGTAAGTGACCGATTTTGGTTGTGTTGAAATAAGGGAAAACAAACGATTTCTGTTTTTTAATTATGTATTTGATTTAAAATATTGTCACCTTGGCTCCGTTTTTTGTTACATTTATTACACTATTTATTACAATTAGCTATTAAAACATTAAATTGCTGGGAAACATGGGAAATGAAGGTAGAGTTAAATAAATATAAAATGTAATGAACAAGTGTGTGGGTAAACATAACCAAACGAAGTACTTTTGAACATTGTAGTAGGTACCTACCTATCCTTTAATTATTTGAAATTGATTATTTAATGCCAAACTTTACGTTTAAAGAATGAATACAAGAAATTCCTAATAAACACGTGCACGGCAAATAAGCCTATTGTTAAGCGGGGTATGAAATTGCGGCCCGTTGCTATGGCAACGTCAAGAGGGTTGAAGCCCTCTGGCCCGCAGCGTTCCGCTCACGTTTCCCTCCCTCAGCTGATTAGCTATCTCGGTGCTCACAAAATTTGATTTTGCGTCGTAAATTGCACCAGAGGTCCCTAATAAGATTGCATTTTGTAGACATATAGTAGCTCTGTGCAACTCTTAGTACACATCTTAATATATATAAATCTCGTGTCACAATGTTTGTCCTCAATGGACTCCTAAACCCAGTGGCGTGCAGTAGTATTCCACGAAGGGTAGGCCATGAATAATGATAGCAAAAAAAAATTTTCGTCTGCGCCATTTTGGATTTTCATTTTGACCTCACTTTCATTATCAGCGACCCCAAAAACCTCGAAAACGAAACCCATGAAGAAAAAACTGAAAATTTTCATCGGCGCTATCTTGGATTTTCATTTTGACCTCATTTTCATTATCACCAACCCCAATAACCTCGAAAACGACACCCATGAAGAAAAAACTGAAAATTTTAATCGGCGCCATCTTGGATTTTCATTTTGACCTCATTTTCATTATCACCAACCCCAATAACCTCGAAAACGACACCCATGAAGAAAAAACTGAAAATTTTAATCGGCGCCTTCTTGGATTTTCATTTTGACCTCATTTTCATTATCACCAACCCCAATAACCTCGAAAACGACACCCATGAAGAAAAAACTGAAAATTTTTATCGGCGCCATCTTGGATTTTCATTTTGACCTCATTTTCATTATCACCAACCCCAAAAACCACAAAAACGACACCCATGAAGTTAAATATAATAACAATAATAGTATTGATTATTATAATAATAATACGCGCCAATAACCCCCAGGAATCATTATTTTAATCAACATTGAACATACACCATAGCACTGGCCTGCAAATTGCAAAAAACGTAAGGAAATTTGAATTTCGCGGGCTAAAGAACATCCACCTTGAATCCTGGCCTTGTGTTGTAGCAGCCAATCACAGCCCAGCAGCCCAGCTACACTCGCAGGAGTTACCGCCCTAAAATTACTGCAATCTATACATGTGTGCAGTTCATACACACGAAAATATGCATCAATGTGCCAATGTGTGCGTAAAATTATCAATGGGTTTAAGGCAAGTCCAGTGCTTGCCTGTCCGGCGGAGCTCCAACCTTTGTAGTAACTTCCAGTAAAGTGTTAGTTGCGTGACACGGAAGCGACAAATTGCTATAAGTATTCTAACAGGAGTTTGAACTTTTTTTTTATATTTTGTACATAATGTGATATTTTATTACATAGTTAGTTCGTTATAATGAATGCCCAGTTGGTAGGGTAGGCTTTGCCTAATTGCCTCTTAGGGACGCACGCCCATGCCTAAACCACTTAACCGATTATAATAAAATTCGCACACCATGTGCAGTTTGATCCAACTTGAAAGATAGGATAGAATAGAAAAAAATAAAAAGTCCACCCGTGCGAAGCCGGGACGGGCAGCTAGTTATATATATATATATATACGATATACATTATAATAGACTATTTCGATAACTTCGTAATAGTAGATATCAAGACTTTGTAGACGGTTAGTTCAAGACGGTTAGTTAAATGATTCAAAAACTGAAATCATGAACAAAAACCATTGAAGTAATTTTTTCATTCTGGCAGCTTTGTACGAAGTTTTTATGACTCTATTCAAATCTTTGTTTTCATTTTTAATTATGTTCCACTGAAACGAATATCATTAACTAGTGGTAGTAGGCAGACGCAGATACCTACCCCACCTAGGTAAATGAGAACATCTCATTTACCTAGGTGGGTAGGTATTTGCGCTAGTTTGGTCCTTGTAGACTACCGCTGTCTGCGAACTGTGGGCTAGTCCAGGTCCTTTGGTTTCGCTACAAGTGACAGGAAGTCGTTATCAATTTAATTAATTTTGCAGTTATTAACATTGCAAACAAAATAAGAGGGAGGGATCTTACGTTTTATAACTTAGGGACGGATGTAGTCGTAAAAAAAATTAACGCTTTTATAATCAGCAATCCCAAGGCTTAAAAATAACGATGGGGCTATTGTTTTTATAGAGGTCAAGAACAATTTGCACAGATGAATAAAAATTAGGGCGAGGGTCGGTAACCTTGGACCTTAGGATTTCTGGTGAACGATTTTATACTTAACAATCTTATATTCGTTGTTTCAGGTGCATCAAGGCGAGGAATATTCAATTAAATAACGTGCCTTATAATCTTCCAAACATAGAATCTAGTTACCTGTTGTTATTCACAGTTTTCCTTCCATAAACTTCTAAAAGTCCAAAATTAAAAGCGTCCAAGCAATACAATTTCGGTCCCAAAATCTGTCCAAAAAAAAATTGCGAACATGCAATTTTTAGATAACGAAAGTTGATGTTATAGTTGACTGTCAAGCCAGTTTAGTATGATATCGCGGGAGTTATTGTAATAGAGAGCAAGTAGAGTAGTGTGGATGGTGTTGCAAGCAGCATGTCTGTGTGGGTGGGCAGTGGCGCAGGCGGCGACATGCGCGCGCCGCCCGCCGCCACTATCCTCTCGACCAACACCTCCATGGAGTCCGGGATCGAGGCCGGGGTGTTGCCCACCGTCACGGGCTCGCTTGCCTCAGCCCGGGACTCCCTCGGTTCCATATCCCGGGCTGCTGAACCTCTGTACGACACGGATCACACGGACCTCGGCTCGGAGTTGGACGAGGCGGAAATACGCCGGGAGTTGATGCATGATGTAAGTTTACAAACACTTTTATTTAATGTGGCCGTGCCATAAAACAATAGCAGTTTACGTCATCGCAGGAATATTTGTTTAATTAAGTTACAGTTAGTTTTAAGGTTAATGCACGTTTAATACATGTGTGGGACCTCATTGTTTTGAATGAATCTAATGGTATTGATATAATGTTTTAATTGTATAGAGCTGAGCACTAATTTGGATGAAAACAGAATTAAAACATCTTCTAATTAGTTTTGTAATTTCATTCATTATTCCATAATAAACGTCTTATATTTTCAGAAATGGCGCCTCCTGTTTGATAGGGTGAGTATTCCAAACTTTTAGTTTTTCTGTTAACTCAAACGTATTTACACAACAAGGAAGTAAAGAAACCTGAAGAAATAAACTCTTGGCATTGACGATATCTTGCGGACTTGGGGTTGAATCACTCATGTGGTTGAACCGTAATATTACATTATTCAGTTGACAACGCGACAAGGTTGATGCCACGTGCGATATCTTTATAACTTATTTTGCTACCTGTTGTGTTGGTAAACAAAAACATTATTTTATTATCTTTGAATTAATTTATGTATTTGTTCAAAGCAGGGACCTAATAAAAAAAAACGGTTGATGCAAAATAAAGGGTATATAAATAGCCGAGCTTATAATAAGCCGAACCTAAGCCACCTTACTCTTGTAGACAATACTTAGCTCTATATGCCTGTGATGCACAGGCATATAGAATACTATACAGGCGAAATACAGGCTTTTGCCTAGTTTTCGGCTACAGATGTTAAATTCTTTTGCGTTGTGAAAATATAGCCTAAAAGTTATTTGTAAAATTCTGTGACATTTTCTTGAATAAAACATATTATTATTAAAAAAAAAAAAACTAGTTTGAAAATTTTACACAGTATAAACAGGTCAAATAAGCGGTGAACGTTTGTTTAGGAATCCTTTCCTATTTTATTAGTTAGTCAACGAAAATCGATTATTGAGCTTTTATAATTATACTTTTAGTTTCTAGGAAACACATGTTTCTGGATTTATTGGAATTTTTACCCCTAAAAAAAGAGGGAAATTCTTCCAACAGGTAATAAGCAGTTCGATATCTATGCGAAGGAACTTAGGTAGGTACATTTTGATAAGTTAATTATTTTTTGTTATTTATAAATGGTATGGCTCGTAAAAAGCTGGTACTGTTGACTCTATGAATATGAAATGACGATAATTATTTTAAAAGCTCATAAAAGTCGCATAAGGTATGAGTTACAGCCCGCATATTTCATAAAAAACTGTCGTTTAGGATACGGAAACAAATTTCAAGGAACACTCTTTGTTTTTGGCTTATTAAAATGTACAGAAGCGGGATATAAAATGTTTTATAAGTGGATAAAGGAGGCGGCGGTGGCGCGCGGATCAAAAGTTTTGTCGTCACGTAGTACACATTGAGATAGTGCGATACTTCAGATAGCGCAGAAAGGGCGCTTCTTATTTTTTGTGCCAGTGTTTTGGGAAACACATGAAAATAAGGCACATGTGTGAAGTGCGACTGACGTGTTATGACGTTCGGGGTGCTACTGTGAAATCATAATCATGGGCTCGAGTATACGTGACCGTATCGGGACGGGATTCAATTAATGAGTGCATCCACTGCTTTAACAAAGTCACACGTGTACCTGACCTTTATCGGCATATATTGCTGTTGTTTAGAGATTCGGTGACTCGAAAAAACATGCGGATAACACGGAATGGATTGCCAGAATGACTTGAAATCAATGACAAAGTAAAAGGAAAAGAGCGCGGCCGTATTCAGGCACCCACGCCCACGTAATTCTCGAAAATCCTCTTGAAACCTCGAACTTCTGTAGAGAAACCAACGTATCCGAAGCGGAAATTCCAGAATAAAAACTTTTTACATTAATGCTTAAATTTTCTAGCTCGCTAATTACATTTTAGAATTCGGTTTAAGTTGACAGTTTCTCCTATTCTCATCATCTCTCAATTTTCGAGCTCGCTTCGCTCATGCAATCTAAAATTTACTGCATTTCTCGACGAAGAAACTACATAACTCTTATTTATGTATGAATGCTCAAAAAAATCTAACCTACCCGAAGTAGCGCTAATTTCGGGGTGTCGCTTCACTCGCTCTGATATTCGTGTTCTTTTCATTCCATCCCTTTTCTTTATAAATTAACACATAACGTTAATGCTGACTTTTTCGTACAATGTTTGAAAAAGCCGAGGAGACATTCAAACAATAAATTATATGAAGCTAGGTGTAAAGAATTTCCTTTAAAATCTTACGGATTGTGGTGAATTACGAAATTGGGGTGCTCGTCATACTTATTTAATAAGTAAGTATTACGACAGGTCTGTCTATAATACTACATTGCTTTCGTTTGTTGCAGTTCGATCCAGAGGGTTTCGGTGAGATACCATGGCCAGATTTCTTACAAACCCTTCAAAATCCAGATTTTATAGCACAGGTGCCACCGCATAAGCGTGAGGTAAGCACCTTACTACTTCATTGAATTTAAAGCTTCCTTTATTAGTATAAAATATACATATTTTTAATTTTTAAGTTCTCATATGGTTGTTCTATCTATAAATCTTTAGTAAGTACTATCATTCAGTAGTAATCACTAAGAAAATATTTCCTGGCGGTTATTGGATGTCTTCAGTGTATTTTTTAAGACTGGTTTATTTTTCCTTCCAGATTCTCCTGGACAAAGCACAGAGTGCAACGAGCAACGCAATTACTTTTCAAGAGTTCGTCAATGTGGTAAGTGCTGTTCATAATCCATGTCTAGGAAATAACAGCTTGTGATCCTTCAGTGGTCTACTCATCTACAGAATCTTTGATCCCAATTAAGCCAATAAAATCATTCGTTTTTATACAAGTGTGTAATAAATATAGGGATATATTATGCGTCAGTCGGGCACGGCGTCCTTTACCTCCGCAGTGGGTTAGGTTATGTCCCACAGCGGCCACAACGCGTTCGCCGCCGCCTCCCACAATACAAGACAACTAAATTAAGATGCAACGCCGATTACGCTCAGCTCGCGCCCGTTCCAAACCTACACGAGTCACTAAAACCAAATTCGACATCAAAGAAGTCCCACTATACAAAGGTAAAAGGAAACTTAACGTAAACCAAAAAGTTAAGAGACACGAAACCCTCATACCGAATGGACCCACATCCTTATCGAGTCCTTACTGTCGCGTCTCGAAAGTCGATAAGGTCCGGCACGATTTATTAGGTGGACATTTATTTTTGTATGGTTAAATATATTATCTTAAATGCGTATTAACACTGAGCACCGTCGTTTATTATTTTATTTATTTTGATTAGATCTTAGGGCTTTTGGAAGGTTGAAGATAAAGAATTGTTTAAAAAATTATATTGTTAGACGGTTGTTACGGGTTTATTTTTAAACAAATTTGACACAGTTTACCTACCTAAGGCACATCGCCCGCGACTTCGCACGCCAAAATTGTGATGGCACGGCTCGGCTAATTTGCATGATAATAATATAATTTATAGTCTATAGCACCCACGAATAATGTATCTTTCTATCAGTGAAAACATTTTTAAAGTTCCAGAGATTACCCCTACATACAAACTACAAACCTACAAACAAATTTAATTCTTAAATTTAAATTTTATTAAACTCTTTAATATTTTATACATTTAATTGTTGCCTTAAGTTCAATTTTATGTTATGTTGAACATCTTCTAGGTATGACTTCTGCCATTGATACTCGTATTTTTTGTTCTAGACAAACTTTCAAGGTCTTCCTTCCATCCCAGATGTCTGAAATACTTTTTGCATCATCGTGCTCGAAACGAATCTCCGAGATAAGCATTAATTAAACGGATCGCCCGACGATTTTGTTTATGAGCTGTTTAAAATAATTAGGTAGATGATCTGATTAACCCTCATTTATCAAATTAATACTCGAATATGCCAAAAGCAAGTATCACCTCAATTAATTTAATCGGCAGAGGTAGGCGATATTTTTAACAATATTTGCATAAAGGAATCTTAAGAAGCACTTTAATTCGCCCTAATGTCGATCGTAAATTATATTCCCAGACCTCTTATATTAAGTTATTTAAAAGGGGTTCAGATGGAATCAAAGGTAGTTGGAATTGAAGGTTTTATTGGAACTGTTTGACAGTCAAAATAATCAAAGGAAAAAATCAAGTTCTATAGCTAGGTTGTAATAGAATTAATTGAGATCTAAGGATGTTAGGATGTATATGAACCTCTTAGCGGCGATCGGCGACGGCGACCTCTCGCATTCGGCCCTGGTTCGGAGCGAGAGAGAATGGGAAGCCGTCACCTCCTTCTGCGAAGCAGTCATGCTAGCGAAGGAGATAGCGGAAACCTGAGAGGGAGAGAACCTCACGTCCCAGCCGCCGCGGGAGACGCACCGGGCGTCGGGGGCCACGTGGTGGTCTCCGCCCACCGTAGGCACGGGCCTGTGGATGGTGAGCAATGGGCTAGCTCGCCGTCCGTCCGTCTTATGACGACAGGCCGTGTCGACGGCGCGTTTGTGTTCCACGCGCGCCTCAAAGAGATGTTAGCAAAAAGGGAGGGGTCCGGAAGGGCCGATACCTGCCGGGGCTGCGGGACTGTTCGAAAGAGATACCGCGACCCTGAAACACAAAGGGCTAAGAAGGAACATGGATGGGTTTAAGTCAGTAAACCCTGCTCCGCCCAGAGCGATGATGATTTGATGACTTTCCATCCGAAAAAAAAAAGGATCTTTAACAAAGTGATAGAAAAACGAAAATGAGTTAGGTATCTCCACGAAATGTTTTGGTTTAACCTTCCAAAAACTGCTGAACTCCAAGTGAGTCAAAATCATAACCTATGCCTAGATTATTGTCTGAGTTTTAAGCTTAGGTTGATTCTGAAAACTATAAAATAATGTGACTTGGTGGGTATTTTAACCGGGTGGCGATGGCGTAGTCATGAACTCGTGACTCACGAGTGAGTGAGGAGACCCCTTGACGTTTTTTTCTTGACATTTGTGCTAAGTAGGCGAGATTTTAGTGTTATAAGGTTTACTGCAATACGTTTTTAGAAAGGAGAACGTAGGCCTTAGAATTTTCACAAGTTATACGACATACCTTTCCTTAAGTAAAAAGTACCAATGTAAGTACATTTTACAGAAAAGCTTGTTTCGCTCTGAAACCTGAAAATGAACGAAAATGATTAAAATAAAAATTGCTATTATCATGCATTGCAAAGTGTCGATTCATCTCTGCCTAGCAAAGTGAGAAAACATACTCGTAGATACTGTAAAAGCATGTCAGCTTTTAACTGGCGCTGCCGCCTTTTTAATAACATTCATTTCATCGAAAAATGTTTTACTTCCAATTGTGTGGAGGATCGTAAATCAAAATTAAATTCGACGTATAAACAGACAACGAGGGACAGTGTAGGGTCGTGGGCGTTCATGATGCGGCATTCTTATGCTAATCCGAGCGAACCACATTCGAACGGGGTGGGCCAAATTGTTATTTATATTGTCACCTCGCGCTTTTTTGTTCGAACCTACCAAAACTCTCGGGCTAAATTACTGGCTGAATTCATAGCGGCTTGATACCGTGCTTTGTGATATATTGTGTCCAGCTATGTGTAACTATGGCATACAAAACAACATCTGCTGGAGAAAGCATATTTATGCTTTCTCTTCGCTATTAGAGAAGTTTCCATACTTAGTGTGCATTTCAGGTATTCTTTAGGAAGCATTCTTCCGGTTGGCTGGCTCATTTCTCACCAGCTTCAAGTATGTCATCAACTCCTCTGGTGGCCGGATGTCTAGCAGATGAAAGGAAGTTATTCTGGGATTAAAAACTCTGAATGGACCGACGACGGTCCAAATAGCTTCCATTCATAACACAAAAGCGAAATATTCTAGCCTTTTCTCACTTTTTTCTGTCTATTATTATAACATAAAATGCCTTTCTGTATGTCGAGTGTAATTTTTTGCTTAGCAATGAAGACGATCAGCGGTTCAATTTTAATTTTTCCTTTTATGTCGGCTCTGTTTAGGACTGGGTCAAAATCAAAATAGTTAATAAAGATTATGAGGAAAACTATCCACAAAATGCAGTTATCAACTCAATATTAAAATGAGAAAAGAACCAAATCTTATTAAACATCAATGACAGGTTTTCTTATTGAGGGATTAAAAAAAAAATAGTTTCCAAGAACTCTCTAGATGGCGTTGAACTGACTACGCTAGTTGGTGCCAAAGCCAAAACGCTTGGAAAAAAAAAACATTGCGTCACGTCACATACGCTTGTTGACTGACACTTTCGTTTGCTTAAGCTTCCGAATATAACCTAGTTTTCTCGCGCTTTGTTAAAATATTTTTTTTTACGTTCCGTTCCTTGCATTAAAGTATCAAGTTCAGCGCCACCTATCCAGCGACTAGGGAAGTGCTAAAAAGAAAATCCCTCATTGCTTTTTACATAAACAAGACAAAACAAATTCGCCATCAAACTGTAAAGTTTGGCGAGTAAAAAAAACTGTAAAAAATAACTTGTTTTTGTGTAAGAGATATAATAAATTTAAAAAAAAAAAAAATTGAGTACCTGCCTAGTTTGTTATTATCGTTTCTATATTTAATTTATTTTAATTTAAAACGTAAAAAGAATTGACGTGTTTTTGTAAAAGCCATTTTACTCATCTACCTACCAATAAATCATCAAAAAAGTTGTGTGAATATTTGTCTGGTTTGAATCCTGAAAGTATAAATACCTACCACAGTAAAACCTTTTATTATATAACCAAGTAGAGCAATAAAAGAAAGTGCCGAGTGCCTCACGAATACAAACGAGGTACAATAGATCGATTAGAACATTTTTAAAAGCTTGTTACTCTTTTGATAGGAAAATGTTTTCACGTTGGCGAACTGAATGATTGATGTAACAGTGGTGACTGGAACATAAGCTTTTAGGGAAATCGTACTCCCTCCCTACAGCAATTTCCTGACAGGAAATTAGTTCACTCCATTATGTTGATTTAACACCAAAATGTATAGGTATTAAAGATTAATCGCTGACGAAAACTTTACCTTCCTTAAAATCTCGAATGTTTATAAACTTATTGATGTTGTGAAAAGTATGTTGATTTCTATTCTCTAAAAATGTGCTAGTCCTAGGATGGAATTACCTGTCTTGCGTCACAAAAAACTTTTGTGAGTCGCCGCTGACCCTTAATCAATTTATGGGGCGCTAACTGGAACATGGAAAATGTATTAAAGCTCACTGTGGGAACGAGGCATACGGCAAACATAGTTCCAAAACACTCATAACATTTTATTCTGACTTTTAACATTCTTTTGTCACCCCTAATACCGTGAAATTATGAGTGTGTGATAGAAGTTTGGAAGTATACTCTTTATCTGATACGTTATTAAGCTTTTGTTAGTTCTTAGATAGCGAGAAGCTCGTGGCAAAATAATAACAGCCGCTCGGGTCGATCTTTAGGTTAAGCCGTGCTTGCCTAGGTTGGTCTGTGGATGGGTGACCACCCTTACATACCGAGTTTCCTCCGTGCCTCGGAAAGCACGTTAAGCCGTTGGTCTCGGCTGTCATTTGTAGATCTTTGACAGTCGTTACAGGTAGTCAGAGGCCCAAAAAGTCTGACAACCAGTTTTACCAAGAGGTATCGTATTCCCCAGTACTAACTGAGTTGTGGAGGTCAGATAGGCAGACGCTTTATGTAAAATACTGGTATTCAGCTGCTTCCGGTTAGACTGGAAGCCGACCCCAACATAGTTAGGAAAAGGCTAGGCAGATGTTAGTTCAAAGATAGAACGACCATAACTTAAACAATACATTGCTGAAAAAACACTATAACCAACAACAAATCGAAACTTCATGGTGCGTTTCAAATCCACATTGGAAACAAAAACAATTACTTAATAAAACACACCTCAATCAAAATTAATTGCTTTACGCATTAATCTCTTTATCTTCCCTTACCTACAAACCAACGTGTCCGTTCTCCGAGGTAATGGAAGCAATCATCCCAGATAAGATCCTTCTAATGTGAGAAAAGGTAGACGTTCCGTTCGGATCGTTAATTTAATTTGAAATAATAAAAGTTATATCCATCATTTATCACTTTCGACAAATTTATTTTTAAATGCCCACTTTGACGTCCTTCTTATCTGTGACTGGCCAGTGGGGTGAGAGCAAAAAGACAAAAACGTCTGTTATAAATAGGCGTAGGCGTGCCGCTGTCGGCGAGGCGTCAAGCCGTCATTAATACGAGGTGGCGCAGGCGCAGGCGCGGCGCGCTGGTCAGCACGGTACGGTACCGCGCACCACCAGGCCCTCAACTGCCTTTGCCGAGGCACAATCCGCACACACCCTCGTCACACTGACTAAGGGAAAACAATTACAAAACCCATGCATCACACATGCAAAATTGCTTATTTTCCTCAGTCATTAAGTAAAAATACGATAAAAAATAAATTAAATTAGACGTGTCAAAGAAAAAACTTGTGAGTACCTAATTCGTTAGCGGGTCCTGTCACGGGCGCATTCCATCGTCGAGTAAGTTTTCGTGTTCGGTCTGACTGTCCGTCCGTAACTCACACGGTATCGGTGCCATCTAAATTGAGATTTTATTGACGATTACTGTTCTAGCGACGATATCGTTGCGATCTTGGCGCCCGCGCCCGCCGCCGCCGGACCGCGCCGCGCGTCGCCTGCCGCCCGCCACACTTTGATCCCACCCTTGATGTAATGCTTTTCGAACCCTTCATTTATAATGTGGATGTGTGACTTTATAATACTGTCCACTCTTTTAAATAAATAAACAAAACACAAATGAAGGCGAGGGCAAGGTGATATCATTGCTCATTTTGCAGTTATTGAACAACATTTGATCGGAAAAAGCTTTTTTGGGAATATAAACAGTATCAGCAAGAAAACAAACATCCATTCAACGTTGGCATTTTTATTGCTCCTGGGTAATTAATGTCTTACTTACTGAAATGAAAATTCTTGCTCGTTCCAATCGCAGTGGAGCTGACCGTTGAGAAACATTTAACGACTATTCTTTGACATCGATCAGGACATTAATTTCTATATAACCTATTGTTTCGAATGCGCACAATGAAAGGTATTCTAGTGATGTCAAATGTCCATTCATGTAATGAGGTTTGTTTTCTACTAAATGCTTTTATTTTACTTGCCATCGCATCACTTGTCTTGCTGTTTTTCTCTCGATTTGATTAGAGTTTAATTGTTTCCAACATAAATTTTGCCATTCATCTTATTACCTACCTAATCTAAGTAAGCTTTACTTCTAAAAACGTACATAAAATTCCATCCCTCTGAGGGCTAATGTCGTCGGGAGGGACAAACAATGATGACGCACGGAGGTCACCGTAGTGAATCGCCGCGAGGGTAGATGGATCGTGTAATCGTTACAGTATTTTTTTTAAAGACCACACCGAAGCAAATTTACAGTAATTTCACGCGCGGCAAGTTCACACGCACCTGTGCCTTGTTGATAGGTTTGTTTACGTAGATAACTAATAAAAGGGATGAATTAAACATTTAAATTTAACGCTTCAAACCGATGAAATAGAACTATTTCAAAACATTTTCAAATCAAGATATTTATTGGCAGGAGGCATCCTTTGTGACGGCCTACAAATTATTTAACAATGGCTTCGATAAGGTTACATAACAACACAGGTGATGATATCATAAGTCCTTATAGCTGTGCTATTTAGAATATAAAATATTGTTTAGGTACGCATGCGGTCATAGCCGGAAAATCCAAAATGATTTATGTACAGTAGATAAATATTACTTAGGTAGGTATAGGTACTGAAGTATACTTATAATATAGAACTGTATTTCGGCTTTTTAGACTAAAATGTCGATTGTTTCTTGGTGTCTTGTATTCAGGATCTGTAAAATCTAACAGCATGTTACAGATTGCTTTGATGAATACAAGACTTATTTGAAAAAATATGAATATTTTGGTAACATTTATTATTGCCGTCAATTTTGTAAAACAACCCACTAGATCCGTTCTACCTACAGACAGAACTTCCTAACCTAACACAACGGTTATCTATAATTATAGGTAATTAGGTACCAGCAGGGCAGTGGTGAAGGTTCCATACAACTCGATTCCTTCTAGATTACCTTTAAAAATGGTTCAGTCAGTATTTTATAGACAAATCATATAATTGCATTAAAGATATGTACTCCAGCTTATCTCTTACAAAAATTTACCCTTCTTTTTTTTTCGGATGGAAAACCATCAAATGACTCCCGCTCTGGGCGGAGCGGAAGGGAGTGTCAGACTTTTACTGAATAAAACCCATCCATGTGCCTTCATTGCTCTTTGTGTTCCAGGGCCGGAGGGCCGCGGTATCTATTTCGAACAGTCCCGCACGCAGCCCCGACAAATTTTACCCTTCGCTACTGATAGGTACCTTCTTGTTCTTGTGACGTATTTTTTTCCGTGTCTACTGTATCAAAAGCTTTCATGTTTTTTATTCGAGTGTTTCGCCTCATTTTTTACATATTCATTTTAGTGTTTGTTTTTTTAATCAATAATCTTGATTTGTGTCCGTTATAATATAAAGTGGTTCTCTGTCTGTCACCTTCTGACCCCAAACAATATTTATTGTTCACGTTTTCTACTGTTGCTCAGTTCTTGATAATACCTATGTAATTTGGTATTTAATATGAAAAGAAATACGAGCATTTAGTGTCATCTTTGGTAATTTGGTCTTCTCCGAGTAATGAAAACTATAATAATATATAGAATAATAATACCAGCCTATTACTGTCCCACTGCTGGGCAAAGGCCTCTTCTCAACAGAGAAGGCACGAGTTTGTTCACCAAACTAATATCAATAAAATCTTCGACGTTTGAAAACCGCTATTTATTTTTGGTTCACTTACAGTAAGTAAGTATTTTCTAACCACTCCTTAATACACTTAATTTTTTAAGGAAAATCATACCAATGATGCAATCAAAATCTTCTAATGAGGAGTCATGGAAGACGATTGTGTACATTCGACCTAACCAGCATTGCAAAACAACGGTATGTAAAGCCTACGTAGATCTTTCATCCATGAATTGTATGTCAATCTAAATGAAGTAGTCATTAAAACACAGCTATGCTCATCAGATCACAAATAGATAAATGTAAGTTGACAATGACATTCACATTCGCGTCGGTGAATGAACTGTTGCGAATATGTGGGGGTGTTGATCGTAAAGATTCCAAAACGGGCCCCTTCAAGATGATGGCACGGCTCGGTGACATCAGCACGGTAACAACAAACGCTGCTCCAAATAGGAGCCTGCCATCCTACCTCGCCACGAACAACTGACATTTAAAATAAGAAATTGTAATCGAAAAAGGATAATAAAACAATTGGACAGTTACCCGAGAACAAGGCGCGTTGTCCATGGAATGCCGCTCTCTATATTTAGCGAGCTCGTTTGCGTTGTGTCGAAATGAATAATATTATATGAGAGAACAGAAGTTGAGCGGCGCGTATAAATTAGCAGATAATCGACCGACATCACCTGTCGATGCCCACGCGCACGCGACTCGGCACGGCCGCGATGCGCGCGCCTATACTTGATTTACTGCGCTATCTCCGCTATGATACCACGCCACGTGTCTCCTATCTAACATCCACGCTCCACTAAATAAACTTCCTGATTATCTGCGTAACGAAGTTTTCAAGGACCGCTCGTTTAGGTGCCACTTTCTAATCAGTATTTACAAACCTGTATCCTGTACGTTGTCGGCGCTGCAGGCGCACTCAATGTTGTCCATGAAATGGTTCACGCGCCCGATGAAGAGATAAGGCGAGGGCGATGCCAGACGCCTCCCGGACTAAATATTTACAGTGCGACTGTGAGGAAACATAAATACTGGCCGTCCGACGGAATATGTTAGTGCTGTTAATTGGATTCGTCATGTGGCCGCGGGCGATTGTAAGTATACGCACAGTCCACGATCACCGCCGAGGACAATCACGGGCAGACCTGCTTTGTTCGCGACATCAGCTGTAAACAAACCAAAATATACGAGTACCCAAATACAAATTACAAGAACCGAAGAAATTAAAATATTGTTTGATAAAAAGAAAATGGGAAAGCCTGGCATCATTACTCATTAGTCATTACACAAGAACGCATGCATTAACTTGTGAGTGGGAACGCACATGAGCGCGAATTACCATTCAAAGCTATGCACATACAAATATAGGGTAAACGCCCCTAATGCTGGTGTTACCATGTGTTTGACGTCCAGATAATAACACAGGTGGCGGCTTTAGTACTAATTAACTGCCGTTCTCAGGGAGCTGCGATTAAAACGAGCAGCGGAATCGAACCTCGACCTACAAGAAATGTCCAATGAGATGTTGTTTACTGCATTAGGATATAATGAGGAACGTGAATGAGGTGGTTATTTGTCACGGTTGTGTGGAAGCATTTCCTATAGTGGGATTATTTGTATATATCTTTAACTAAGTAGTAAACACGGAGGTTGGTTCTATATTTACAATAGATACCTACGTGATAAAAATAAAGTGCAGATGCAAACACCATGTGTAGCGTAAACAACTTGGCTTACTCGTACATAAAAATTAATTCCATCGTTATTAAATACAAGTGGCAATTTACTTTTAATAAAAGTTTTAGATTATTGTTTTGAAATATATGTATTTAAATGGTGTAATTTCACGGTGGGTGAGCAAGTGCAATTAGTCACTACGGCGACGTGAGAGTAGAGAGAGCTGATAAGGATCACATGAGGCGAGACTCCGAGCTACCACTCCGTCACACCTCTTGCCTCTACCTCAGTTCTCACGAGATTTTTCAAGTCGGATTAACAGCAAAACTGAATTAAATATATTTTCTTATTGTACTCCCAGTTCACATAGTAAAAAATATCGTCCAGTTTACCCGTTAGCCGGTTGCCTAATAACACTCATAAAACTTGCTTTAATCCCAATTCCAGTCCGATATGCTTTAAACAGAGGTAGAGACTTACTTATGCCCACTGCAGACTGCATTAGGCAGATTTTATTAATTGATGCTCGATAGTAGGCCAGTTTTGAGACTTTTGTTCTACTACTAAGCGACACTCTAGGTTTTTGGTAACCTTAAGCACCAAAAACCGATACCTTAAATAAACTGGGTACTAACGATGTGGTGTTTATTTGTCCAGTCCAAGTGAACAGTCACAGTGTGGCAGACTGGCTGGGGCAGCATGGCAGCAGAGCGGGCGCGCCGTGCGTGTTTGACTAGAACATTAGCGACGCGAGTACGCGACGCGGCCTGGCCTCCGCCCGCGCCGCTTTCTCACGCCCACGAGCCTCGGACCAAACTGGCCTTTCTTCTTTATTGCTCACTATTACCCTTTGTTCTAACACTTAAATATATATTTTTAATAAAATTTGCGTTAAGTATGTTTTCCATACACATATAAGTTTAGTACCTATATTAACTTGTAAGGCTGTGAACAGACGATGATTCAATTATTTTAAATATATTTATATAGCCGTGCATAACACTATAAAATCCCACCAACAAAGGCGCAATGCTTTATAAAATAACCTTTTATTTCACACCTAAACGGAACTAAGCTGAGTGCATGCGATCCTCGCCACACAAGTCGTTTCTTCCCCGTGCACCGTGTTACCGAGAAAATGACAGAAATAAGCCACACGGCGTAGGCGGCGGTACCGACACTATAATCAATTGTTACAGACCGCTAATGTGCTGTTTACCTTACATTAGCAGCTAAAGGAATAGACCTTTGTGACACTTTTGAAACTTTTGAAAAGAATATTATAATAGTATTTTGGAAAAGACTCTTGTTAAATACCGCGCAAGGAACGTTGGCATCCTAATCCTTTAATACCTGAAGGATTATGACGATATGATTTTACTAAGACGAAAATATTCCGGAACTTGATTTTGTATAAAATGTGGCTTAAGATTATTGTTTTTTTATGCATTTTAAAAAAATAACACATACAACGCGACTTGCTTACAACAGTAACAACACTGTAGGCTGATGAACGATTTTTTTCAAAAGCGACGTTTGATTGGTGTCTCCGTTACATCTTTCGTAATCCAACATATAAGTTAATTACACACGTATGTGGAGTTGATAAGGTGACATCACGTGTCGTGGTCGTCTCGCCGTGTGAGTGTGGGCAGACAATAGGTTGTGTGTTGTGCGGCGACTGTTCGACTGGCGTGGGCGCACGCGGCCAAAACGCGATCCTACGCGGTCGCACCCGCCCTGACCCCGCCGACCCAAACCAACTTTACCTACTTCATATTTTTATTGATTAATTAGAATCAGATATGGCGGCGAGCAATCAAGATTAGAAATACAGTCTCCACTTATTTTGGGTGTTTTACCTTTTTCATGAATCCAAAGTAAATAATAAAATAATTAAATGATTTCATAAATTCACTGGGTATTCCAAATTGAAATTACTTTAGCTTTTGGGTTGTAAGCATGAGACACAATTATTTCTCTTTTTGTTTTCATCAGTATCTAAGTTATCTAATAAACTTTGTTTAATTTTCAAATGAGCTTTTCTAATGCTGCATGATTGCGCAAAATGATCGACACTTGTGGGATACTTATCTTCGTATGCACTTTATCACGCTATTTGTTTAGACAAGCCTACATGTAGTGAAAATGAAAACGTCAAATATACATAATTTTCCAGTAATATAAACATATAGGAGCGGTAATTCTAAATGTTTCATGTTATTATCAAATCACAGTGTGCTGTGCGCACACGCAGGGTAGCGGTGGCCGCCCCCCGGGGGGCTGGGGGCTTTGTCGGCGCCCCCCGCGGCTCCGCGCTTCCATTTACGTGAAAAATTACACCAAACTCGCTAACTAAGAGCATCATTTCAAACCATACACCGTCCACATAAAACACACTTTACTTTTCAGCTACATAAGATTGTTTCAAACTAAACAACTTTGATGTGGTTGTTTTGTCACATACACCGAAAGCACCACATATCTCAGAAATAAAACACAATCTTCGTGCTACTATCATCTTTATTGTTCAAGCAATACTGATGGAAATACCTTGAACGACTGAATATCAGTAATACATTTGGCAGGTTGTACGCGGGCTCGGCAAAGTGGTACATCTTAATAAAATCTGGTGGAACGTCCTGTGGCGTCCTCGGTGGCCCATCATATATTTTGTGTCCTTATTCGTCAGAATTTATTTATCACGTATTCATTTATAAATTTATTGTTAGAATGTTACCTATAACCAGATTAATTTATGCATGCATTATAAATAAGTAATTTATAAATATCTCCCCGTTACCGTTTACATTACCTTGGAAGTTTGGATTTTCATGCGGAAATATACAAGGATATCCGGTACCTATCTAAAAGCCTGCGCTACTGCGTAGCGCTAGCAGGAATACCACGAGTCCACGACTAAACTATGTAAGTACCTACCTTTATGCGTTCCAAATTGAGTTCACAAACCTCACTCGGTTTCTTGGGAAAAGTATCTACAGGATCGACGTATAATAAATTCGTGTATCAAGCTAATCGGTGTGTCGACACAATTCCGATAAAGTCGTCAACGTTACGAAATCGATTCGTCATCGGTCACCGATGTGATCTACCGGCGCGCCACGTCGTGTCGTGACGGCCAGGGACGGCAGGTGCGAGACACCGATGTAACGCTCCGGATCGGTAGCGATCAACAATTCTATCGATTATTTACAAATAATCCGATACCGAATTATTGAACGCTATCCGTAGTTCGGTCACGTCTTCCGACAAAAACATCGATTGGAAGAGTCGTGCGGAAAGTTGTGATCGATTACGTCCACAGATAGATAATAACACAATTCCGGTACCAATAGCTGAAAATTTGCCTGTTTAATAGATTTTAATATTCCCTGTACGGGTTGAAGATAAACGGGGTTAAACGACTTGTTCACGGCGGCGCATCAGCATGCAACGCAACGTTCTCGCCGTGCTGATAAATCACAAAATCAGAGGCAGGTAGCACCTCTAGGGAGGAGCCATAGCGCTTGTCGATGTTGTTAGATCGGGTTTGATAAATACCATAGTAGTTAGAAGTTTTTTAAAGAATTTAATAAAAGCTGGAAATAGTCAATTTTCAACTATCTTTACACAAATAAACTTATTGAATAATCCTTAGATAGAAAATTACGACACCAAAAATTCGTCTATAAAAGTGTTAAACTTATCTAGCAAATCTCGTCGAAAACTTAGCTAATATTTAGCATCGATGCTAAATATTAGCTCACAAATTTTAGCAAAACTATATCGATAATCGTTACACCACCACCTTTGTTAAGCTCCATTTATAATTTATAATAAGTTAATTTTTGACAAGGCCCGTAAACCGATTATTACTAACAAGGTGGTCCGACGTTTGCGTCTCTTTCTTTCTCACGTTTCTTATAAATTGTCTCCTTTTGTAAAACGTGATGATGCACAGTAAACACACAGCAAGATGCCAGAGATTGCCACCTTCCACCCATTTCTATAATAAAGGTGTCTCTGAGCCCTCACATTTATTTATTATTCTTTACGTTTTGATCCGCCGCGCTTCAACAATGTTTTGTACAAAACAATTGTGTTTCTCTCAAAGACGGAATGTTGACAATTCCAAACATGTTTACCGTCATTTTGGCAAAATTTATGACCGTAGCTTGATATTGTACAAATACTTGACAGAAGTTTTTCTTAAGAACTTCCAAATATCCTGACTATATTGGACTGACCAAAAACTGTTAGGTAAGTCTTATTTTCATATATCAAGCTTAGCTTTCACTGGGAGTTAATATCATGTGCGGTATGTTGCGTTGATTGCCATTTATATGTTGAGCGGAGTATCAACGGTGCTATTCCTGTCTTGTCCCGGGATAGCGGTTCTCGGAATGCAGCGGAAGTCCCGGGCGGATCCCGCGAGCCGCCTCCTTATTAATGGCCTGTTTAGACGAGCTCCTTTGTTACTCGCTCACGTCCTGCCACTTCAATACACTACGTACTAATGGCTGCACTAAAACATGTACAGCATCACATACCGTGTTTAATTCATCTAACTGAACCACGTTTCTTCTTCAAAAAGAAAGCTACAGCGTCCAATGTAAAGCCGTCGCAGCAGAGAACAATAGATCGAAGGTGCACTTTGGCATATTTGTTCTCAGTTTCGACTAGTTTAAAATGACGTATCCTGTTGTCAGATTTCCTGGCGTTAATCCTGTGGATCGGGTGTTTAAATTAGTTACGACTTACGAGCGGTTTGACTCTTTCTTTTGATGTTTGATTGGGTATCTTCGGAAGGGATATTTTTAAGACTGTTTGTAATGTATCGTAGCTTAGGTGTGTTGTTTAATCTGTAGTAACAAATAGAGGGATAGTCGGTGATGTGTTTTAAAAATAATGATGGCATGAATCATAGCGTGCCGCGGCGTGAGTCAAATCCGCGTGTTGTCCGGCGACATTCGCAAGGTCGTGCTATTGCCCCTCGCGACCAGTCGCGCAGTCGCGCTGCCTACATCCTGTCTCGTATCATTAGTAAACACCTATTAGTTCACCATAACTTATGTAAAACATAATAGTTAATCTTACACCTAACTCAAGTTGCCAAATAAGCCTCGGTCAACTTTATGCTTTAAACAAATTGTTACTTATTATATGTATAAGGAGCAAGCCTTATTAGGTTTTTTATCTACATAGGCATCACACATTACATACAGAAAAACTAAATCACACTGATCCCATAAAAACGTCCCCAATACGTTTTGCAATAACCATTAAATTTTATATGATATCATTTAGAAGCGTTAAGCCAAACTAGGTGCTACGCTGTAGAATACGCGGCGCCCGCGCAGTCCACTGTGGTCGGCGCCGGCAATCACAGACGCGATCAATGACTGCCCATTCACGTCATCCCACGTGCTTCTATGTTGGGGGCCGGTTAAATAGCTGAATCAATTATCAATAATAACATTTTTTAGAGACAATTACAATGCTTACGAGTGAGCCCTACTTACTTTCTAGTGCAATCAAAGTTGATTGTATGTTTTGATAGATTCGCTTTATTTATTGTCTTGCTGCTGAGCTGGTATTTCGATTACAATATTTCTTGTACTGTAGCAAACGAAGAAATGTTAATGTGCATCCATAGCAAAATTAACTTTATTATTTGTAAGCGAAATTTTCCTCGTTTTGTAATAAAGGTTCAGACGTCAGATGTGGAATTCGCTATATCATATTTTATGATGGATGATTGTGTGTTCGCGAATGACTGCATACCTAATCATACACTCTAATAGATGAGGGCTGGGGGAAACGCTTACTGTAATATGTAAAATGTTACATCCCAGCGGTTTTCCGGTTTACCCATTATATTATCATAAAATATTGGATGTTTTTTTGTAGTCCTAGTTATTTAATACTCGACATTAACGTTCATTACTAGCTCTACAATAAACCGTAAGGAACCCAAAACTCCTCGTTTACCACACAAGGAAGTAAACTAATTTCCTTACGATATTTAAACATAACATGGTTCAGGAACAAACAAAACAAATATTAAATTTAATTTATTTTCGATGCGTCGCTTACCGCAACGGACTAGAGTAGATGATTGCTCAATTACCAGGACCTCCTTAGTCGAAACACTAACAGCAATCTCGGATTGACTACACTTTCGACTTTACGACATTAAAAATAAACGCTTTTTTGTTTCGCTCCATTAGTAATCTCGGTCGGCTTTACACAAAAGGTGGCTTGGAGTCCGCGCCTTGTCATTAGAGCACAATCAAACATTATGTTTAGGAATCGCCGACAGCTTAACCTGAGTTTTTCATCCATTTCATAATTTGTTATTTGGGATTATAGGGAGCGTGCCGCAAAAGACAAAGTAAACATTACCACCGTTACGTCTGGTCGTCCGCGTCGTCCGCGTCGGCCGGCGAGCGGCGAGCGGCCTATCAACAAACAATGTGGAGTGATAATTGAACGTCATCAACGTTTTTGTGTTTTATATTGTGCGGTAGGTGGTGCGTAATGTGAATATGATTTAGTGCGACGACGACAAGACGTGCCGCGGTGTCATATCAGAGCAATATTTTGAGACGGTAGAACCTTTTACGAAAACCTTTACCAACAGGGCGGGCGGCTTGATCTTGCAAGTTATTGTAATGACTGCTAGGAATCTACAATTATGAGCCATTTCTCACATTAACGTAAATAACATAATCAAAAGCAATTTAGATTGTAATCTATCTATGAAAACATTTATGCAAATTCATTTATTTTCATTCATGCTATAACAATGGGTAGGTGTATTAGGATGAGAATTCAGTTTAAGTTTACAGTTAACTTTAGGTTACTGACTCGTACAAGTGTCGAGTTAATGTCTTAATCTTAATTTATTTATTTAAGACTTCAAGCACAAAGTACAGAGGCGGACTTAATGCCATAGGCATTTTCTACCAGTCAACCTTTGGGTGATGCAGAAACAAGCAGTGGTAGGTGTACATCTGAAAATAATTTAATTAATACTAAGGTAAACTACAAGGATATATAAAATACTATAAATATAATAAATACTATAAATATAAATATCAAACTATTTCTTACTGTAAATAGATATTTACACGGATTGAAATAAAAAGACAAACAATAGAGAAAACATTACCGTTGTGATGAAACTGCCATCTTCTTGCGAATGTAGGTACTCTCGAACTTTAATTTTGAAAGCCAAACGATTGGTTGCCATCCTGATTTCCTGGGGAAGCGCATTCCACAGAGATTGCACAAAGAATGAACGGTGAATGAAGTCAGTGCGGTGAGAGGGACAGTGAAGAACACGGTTTTGCGATGATCGCAGACTCCTATTATGGTTGGCACAAATGTACTGAAAGTGGGTAGCAAGGTAACTAGGGGAAGTGGGAGAAACAAGAAAAGAAAACAAGGTGGTTAGCGCCCTTTGCTCCCTACGCTGACGTATGGGCAACCATTTAAGATGAGACCGGTACTCGGACACATGATCATATTTACGCAGATTGAAAACGAATCGAATGCAGTTATTTAGAAAACGGTCAAGTTAGTCGAGTTTGGTGCTGGAGGTACTGCTCGGCGCGGCGATCCCATGCTCTATGGTCCTTAGCCACTGGCGTGTCCAAATTCAACTAAACAAAGATTCCACAACAAAACAAAAAAAAACATGAGGGGCTGTGATGTAGTCTTTGGGGACTGCCGATAGAAGTAAAAACTAAGTAACTTGTGGATTGTAGGTATCGTCGAGCTATTCGATTATTTTTGGTTTGTAAAGAAGAGTTTATTTTTTGTTTTCTCGCCCTTTAAACTTTCCCTGGACTACGACAAACATTTCAAAACCAAAATCAGCTAAATCGGCCCAGCCGTTCTCAAGTTTTAGCGAGCACAAACGAACGATGACGCGTTCCATGATTTATGGGTTCTTTGGTAAACTGAATTCCTCCCATCATGGGAGAGGCTTATGTCCAGCAGTGGACGTTATTTGTTGATGTTGTTGTTGTTGTTAGTAAACTGATCCCACACAGGTGACACAAGCGGATCCCGCGGGATCAGTCGACCTAATGAATTTTTAAATTGGTCAAGTGATCCCGTTGACCAATTTTATGATTTGTACAGTCAAGTAAAAAAGTTTCTTGATATTAATTTATGTGGCATATGTGGTGATTCCCGTTTGTTAATCCAAAAGTGCTCAACGCGCCTAAAGAAGTTTTCACTTCAAAAAGCCAAGGATGTCTCAATACCGCCACGGTTGATTAACACTGGCCAGATAGAAATAATCACGCATTACTCACGTGAGTAACAGGTAACAGCAGAATCTGCATAACGATTGCGTAGCATGCGTGTTTCAGTGCTGCTGGCTTTACGGTACAGTACGGTAAATGTTAATGGGTCTTATTAGTTCCGCCACATGCCGCCCGGTCGGCTGGCGAGCGGTCGACTTCTGCCAGCGGTCATGCTTGGTGACACCCCACCAGCTCGGCACTTCTGTTTGTTTCCACTTTTAAAATCTTGTTTTTGCACTGTAGGCTATGGTCCGTTTCGTAGGAACTGTAAAATGTATGTAAAATGTTAACGGTTAAGGGTACTTTCTCGAGTTCGATCCCCACTCGGTTTTCACTTTTTGTGGGTGAGGTTCTATGATTTTATTTGCGCTAAAGAAGCTCTTTATCATAATGTTTTATTTTTGCATTAGATATGTCTGTTTAATCTTGTACCTACTCAACAAAATCAATGTAGGGACCAACAGCACCACAGCTTCAACCTATTAAAGTTCCCCATTGTGTAATATCTTACTAATATTTTAAAAAGATATTTGTTTTGTGAGTTTTGTGTATAGGGGTCTCCGTCTTCTTTCACTGTCAGAAAGCTACATTATTCGTGGGTGCTATAGACTATAAATTATATTGATATCATGATGCATATTAGCCGAGCTATCACAATATTTGCGGACGAAGTGCTAGTCAAACATAAAGAAATGTATCCACTATTTATAGATGTTTTGCAATGACTCAAGAGATGCAAAATACAGAAGAAGGCAATAAAATAAATAAAATAAATAAATAAATATCGCTAGACATTACACACAGCGCCATCCAGTGCCACACTAAGCAACGAGGCTTGTGTCGTGGACACCAGATAGTTGATATACTACATAGATACTTTTTGTTTGTAAAACATACTTATTATACATATAAACATCCATGACTCGGAAACAAATGCCCATGCTCATCACACAAACATTTGCTCCGACCGTTTAAATGAAATTAGTAAAAGAATTAAAGAAAGTATAAATAAGGACCGATGTGAAGAGAAGAAAGGACAGAAACTATAGAAAAATACATAATCAGAGAATAAGTACAATTAAAAGTCAGATACAATCAACACTGCAAATATCAGAATCGAACCGAGATAATATGAAAAGAGGAAGACCACAGAAAAGGTGGGATGGTGATTAGACAAATGCCAGGAGTGACGTGCAATTGAGTGGCTCAAGGAAGACACGAATAGAAAAAGTCGGAAGAGGCCTTTGCCGACTGGCAAACAGATCTGCGGACAGTATCATTCTAAGAAGCAAATTCTAATTGTAATAGTTATGTAGTAATTAGATCTGAATAAAAGGCTATATTATTATGCAATGACTATTTAAAATATATTATAAAACATCATGTTATTCAACTATACAATTATGTACTTAAGTCCCATCTTTATAAGTTAACAATATAATCTGACGTTAACCTGGGAATAATTTGTAATGATGAACGCAATACGAACGGTAAAGTAAACTTCTATTGTTAAAAATCTTTTACGGTCAAGTAAATTTCATGCAGTTAACCCTTTCGAATCGTTAGCAATGGATCACGAAAATACACAATTACACAATTATATTCATTGCCATTTTTAAATGGCAAGATTGCTATAGTTACCAAGTGATGTGTTACACGTGAAAGGACTTAAGGAGCGGAAACACAATACGATTCTGAAGAATGCACCCAAGAACACTCGGCATTGTGTTATTACGATTTTTTTATTATCGTTTATTTGATACAAACAATAAAAACTACCCTGCGCCTCTACATAAACTGTAAACAGCGTAAATAATGTCGACAAGATGTACAGTGGAGCTCGCTGTATGCTTGTGTGTAACCCAATTGGTCGAGTGACGCAGCTGATGTGATCTGACAGTTATTGCTTCCCAAATTGCAAATTTGTAAATATTAGTAAATCACAAGAATAGCGAAACACAAAGATGGACCCGGATCTAGGCCCTCTTACCTGCGGCTTCCGAAATCCGCGAACAAAAAACGCAAAATTGATTCAGTGGAACTGCACAAAAAGCTATATTGTGTCCCCTGTATTTAGCGATGCCGATCCGACTCGACAAATAAGGTTATATCGTTTGGAAAAAATATGGATTATTGGTTTGAGAGCGTCCTATTGCTACCAGTCGGAGGGATAGACATATTTGTATAGGTTCGGTAACAATGCAGGAACTGGATCAATACGGTGGATGCGTTTTAATTGACTATCGACCTGATTATCGTTGTTCGTGGAATGTGGGTCAGTGTTAGATGGCATCTAGTAAGCAGGCGGGAATTGAAGGCAGGATGCAGGTAATGAGAGTACTAAGTAGCGGTGGTACTGAGCTCGCAATTGAGATGACGAATCCTACGCACTTGTTATGATATCACTGTACATTATGAAACTCGTGATATATGTTCTTCGTAAACGTTTATCGACCAATGCTCGGATTGATTTACGGGTGACTAATGTCACCGGCAATTTTTTCATTACGATGCTATCAGTTGCCATTATTGTGACATTGCTATTGAGATCTTCCTTCTAGATCCTTTTAAAGAGTTCCTTAATAACTGAACTGTCTTCATCACAATAATTCTCACGAAATTATCAGCTGTACAAAATGATCCCACATAAATCATGCAACAAACAGTTTTGGATATGCCCAGATACTATAATACCGAAGTTCAGTTCAGACAATAATTGCACTACAAACTTCAATGTACACTAAAAATTCTAAAGAATGTTATCTACTTGCAGCTAAATACGTGGGCTCAAAGTTTGTGAGCATACAGGAAGCGAATCATGATGTTCATCAATGTTAATACTTGCACAGTTAAGACAAAAAGAAACCGTCGGCGCGGCGAGTGCGACAATGAGGAAATGCTTCGGATGTCCCGGCTGACGACATGCGATATACACCACTACACTTGGTACATAGAACATAGGTACTTATAGACACCGAACGGGGATTATCCACTGTGTTCACAATTGCTAAAGAAATGCTTCGTACTTTTGAACTGCAGATATAAATTGTTCAAAGGTTTTGAGTCAGTTACAATAAATTATATGCCAATATAAAATGTGCTATGCCAAGTTTCATTCGTAGAATTTTATGTCTGTTGAAGAGTAGACAGAATCAGAAGACAGATGATGATGAAGCACCACACCCAGCCAGGAGCAAGCCTGACCCGGACAAGCCGGATACACCAGGGGGCACTTTTTGTAAGGAAAGACATGCTCTGGGATGGGAGAGGAAGCCCGACCATCTGCAGCCAGTCCAGGCACATTCAGCCGACTATGCAGCTTAGAGCCATTATAGGAATATAGTGGTAAAGACAGGTACAATTCATAGGAATGAGCATTTATGTTTTGACCTTCGTTTGATTGGTCTCTTCTTCTATCATTGGAGAATCATGTTGGTTTCTGGTGGTTGGGATTCCTTTCGTTTTTGGCACGTCTTATGTAACAATATTATATGCGCGTATATGTTTCATCGTCAGCAGTATTTGTTTCACTGTCGGTTTCGCTAAGGTGATATATCCCTGGGTGGCTGATTTGAATTTTTCTCTATCTGCTGCTAACTGAATCAATTATTATTTGATTTTGTTGAAATAATGTGTGAGAGACGTTCCATGTATATATTGGTCTTCCAACTGCAGATGATTGTAGACATACATTTCATGCAAAATTAGTTTAGAGAAAATGCAAACGGCGTTACTGACTGGGCTAAAGTATTGCTCTAAATGCAGACAGAAATATTTGCATTCTGAAGACTTAAATACCAGAACATTCTGTGAAATTATTCCCGCTGTGTTTTTAGAACATTACGACGTTGTTCCTTTGTCGAAAGATGATTGCACACAATCTTTCAAAATCAGTGATCACTAATTTGCCAAAGAAACCTTTGCTTAGGTGCGAAATCGATATTACGGTCTCCGATCATCACATGATTTGATCCCGGCTATCGAATTATATCGAGTAATTCTGGCAGCGTCGCGTCGGCGCCACAAAACATTCACACTAAAAAACATAGAGCTGTCAATATTATTTACCAACTTTTATGACCATTCCATTTTGTATGGGAACGTTAATGTTAGATCGTTCTTCGTAATGCCTTTATTGGTGTCCGGCCTTGATGGTTGACGTCAGTGAGAAAGTGGCTACGTTTTATGGAGAATTGTGATGTATACTGTGACGTATACCGTGAAGTAATTACCTGTCGGCTTGTGTATTATAATTTTTAAAATAGGTACATACCAGGAATTTCTCTGACGACAGTTTAATTCAATGTCACTAGCAAGTTTGCAGAATGCGTGCAAAAATCCAATCAAAAATAAAAATCCCCTGTGGAACATAATAGATACACGTCAAACAATTGTAAAAAGGAAACTGTATTAACATTTGACCTTCTACCTCATCTGTGGCATTATTGAAAGCAGCCGAGATCGGGCGCCGTGTGTTTATTGGATAATGAGGCAATCCCGCGGCGCGCGGCGTCCCGCCTCGATCAATTGAATGATTGGCCGCAGTAGTCATAGCTACGTCGGCTGACACACGCTACCGCTTACCGCCATCTACTACTACGGAAAACTCATTTCGCATCTGGAAAATGACACTGTTTCCAAGAAAAGAGGATGACCTGATTAAGACACCGTTTGTGGCCTTCTCATTTTGGGTTTTACGGATATTATCCCCTGTCGTTTGATTATTTTAACAGAAAACTTTACGAAACATTTAGTGTGTGTGAGATCCTTTCGAGATAAATTCCAGAACTTTGGTAACGACGACCTTAGGTACAGAAAGTAATTACGGCAATCAATCACTGATAAAAGAGGCAATCACAGTCTACATACATTAATTTACAATACGTAAACATACACTAATTACATAAGAATATATGTATTCTATTATCACGTAGAAACATTCTTGGAACATCATCATTCCGGTCGATGTCTCTCAAGAATCTTACAATTCAATGTAACTGTACCAATTAACTTACTTATGTAGTATATTTATTGGTAAACAGTTAACTTGTTAATTAGGGAAACCTAGCGAATCCGCCGTGCCGCAAAAACGAATACAATTTGCTGGGGCATACCGCAAATTCAGTTGGTAACTGTAAAACAGCAAAATGACGAGTTTCCCATCAAATTACGTTGGTAACGAGTGGGGGGGTACTTTTCCGCGTTTTTTAAACAAGTGCAGTGATTTTCAGAGGCGGCCACGGTGACGGCCCGCGTGAACTAGCCCAATTAGTCGGTTGTTAATGAATGGATTAGTGAGCGCGGGTTAGATGCCGCGCGCTCGTTACTGCTCACTGCTGAGAAGCACCGCGGGTGTCGCATTATGTACAAAGGTACTGTAAACTCGTATGGATTGTGATTGTTGTGGAACCAAATTAACTTAAGGAATGATTTGTGTCTTAATTATTGTCGGCTGTAGAAGCAATTGTTATCATTATTGCAATAAAGTAAAGGCCTCGGAGGTTAAAGTTTAATGTTTAAATTAATAGGTAGGTCCGTATTAACTGTTCGTAAATGCAGTGTTTCAAACTACATAATTATATCCCATATTTCACAATCAGAACATGCTCATGTACGGGTACACATCATCATCACAACCCGAGGTGGTGCGAACTATTATTTATTCTAATTTAATCATTCACATTCACTAGCGTAGCGTTGACCTATCTGTCACTATTCTATATTAGAGGTCAATATCATCGGCAGCTCTCTACTGCAGGTTATTGTTTTGTCCAATGTTTTGTTTACCCCGCCGTGGGTAATTCCGAATAGACGCAATTGTAACGGAGTCCACAGTTGATCGATCTGAACTAGATCCACGGCACCTATGGCCGATCGTGCGTAACTAAAAATTAGGGCAAATGCAATCAAACATTCACATCGTTCTGAAATAATATTCTGAAATAATGTGATGTAGTTTTTGTTTAAATATGGATTGTGATTAGAAACTGAGAATTCACCGAACGGTGCTCAACTTGGATTTTGACTCTAAAAAGAATCGTATTTGTATTTTTGGAAAAACTATCACAAAATTAGTTTAAAAGATACCTACTTGTTTTAGTATCGTATCCCATCACCAATAAAGTGCGGCGATCATCTCTAAGGTTACGTCAGTTCTCATAGAGATCAAACACAAAATATTGACCCTGCCCGGCTCACGGCTCTCTAACTTTTCCCATAAACTTTGTAAAGCAGTCATCGACACGTCGCGTTGCCCGTATTTGTTGGGAGCGGCAAACTGCCAGTGCAAACAACTAGTGGTCAAATCCCTTAAGTAGGCAGCGGGTCAATATTTTTGTTAATAATTTAGTGTGCGGTGATTCCCACGGGCCGTGGTAACGTAAGAGAGGGCTCGCTTACAGATCACACCCTCTCTGACTAGGATGATGTTTGAACAGTGTTCGGTGACCTGTCCGACATCATCTACTCAATTTCATTGAACTCGTATTTAAATATTAAGCCCTTCGTATCACTTTCTCCCATCAATGTATCATTTTCAGATTACCAAATGTGTGATACTTGTCATTATTTGATATGAAAACTGGTATCAATTCTCTCAAGATATTTTTATAAAGTTCTGGAGAAGACTGATTAATAACTTTTTGATTTCGTCGGAGTATTCATTAAATACCTAGAAGCAAAAAGTTGGTCAATGAACAAATTAACAATACGTGGCTAAAACAAAAGATAATTATGACGTGATGCAATAAAACCGTTTGCTTATGTGCGGGAACAAAGGAGTGCCGAAAAACTGCGAATCGGATTACCACGACACATTCAAATAACATAAGGTGTTTATCAGCTAGATGTAGGCGTATGTAAGAACGTACTATGTGACTACGAATTTATATTTTTTTCTTGGTCAAAGCCTCTAAGGACTGTTTTAGAACCTGGATACTTAGGTATTCCCAGGGCTTAGTCATTTCCAATTTAGATACCTACAATGACCTACTTACATGAATCACCCTAAGTTAGAAATGATAGATGTTGATGGAAGTTTTTGTGAATTTTGCGAATCATTAGCGATGAATTAGTCGTGCGTGAGTCAATAGTAACCACGACCCAAAGTACATTAAGGTGAATGCTCCAGGGTAGCCCGCGAAATTCAAATTTTCTTACGTTTTTTGTTATTTGCAGGCCAGTGCTAGGTTGTATGTTGATTAAAATATGATTCGCGGCTATAAGACGTATGTAGTTACAGAATTTTAATCATCAAAATCATCAATGAACAACATGAACTTGGAGGGTTGTACTCCAAGTTCATGAAAGTCGATAGTCGTTCAATCGACTTTCATGAACTTGGGGGGTTGTAAGAAAATTTGAATTTTGCGGGCTACCCTGGAGCATCCACCTTAATGCGATCACTTGACTGTAGAGTTATGGATGTAAGACCCTAATTCATAACATTTTTACAGACGTGCCCAGTAGATTTCGTCTACCTTGACATTTCATGATGATCTTACTTGAATGTTAAGTTTTTCAACATTTTAAAAGGGAAAGGTGAATCAAAATGTCCATAAAATATCAAAATTAACCGATTTACAATGGTCGCACGTTTCGTTACGAACCTTCACGTTCTTAAGCTCAGCCATAGGGAAAAATGGTTCAGTAGAAATGGGATGTCGGTGTGAAGTAGCTAGGTACCAAACACGTGGTGCAAATTGCAAATACCACACTCTCCATACCTTTCCGACTAACTACAGTGCGTTTTCCCACACTTCGTTATGTAACGAGCATACCTCAGCCCATTAGATCATTTTGTTTTATAATCAAACGTGAGTAATTGCTAAATTATTCTGCTCCCCACGCGTCAATGTAAATTATCCTTATCCAACATGTTGGATTTCAGCGTCGCCGTCAAACTAACTTTTAATGGAATAAGTAACGAGGCCACAGCTGCCTAACTTACATAACAGCGGCATGGGTAATTTTAATAAATATTGCAACAAAGCTTGAAAACTTAAATAGGTAAATAGATAAAGCGCATGCTATTATTTACTGAGGAAAATATAGTATAAGTTCCAGGAAGTAATTTTCTTTCAATAAATATGACAATGTAAGAAAGTGCCAAAAAACTGAAGGATTGACAAAAAGTTATGTGTTGGCACTTGGCAACCAAACATGTTTCGTTAGCTTCGGTATAAATGGTAATCGATGAAATGGACCCGGCCGTCTGGATTTATTGAACGAAGTAGCTTTAGCCCACGAGCTTTGGCGACGTGAAATTATTATAAAAATATTACTTCCCTCTTTGAATCGGATTTTGTCAACAATTGCAAAGGCTCACGTTACTTCTTATAACATAAGCTATCAGCCAGTAAAAGTCCCGTCAAAATCGGTTCAACCGTTTCGGTGATTAGCCGGAACCAACACACAAAAAAAAAAGTTATAAGTTATACTTTCATAATTCATATGCCTTCAGTAAAAAGCTGTTAATTATTGTAAAAAATGTAAATGTCATAATTTGTAATTCGGTAAATTTTGAAATTACAAACAGATACTTCAATTTTATTTATTTGTACTTCTGGTCTGGCAGAAGTGCCTTGAATCGAAGCTTGGGATTTTCAGGACTTTAATAGTGAATACTTAATGATGTACAAAATGCATCTCTACGGGGTTGTTGTTACGTAAAATTATTGAATCGTTATTTTTACCTTTTTAATCCTAAAGTTTTGAGGCCAAGGTGTAGTTTAGCGCGAAAATTTCGCATGATTATGATTGCGTGTCGAAACAGCTAACTAATAAAATGGTAATCGTGTTAAGTGCAGTTGGAACATTGATGTAAGACTTCCAGCACAAATTGATGCAAGGCTACTATTGTGTGAACAGCAAGTGCGAAATGTGGAGCACTAATATGAGAACAGCAAACATTTGCAGGATTCTCACAGGCCGTTCTTATTAAAAAAATAATTACCACTTAGTGGATGCATGCATGGACAGTTCGTTGTAATTCTACAGCCAGTAGCTAATGCGTTAAACAAATACGTTCACGTTTTCACAAATTGCTTGGCGCCTATTTTGAGTGCACAGAAGTGGAATGGGACGTACTTACAAGTTGTAGGTAGTGGATTCGAACCAAAGCAGGCAATTCATTGATTTTTTGTAATTTCTTTTATCACCACTGCTCACAAAACGGTTAAGGAAAACATCGTTACTAAACCGCCATGTTTTAGAAAGAAAAAAATTGAAGACATGACGTTAACCAACCCGCTTTAGCTCGCCTGATGGATAATAACATAACCCACTACCTATGGGGAGGTGTACGTCTCAGCAGTGGGAACGTTAAAGGACTGCTAACTAATTACGAACAAACCAGCAAAATCACCTCGCCGCCCATTGCTGAACACAGATTCATAAGTTCATACAATGAACGGACATGGAGGAATTGAATGAAAACCTACAAACAATGCGATGTAACTCTCACGATTTCCGTAGATGTCATGTGTTATGTACACAAGGTTGACATTACGGACGCACTTTCTGAGCGCTCGCGGTTGACAAAGGGCGCGACGCACCAAAACAATAACAATGTCGACAGCAGCGGCGCGTGCGCAGAGTGCGCAAGTGTAACAAATTGTTTCACACTACCGCAACACCGATAACAACAGAGATAACTGGGTATAGGCCTCTTGATTTGATTGTTTGTATGACCTTATAGCTGTTAGGCCTATCTACTTTATTGTTGAGGGAAGTTGGTATCGTATCTCATTGTTGGTAGTTTTAAACCATATGACCCGAGTTTTATAGTAATCGCTGAAGAGGGAAGGAAGAAATATAATGTAAACTGGACTACAAAGGTCATAGTCGTTTTTTAAACACGAAATAGGCTTGCGTTTAGTTTAGCAGCAATTCGCCTGAAGAGGAGCGATGATGCGGCGAAAAACAATGCGACAAAAGCCCGGTAAATAAGGAGTTTGATCTCTATTCACCTATTGAGAATTTCAGATATGATTTGATCTAGAAATGAGGAACACTCCTGAAAAGCGTTGCGGAAAATTAGTTACAGTTATTTTTCAGTGATATACTGGATAACTGAAAACCGTTTCATTTCGAAGAGTATGGCAAATTCACGGTATTTACTTAGTGCTTCTTTCTTGAACGAATAGCTAGGCGTATACTACTGCCTACGTCCAAACGCAACATGCATTTTAATAAACAGAAACATCATAGGAATTCCTTTAAAAAGTGATTCACTAGCGTAGGTCAAGTTCCGTCATAATTCTGTTTTCAAAAAGAAATAAATGAGCGACGAGTGAATGGAAACGCGCCGCGCATACCGGAAGGCCAGAGGACATGAATGACGTCGCCGATGCGCCGCGGCCCGCTTGGAGCAGCACTGTGCCGCAATGCACCTGTGCCATAGAATAGGCTGCAGACACGCTACCCGGGTTATGTAAAGGAATTGGAAAATATAGGAAGCAATTAAGTAGGTGGTTGTAGTTAGAGAATTTGATACGAGTATTTGCTGTCAAAACAATAAGCAAACATGTTTATGATCATGATGACTAAAAAATTAAAATAAATTAGAAAATAAAATAGTTAAAAACATTGAGCTATTAATAATAGCTCAATGGTTAAATACAATGGTATTTAACTATTTTATTTTCAAAATATTTTAATAAAAGCAAATGTGCTTTACTAGCCCTAACACCAAGTAATTTTACCATTAGGTCCCTACATAGCTACCGTACCCTACCCTATGTAAGTACCTTATGGTAATTTCTTGGTGCTTTTAATTTACTTAATTAATGAAGACGAAAGATAATGACTTCAATACTGTTGTTAGATACTATTAAATTATGATAATAACAAAGATAAAACTGTGAGACAGTATAAAAACATAACCGTCCACGACGCACAAATAAAACTCAATTAAATATTCTCGCAAGTAGATCTAACGTTAGAACAATGAACTGACATTTCCGCAATAAACAGACGTGTCTATATACTTCAAGGTTTGCTCTATACTCTATGGTATCAATATCGTTGGTCAAATTGAAAAGGCAACCGGTCGTCTTGTACGTGAGGCAACTACGCGATAAACGCGGGTAGGCAGAATGAATTCATTCATTCATTACTACAGCAGGTATGAGGTACAATGACATCGGGACTTAGAGATTTTTTGTGTCACTTTACTCGTAATTACGATCAAGGTAACAAGTGGGTGATGTAGTAGATAACCAATAATTTGACAGTACTGTAGTGTTAGATTATTTTGTAGTAAGGAACTAATACTTTTTTTTGTATCTATCTGTGGAGGCTTGTAATTAGCAATTTAGTTATTGTTTTTGTTACTATTAAGTTATTAGTCTGTAAGCTTTCCTAAAATAAAAAATAATAATAATAAGAAATAACTGTTTTGATAACAGATGCGATTTGCGACTTTGATAACTTTTTGTTAAAGATTGTGTCAGGCTTTTCTTTTAGACTTAAAAATATTTTCATTTAAGTTGTAACTCGCTTGTCTGCAACTTTGTTTTCCTAGAAATATATCCAAAGCTATTTTATTTTATAAAAAATGTGTCATCTATCTTTTCAACGCCTGTTTACGTTTCACAAGCTCATATAATAGAACAATAAACGCAGTAAACGAAACGTAACGGGTGTCCCGGTGTTTAGTGTTTACAATGGACACGGAACGTGAGAATTTCGCTCTAAACCAACATTATCCGGGACTTTGGAGGTTGTCCTACGTGCCAGTACAAAGAAGGCACACGACAGACCAGATTTTACATTTTATTGAGTAGGCGGCCTAACACAAAAGTTGTCATAAACAATGCATTCTATTGGCCGGTGTAAGACATTAAGCCGTAGAACTTACACACAGTCACGTAATTATTTTTTGGTGAAATAAAGCAATTGTTAGCTCGGTGCAACCCGTGGGAAAGGCTTTTTTTAGGATTTCACTTCCCAGTGATACTTCCTGTTTAAAGAAAAGAGGAGATTCAAAGAATGTAAACCTTTGAAACAAAGAGGACATTTTTCAAAGTCTTAAAGACGGGACATTTCTGAAAGAAATAACGTTACACTATCCAAGACTAATCACAGAATACTTAAGCACAGTTTACAAGCATTAAATTGCAGTTTTCATTACATTTATAGGTTACAAATGTCTAATACAATAATGACAGTGATTAGTCACTTAAACAAATAAGTATATCATCATGTAATGCTAAACAAGCTATAATTACGCGCAAAGATTAACTGAAAGCTCAGAAAGACAAATCCAGAAAGACAGTAATATTCTCTCGCTGCAGTTCGGTACCCGACCACTTCTGCAATCGGGAAGTATGACACATATTGAAGGTGTCATCGATGTATAAGCACCTAATCGATCAACACAAATTAGTAATAGCCATTCGTTACTCTTAATTACTCTTACTCTTAATTATTCTTACTCTTAATTACTCTTACTCTTCTTACTCTCATCATTATCCACAGCCTGAATTTACCCGTTGCTGGGTAATTATAGGCCTCTCTTTTCTTGTTCCAATCTCTATTTGCCCTGTCAAATTTCTGTAAAAACTCAAGGCAACTCAAAGTACTTGAAAAGATATCATGTTTGGTTGAATTCCACCGATAAAACGTGTAAGCTGTGTCGTTCCGGTAGCTCAGTACTTACTGTGTGATCGATGGTGGGCCGACATCCGGCGGACACACGCGAACTTCCGCCCCTGTATTGTCCTCCACCCTCGCTACTAAACGCATTACCTCGCAATGAGCCCTCTAAGTGCGTCCCGTGCACTATGCGCTTCCCGCCATACCAATGAGCTGCGTCATGCACCAGACGTGCTATTTAATATTAAATTATTTACTTTTAATTATAATTTGACATTCTGTCCAACAATAGACGTCTAAAGGTCGATAATTTTACGAGTATAAGCCTGTAATGTAACTGTTCATATTCACGTGTTTCTGTAGAAAATCGAATCTTGGAAGTACTTTAAATTTACATAGGAATGACCCTGATTTCAGTGTGCCTATTGGTAATTTAAAGGCCTCTAGCTTGGGTAGCTTGAGAGTAAGGGAAGAGCAAAGAAAGAACGGACCTGGTACTGTCTGTAAGAAGATTTATGGCAAGAAAGGGGGTTATTCGTGACTGATAGAATTTGGTAGAAGAAGTAAATAATTTGGGAAAGGGCAATAGAATGAGAATCATGATGATAAAATTGTTATTAATAACACATGCATGGAAGTATACATAAAAAGTGGACTGACCTAGGTAACGTATCTGTAACAAGCTTTGGTTGGAACTACATCACGAAACTACAGAGCGCTATATTTATAAACCTCGGTTTAAAAATATCCTTTAATTTTAATTAGGTCCAAATTATCATTTTAAACTTAATCAATCAATCAATCATTTTATTATCAGGCATCTTAAGGCCAAAATTACATTACAACATAAAAATATACACTAAAACATACAAAATATAACTTATAAACTATGAAATAAACTACTAAACTGACACGAAGTGGCGGCCGCGGGTTGTGTTACGCTGCGCGGCGTCACGTAGCCTGCCGCGAAAACGTCGGTAGACTACACCCTTCGGCCAAAACTCTTCCTTGAGAAACTTGTCGAGATGTTGTGTCGGAACTCGCACCACAAACGAATTGAAGTTAGTGTTGTGACGCGGCTCCAACTTCTCGACCCTCAAGGTCCAGCTGGTCTTCACCTTCATGTACTCTACGACCCAACACATGTATACTAATTTAAAGCCACTTCAACATGAAAAAGGAAGTCCGATAAATGCTAATTGGTCTTCAACAACTGCTTAAACGGCCGTAAAGAAGTCTTTAATCGTTGGAGTAAGCGATCAAGCAAAATCGTTTGGGGCTCTCAGACATTACGCGTATCTGTTGTTTAACTTATCTATTCGGAAATGTATTTGTTGTAATTTTATGCAAAGCATTATTTAAAACGGTCTTTCAAAGTAATTACATGTTGACTGTAATAGCTATTGTATGTCGTTACATAATTATTACCATTACAATACATAATTATTGTAATTTACTTGATGTTATTTACTATTGTACATACACAATTACATAACCATTAGTAATCCTTCTGGATCGCCTACCAGCATTTTGTTTTAGGTACTTCATGCTGACTGAGTTGCTGACGTTTTTATAAGATAGTTATGACTTTGAAATACATGAAAGAAAATAAGAAAAACAGTGTTTCTGATCATCTTTTATGTGTTTTAGCCTATATATAAATCTACAGCTACATATAAGCAAAGTAAACATGTAAATCATATTACATTTGCATGCCGCAGAAAAAAAAGGGAACTTTTTGGACTAGTTTACAAGTCACCCCTCAGGCCAGACGGCGCGGGCGCAGGGGTGGTGCCACGACGGCAGGTGCTCGTACGCACGTGTGCCGCAGCTTTCACGTGCCACACCTAGGATTAACTCAGATGAATTCTTTTACCAACCACAAACACAAAGATTTTGGGTTCCAAGGGCAAGTCAAGATTAGAAAAAAATATAATAATTTCAAAAAATAACAAAGGTGTTTAAACAGTTGATACTACCACGGACTTGATGAAGTAAAATAGTGGAGGAAAGATAAACCTTTTCATAAACAACACTAATGTAAAACTCACAAAATTAAAACAACATTTATGAATGGCCGCTCTCATGATAAAACCTCGGCTGTGTTAAATATTTTCTACAGTTTTCTGAAAAAGGGCACGTTAATGTACCGAGTTAACAGATTTCATGCCCTTATTAGTTTCAAGACGAAAGAATGCAGTTTTTACCTTACCGTCGCGTCGGTGGCGCATACCTAATCAATTTATAGTCAGGTAACTATAAAATGGAGCATTCTGGTCAAGTGAACTAATGAAGTACCAAAAGATGAAATGAAACAGCTAGGACTGGTATGACCACAAAAACAAAATGATCAGTAGTGGACACAGACAAGACTTCACAAGATCGATTATAATAATTGGGAAACTAGTGAATGAAAGTAAAAAAAAAACGAAAACGTTTCTGCGGTTTACAATACATTTTCGTGTCCACCTGTTCGAGAGCATTCCGTACCTACATTAAACGCTTCGATAACAATGTTGAAAATATAATAATAGTAGTCCGGCTATTACTGGGATGATGAGGCACCTACACAATTCAAATTAACGCGCATGCCCACTCTAAGTATCGTTGTTGAATTACTTAAGTTTAGTTCACATGGCACACTTATTTCTAAGAATATGATAACTTAAAAAGATACGAATGTAGTGTCTTTTAAAAAATTAAAAATCTTAAAAACGTTAAACAGAAATTAAATTGGAATTTATTGTTATGCCGAAACGCAACTTTAAATTAAACAACGATAGGTTTTGATTCTTAACTTGGCAAAAGAACTGGCATCCATTAGGTCGTAAGTGATGCCAGTTGCAGATGCTCTGCTTTGCTTTTCCTAATGATTATGAAAAGCAAAGCAGAGGTAAGAGAAGCAATCTATAAAGAGTAAGGTAACCTAAAACTTTTCAGCTACTGAAAATAGGTAATGACGATGTTACCAATGCAAAGGTAGGTAAAACTGGAAATACTAAAACCTTTATGATCAAAGCTCTACAAATGTAAACAAGACTTAAAGTCACGGTGGAGGCACAACTAGTTCGCTACCAGACAATGGTGGCAAGTCACCGTGGTGCCGCGCACCGCGCACCGTGGAGCAAGTAGCTTGTTGCCACAATGTCACTCGACACTGCTGCTCAAACCTGTCCGCCATACAACTGCTTGGATGAGCCAGTACTGTCCCTGGAAGTATTCATTACAGTTTGTACCGAACATTTTACTGTTTATCTTCTCTTTTATTGTACGGGATATCTTCATTCACTACTGTTTGGTTAGCATGCAGTAGATTTATCCCAACTGATGAACTACACATTATGTTCGTGGTACTTCAAGCATATTATGTACTCTACACACAGTCGCTGTTGTTACCTATATCACATCCATCAACAACAATGAAAAACATTGGATTACCACTCCCCTAATTGTGGTGAATGAGTGTACCCACATGCCGTATGGCAACAGCAACGGCACGTCAATCCATGTCCACCCCTAAGGACACTTAACTTAAAGAACGCGCAAGTACAATCGGCCGGAAACGGAAGGCGCGCGTTTCGCGATCTCTCGGCGAAATTCGGGCGGCAGCTGCGCGTGCGCCGCCGCCATACCAGCTGCTATCTAATAGGTCATTTCCGCTTAGTTTACCGTTCTGTGCAGACGTCCAGTTCAATGATGCTAGAATAATTACTAAAAACCGGCCAAGAGCGAGTCGGACTCGCACACCGAGGGTCCCGTACAACCTTTTTAAAGGACAAACTTAACTTTGCTGTTCGATCCCATGAAACTGCTATTGCATCAACCGCAAATAATAAGTTTGTAATAGTAAAATCGCATTTTTTTTTTGTTATTAAACAACATATTTACGGTTTTCAAATTTTTCCTCTATACATGTGCAAAGATGCAAGACCTTGCTTTTTGCCAAACTTTCGTGATTCTAGGTCAACGGGAACTACCATATAGGTTTTCGACCCAAAACCTAAAGGGTACTTCCGGTTGACCTAAGAATTGTCAATTTTGGTTAAAAGCAATATCCTTACAGCACAAGTAAAGGGAAAAATTCGAAAAATAAAAGTTGAAAATTAAGGTACATTTTGGTACTTACAAGTTTTAGCGAAAATCTAAATTTGCCCATATCTTTTTATCGTGTTGACTCAGGACCAGGAGTTGATTTTTATACCTTTTTATACTTATCTAATAGGGACCATTTATTCCTGAGAAAATCGGTGGTGACAGACGGACAGATAGAGGGGTAGACGGACAAGAAAGTGATCTTATAAGGGTTCCGTTTTTTCCAGTTGAGGTACGGAACCCTAATAAAATGAGATTGGATTCTATACTTATTGGGGCTAGGAACTTTAAATAAGGGGTCGAGGGCTTTCAAAGCCTTTCCTAGACTTGCTGTAGACGGCGTGGAATTTAATAGAAGAAAAAACGTTTGCTTGCAACAGACTTTTTGTACTTGCAATACTATACACAACTACACCCTCATAATACTGCTCAAACTGAATCCATTTGCATGCTGTTTTTACATAATGTTTCAGTTATATTTAGATTATGAATTTATGTATTAAAAAAATGCAAGGCGTCGTATTTTTAGTTAGTCTGCAGGGGCGATACCGAGGGCTTCCGTCAATTTATCACCTGGATTAGAAAAAATGATCTCAAGGGACAGTTGATTGCTTAAAGGGAATAAAAAGACAAATGAAAAAAAGATGTTTTAATGTCGGGAGTTCGGGACTCATGAAAGAAAACGTGTCGCGGGCTTAAAAATAAATATTGATAAAAAATGTTCACGGTTGTTGCAATAATTTGTACTTGATTGTTTTAAATCTAAACGGAAGCATTTACAGCTGTCCCTTCGTATTTTTTTTTTCTTTTCGAAAATAAAAGTAAGTATAAGAAGCGTGAACTTTTTTGGACGATGACAAATATCTCTTGTACCCGTCGACCATCATTAAGCCCTCGTGTTCGCGACAAAAGGAAATTTAATAAAGCCCCACGATTTATGTACTCTCCTGCCGACTACAGGAAGTATCACTAACGCAAGCTAGACATTAAGTGGTTTCCTCCGTGTACAGTTTGCGGCGATTTTTAATTGACACTTAACCTGATTTCAGCTCTTTGTCAGCAAAGCAGAGAAGTTTTGTAATTTAATTGTCAATAAACTTCCAGTATAAATGTAATAAAAGAAGCCCGTGCTTCTCGGTTTTAACTGGTTTTCTATTCAAAACTTTCTTGACAGAACCCATTCGTAAGTAACGGGAAGCCACAAGTAGCCCCATCAAACCGTTTTTTGCTGAATCACTTGAAGTTAACCCCTCGGCTGCGAAGTGCATATGTCAGTAAAACGTAATTCGATTACACTCAGGGCGCCTTTCCATCTGTCGAGCCCCTGAGTCGCGAAGGACGCAAAAAGCCACGCGCCCAAATACCGTCTTCCGCCAACCTGCTTCCGCTGCTCAAACATTGCTATCGCTGTTAATTGTTGATATCAGCTTTCTTAAATGCATCTGTTCGAGTGTTGGCATTATTCTTTGGGGAAATACTACAACACTAATACACCTTTACACTGGAACTGAAATTGAATTTTGTATTCAAATTGTTCACTTAACTTAGTTCCTATTTGGGTTATTGGCATCGCCCCAATCTATATACTGTACAAATAAATAAAATTGAATTGTCTGTTTGTAATTTCAAATACATAATAGCTTTTTACTGAATGCATAAAAAAGTATATACGGTACTAAAACATAAATGTCTGTATCGGCTAATCTCCGAAACAGCTGGACCAATTTCGACGGGACTTTTACTGGCAGATAGCTAATGTTATAAGGCGTAACTTTTTTTTTCGTAAAAAATTATCAGGGTTCCGTACAAAAACCAAATTAAACCCTTGAAATCCGATTCACATAGAGAAAAAATATTTTTATAATAATAATTGAACGCGAACGAAGGTCGCGGGCAACAGCAGTGCGGTCTAAAGTGAACAATTTTGACTAACTACTACAACTAAACTAGACTACTACAACAATAGTACAACAACGAAGAACTTTTTCTAACAACTACTTTCTAACAGTTTTAAATGCGCCTGTTATCTCCGCGATCATATACCTGCCACGTATACCAGACAGACAAAGAGGCGATCCTTGAGTAAACCTTTCTTTTTCAAAAAGCCGCACAAAAACACACTTTATTTACAGAATACAGATGCAACATATCGATAACAGCGTTTTTGAGTGAAAACATCCGAAAAAGCGAGTAATGTGTGCATCTGGTAAGGAAGCGTTGAAATATCGTATCGTCAAGATACGCTGCGAGTTACCCGAAGCACCCCGAAGGTAGAACTTTCCGTTAGGAAGCACGGGCCGAAGCTAACTGCACCAATATGTTGATGTTATTTTTATCTAAACACGCACATCGTAACTCTTAAGTATGTTTATGTCGTAGTAAACATGAATGAAAGTGTCATCATGTGAGCTTTATGGACTTTTTTATCGCATCATATTTTGGTTATTGTTTTATTTTTACGTTTACGGATACTTGCGTAAATTATGTTAATTACGTCATATAAGTAATCAATTAGGGTAAAACTTTTTCTCATTCAACTTTGCAACTTTTAAAATATTTATTAATGTATTCGTAATACAAATACTTATTCGTTACTGTTAGCCTGTATCATCCCACTGCTGGGCCTCTCCCCATGACTTCCAAATTCTTCAATTCAGGGCCAATGTGGACCACTGGTTTTGTCGAGCTCGTCCCGCCATCAAATCAATACAAATACTTATTGTAGATACAATATAATTCGCTGTGAATCTCATAATACAGATTTTATCACTTTAGCAGATTGCATAAATAACCCACAAAAACTGACCCATATCCTTTTGTTACAGGTATGTACGCATCTCCAATTCCACCGGCAAGTATTAACACATTAATTACAAGAATCCCCGTGTAATCTTATTACAATGTTTGTTAGAAGCTTGTGTAAAACGAGATTACTGTCCTTTTACGACCATGATCTATTGTGCTCCTTTGTAATCCTATTGTCCCAACACGCGTTAGCGCCTGGCGAAACCACCTTATCTCCTACTTATCTCGTTCACGGTAGCAGGAATAACAGATTTACTAATCTATTCACTTATTCAGTTACTTCCTTATCAGCTGTCCCATCGTATCTGCTTGTATTAGGGATGGTATCAATTTGCGATAGAATAACATTATCGAGTTTATAGAAGCTCCTTTATCTGAAATGAGGGCCTATCTTTCTGTTTGCTCCTTGGGTGTTGTGAAGTCGCACTTAAAGGTTAATAGTCGTTAAAAGTTCTATTGAATAAGAATTCTAATCTTGTATAGTGAAAACAGCGATAGCCCGTCGATGGAAAGAGCCATAAGATCGTTTGTTGTAGAGCAACCATCGATCGAGGTGCTTTCTTACGATGTTTCCAACAGGTGTTTTAAAGAAATTAATAATTTTACATGTCAATTTCAAATGTCAGCATGTTTTACTTAGAAGTCACTGTCCCAATCGAATGAACAAATCGGAATATTCTTTACATGGTATAAAACAATTAAAGTCGCTCCCACTGTAATCTGAATCACTCTATCTATACTGAAAGACCTAAGAGAGTACGCTTAGGTTTATATGTATATGCTACATTGCACCCGTGCGAAGCCGGGGCGGGTCGCTAGTGAAGAATAAAAGCGAATTTGGCCATGTTACGTGCCCAAAGCTGCCAAATCTTTTCATTAAATCCTTGGCGACTATGTTTACGAATGTTATAAAACCAAAATGTGTTCTGTATCGATCATATTATTCATATTTAACGGTGGCGGCTGACAAAGCCAATCCATCAGTATTTGGGCCAAATCTCTAACATCTGTTGGGCAAGGTGTCTTTACTTGTAAAGTAACTATTCAATTATATTTAACACACGTGCGCCCGAATATCAACTTAACGCTACCATTTTTTCTTTAGTTAAATTCCAAAATTAGTTTTAACGCCACAATATATTTGTTAAAATTTGCTTTCACAATGCCCAAAGTTATATATGGAGAGACATTGGATTCATGATGTAATGGATATTATTGAAAAAAGTTCGATTTCAGTAAACCCATGAAATTGTTTTCAGGTTCCGTGTATTTTCCGTTGGTAATTCTTTTTTCGAAATAATTACCTAATCTACACCAATATTATAAATTAAGAGGTCAAGTTGGTAAATTTGGTTGTCGGAGCTAATGTCAGAATTCTGAAACAGCTCATCCGATTTCAAAATTAATTCACTGATATTGAATTATACAAGCTAGTAGTACCATGAATTCATGAAGTCGTGTTATATATTTTAGAGCATAGGTATTCATTTCACCAATCAATTAAAATGCTAAAAATACCGTATCTCACAAATAACCTCTTAAGGTCCCCGTAGCGCCCACCGCAGTAAGGGGTGTGCCATCAATCGGGAGCAGGCCGGCTGCTAATGTATTTTTTCTGAGACATGTGCTACTACACTGCTAATTTACCAATAGGAAAGGTGTTCAGGCACCCACGCCGCGCACAGATTTAACATGTGTTGACGGTTCGACCAAACATTTGTAACCATCAACCTTTGCAAAATTATGAATATAAACCTTTGGAGTCATTTTGGTGGAGATTTTATACAGTGTGTGACTTTTCTGTCATTAGAATTTTAAAATAAAGGTTGTGTACTCTTTATGCAAGGTAAGAAAACACAGAGTAATGTAAATTCGTGAATTAAATGTTTCAAAGTTAAACTAATCTACCAATTAGCCATTTCAGTCATCTCTTGTATAACAGTTTATTTTTTTTCATTTGATTTCATATTCAAGACTAGATGTTTCTGGCCAGAATCCAAATCAAAACCATTTTCATTCGCGTGGCGTCTACTATGCGCCTACCGGTTCTACTGCTACGCAGCCTCTACGCTGCTGCTACGCCGCGCCGTCGCTACGTCAATGATAATGCTTTACGCGGCCTCTAAACTGCTGTTATAGTTCGTCTGCGCTATGCTAACTACAGAGGACAAAAGTGTAAATGCACCATACGTTCATCATGATTATAATAACCGATAGTACAAAACAAATAAACAATTTTTGATGTAACATTGCAAGAAACAATCAAATAATTTTATTACTCGACTAGCTTTTAACGTGCCCCAGGGCGTCGATATCGTAAAGTTTACTAAGTCGCACCACACTTATGGTGAAACCCCATGACGCAGCGGTCGTAAATACCGAGCACTACCCCGGGAATGGGGTTCCGGAGTCGGGACTAAATAACGTACCTGTCGGACGGGAAGGGGAGTTCGCAAGTTTTATTAGGAAAAACAATTCGCGAATTGAATGCGTCCATAGGGGCGAACGATCTCGTACTTACTTACTTACCCTACATCGAAGCAGTGTACAGTGTGTGGCAATTATTTTTATTACTCACATTAGAGTAAATACTTGGCACGAGTTCCCATTACTTCGATTGTGGCTTTAACTCCGCCTTTACCGGCTCGTGGAATAAATGATTTTCATCGTCCTTGATGCGTATTCTGATTCGGTTATGTGATGTTATGGAAAATGAACTGTATGGTTTTATGAACTGATAGTTTGCAATGTCATGTATTGTCAGTAAAAGACTGTCCACACATAATTTTATTTCTCCCATTCTTTCGATTAACTAGCAATTAGATTTTTACTTATAAAATATGTACGTCGTCTTACTATCGGCTTTATAATTCAAGAATAGTTAATATTTGACCCACCGACCTCATTGCTTCAAAGTGTTATGAAAATTAACACTAACTAAACAATACCACAAAACTCTACGCAACTCTACAATCGTAGAACCTTAGTAGCTACCATTGAACTAACTAATTATCACATTTTCACAGATAATCTTCTAAAAGCTCTCGTCATTCAGTTAATAAAGACACAATTGTACTGAATATGTATTTAAGTCGAAAAGCGGAAATGTTATTCTGATTCGAATAATTGCTGCCTTGCTTCAGGTGATTACACGGTACACGTAATCGAGCCAAAATCGCCCCAAATGTTAGTAGCACAATAGTTCGGACACAATCATACGATGTAATGACATTTAATTGGTCGTGTCGCATTCATAGAGGACGATTTGATTTAAATACGTAATAGGGACGTTGGAACCCTTATTTTTCAGCCCACTTTTGGGAATCTTCGAATTATATTCAGGTTGAATCATCAAATTATTTAGCTTTGATCTGAAATAAGGTTTACTGTTTATGTTTATCCTAATTTAGAAGTATCAAAAAAGGAGGAAAAGTTGGGTGGTAAAAAATAGTGACGCTACTTCTTTTAGGTGTCCGGGTCAAGTTTCGCAACTTGTATCATTATTCACTTGCAAAAAAATAGCGTTTATAACATAGTAAAGTAAGTTGATAGTTTTTGGACAAAAAACAGGACGGCGGCGCCACCGGGCCTGACATGTCTCAACAACATAGATCATTCGCGCGTCCTAGATAGAAAGTAGATAAAGTATATTTATGAGATAACATTGCCTATCACTCTGCTCTAACAACACATTACTACGCACGTCTGACACAACCTATTTTCGCAATGTTTTCTCTCAGCTTGCAAGTTTGCGGAGCGATCCATTTCCCTGAAATATAGTCATGCTATTGTTCTTAGCCCTTATTTGCTGTCTAGCATAAGTATCTCGATTACTTCCCTATACCATGTTTTATGCATGAGATGAGAACAAATGGGAAATATATTCAGGCCGTGGTCAGAAGCCAAGTTTTTGTTTATTAACAGAAATAAAGGCTGGCTGAAGCAATCAAACGAGGATTACTCAGACGGAGTGGCGCCGGCGCCGCGCTAGGTCGAATGCTTAGGCATCATCACTATGTAAATGTTATCTTGTTATGATATATTTTTTGTCGCATCTTTGTGGCGCGATGATCGTTGACATAAATTCGACGATAACAACCTCTTGGTGTTCTTAGTGCAGTTCGTTCGTGAGAAACTATTTCGTTAAAAACATTTTAAGCATTTTTCCGTCTTCTTCTAAATTTTCCCAAATTACTCGAATGTGTGAATTGAGATAGATTAAAATGTTTCTCTAATTATGTAAAATACGCAATGGAACTTACGATTCAGATTAGATCTATAATTTTCTCAACAAATACAGTTGACAAATAAGGAACTGAATAAAAGAAAACTTACTCTCAACAACGTCGTAGTGTGTCGTAGTTCCGAGTAAGTTTGAAGTGCCGACTAGCCGACTACCCACATGAAGCCCATCAAAAGCGGAAGTCGTCAGTCGCGACGGCGGCGGCGGCTACCCCATAGCTTTTTACCCTCCCGAATTTATTGCAATCCGATACAAGCCAGCCATGTCTAGCGAAGGGGGAACGAATCGTGTTCTTTTCAACCACTTTTTCTATTGATGCGATGTCGATCCCTGATTTTTCTTCCTTCAGTCAATTTTCATTAAATGGGCTATATGATATCGTATTTTTGCTTTATTTACGGTTATCGTTCGTGACTAAGGAGAATTATTGCTATTAATCAATATTTTATAGGTTGCTGTCGGGAGCAGATTGCTGACGTCATTGGAATGAATGAAACTATTCGACGAACATTTTTGAAATACAAAATACTTTACTTATTTAAAAAAAATATTGCAGGCTTAATTAACTTCACCGAACATTATGTAATAAATATAAAATTGCGAAATATAAAGTGTTTAGAGTTAAATCATTACTGAGTGAACATTAAAAAAAAAAACAATTTTCTACTAATTCAATTTCAATTCTAATTTTCAAATTACTTTATCTTACATATATGGAAACAAACGTTAGAGAGTTAAATGTTTTAACAAAATAAACTGTTTGAAAGTCACATGAAACCTAATGGAAATTTCCATAATTAATGGCGTCATGACCTGAAATAAGGTCTTGCATGTTGAAACGACTCTTTATTACACGTCGTGTTTTCCATCGACGAAATATAATGTAGGAGGGAAAATGAGAAAAGCGCGTGTTGGCGCGGTCATTGCCTTCGTCGCGACCGCCCTGCCATGTGCCAGGCCTACCCAATGTTCTGATAAAACATAAGTAACAATAACGCTGTTGGTTTTGTTTCATTGAAAAAATAATGCGGTTAATTAAAACACGAACATTCGTCTAGTTTTGATAGTATAACGGTTATAAATCCTTATTTTAGTATTTAAAACAAGATAACTTTTCTTGGGAGCAGAAAATCAACGATTTCAATATAGCAAAGTAAAGCAATTTTCCACATATTTGTTTTGAATAGTCGCATATTGAGGAAAATCCGAAAATGGCGGACTCCGCCATGGATGGCTTCTATTTTCTTCTTAATAAAAAAAAGTATTCATTAACAATGTATTTTACGGGTTGTACACCAGTAAAATACATTAACAATCGGAGTTACATAAATAAAACTTCTTCTTATTGTTCTTTCTATAAAATAAATGTTAGAACATATTATTATAATTGCAGAATATCATTACTATCAATAACACAGGTTAACGAAGATTTTTATCGCTTTTCAATTTTCGCATTCCAAACGCACATTATTATTAGCCTTTAAAAATAATATAGTGTAATTGAAGTAATTTGAAAATAATCTCAATGGGTTCTGTTGTTACGACTACTTAATTGCTATGGTGGTCACATAAATATTGCGGATAAGCGATAGAAGGGAAGTCGGGTTGATTAGTTATGCGGGCTTCTTATATTACCACATAAACATGATGTCATGGGTTTGTTCAGAGGCGTTCGACTGTTTCTAATTTATTAACTTATTCTAATTATCTTTTTGAAAATATGGACAGGCGATTACAAGTTGACGCAGTCTATACAGATTTCAAAAAAGCTTTTGACAAGGTCGACCATGTAATCCTACTGAATAAGATTGCTTTTAATGGTATACGAGGGAATTTGCTTCGTTGGTTCTCATCATATATTAAAAATAGAACACAAAGGATTGTCGTGAATGGTCATCAGTCTAATGTAGTGCATATAACCTCGGGTGTTCCACAAGGTTCAATTTTGGGGCCACTTTTATTTATTCTGTATATCAATGACATAGACAAATGTTTTAAAAATACTAAGTTTCTTGTATACGCTGATGACCTTAAAGCTTATAAGTCTATACAAACTGTTGAGGATTGTCGACTGTTCCAGCAAGATCTCGACAGACTTACCGACTACTGTCTAGACAATAAACTACACCTTAGTCTCTCCAAGTGTACTTGCATCAATTTCACAAAGAATAAAACTGTTATTAATTTTAAGTACGCGTTACATGACACAGTGCTCAGTAACGTATCTACTGTGAGGGATCTTGGTGTGTTATTTGATGATAAGCTGTCCCTAAACCAACATGTGGAAAAAATTATTAATAAAGCATTTAGGATGTATGGTTTCGTTATGAGGTCGTCCACTGAGTTTAAGCGGGTCTCCACTTACCTTTACTTATATAAAACCCTTGTACGATCTCAATTGGAATATGCCGTTCCTATCTGGAACCCGTTTTACCATAAATACATAGACGAGATTGAGAAAGTCCAGCGCAAGTTTCTGCGAGCCATGCACTATAGATGCCATAAAACGTATTTATCGTACTCTCAATTACTGGATAAATATGGGCAGGTCAACCTTGAATCTAGACGTAAGTATCTAGAGGCCTCTGTACTGCATGGCATTGTTCATGGTGTTTTCGATTGCATTGATCTCACCAGCAAACTTTGTTATGTAGTCCCACGCACCGTTAATACCCGTAGTACCCGTGCTGGTACCCTATTTGCTGTCAATTCCTGTAGAACTAATTCTGGTTTACGCTGCCCTGTCCGTCGAATGGTTGAATCCTATAATAGTAATTTTGTAAATGTTGATATTTTTGTATGCTCTAAATCCAAATTTAAATCCAATGTCATGAAAGTTATTATGAACTAATAATGTAATTAGGAATGTAAGCTAATCTAGTTTTAATTATTTATATGTTTGTTATTTGTTTATTGTTATTCTACTGCCTAGCAATTGAATTGAATCAATTTGAACTGTTAATTTTTTATTTAATTTATTTGCATGATGCTAATCTGGATTTTATTATTTATTTTGTTACTTGTTTGTGTTTATTGTTACTCAACTGCCAAGCAATTGAACTGAATCAATTTGAACTTTTAATTTATTGTTTTGCATGATGTAATTAATATTTAATTTATTTTACTTTTTAAATTGTTATTGTGATTAGTGTGATGTAATTATTGTCATTGTTTTTTTTTTTTTTTGCCTATCTAGTGACACTCATTACCATATTTTCATTTGTTAATATGCGGATAATGTAGTGGGCTGCAATATTGTAATTTTTTAAATTATTTTTTGTCTGTTTCAACACTGTATATTGTAGCTGTTTATTGTCCCTGAATAAATAAAAATAAAAAATAAAAAAAACATAAAACACGTAATGAGTAACAAAACAAATGTCGAACTTATTTATATTACCGAGCACTATGTTCGTAATGCGTCCTGGTAGGTCTAGATTTCCAGAAGATGGATAATATTGATGCTCAATTGTATCAGTTATGTTAAGCTATGGCTAGTTTCTTCTGTCTAATATACGGTTTCGTCTGTATACATTATAAAATAAATATATAATATAAATATATAAATAAATATATAATAAATAAATACATTAAAAAATGTTTCTACCAGGAGCAGCGGTGCCCCAGTGGTGGCGGCCCTGACTTACGAGCAGTAAGTCGTGGCTTCGATCGAACCCAGTCAGGCGCATTACTTTGTGTAATTTATTTCATCACAACTGCTCTCAAAACGGTGAAGGAAAACATCGTAAGGAAACCGGCATGTTCTAGAACCAAACATTCGAAGACATGTGCCACCAACCCGCACTGGGCCCGCGTGGTGGGTTATAGCCCATTCCCTCTCATAGAGAGGAGGCCTGTGTACCAGCTGGGACTGATTATGCTTTCTACCATATAACTCAACCGGAACTTTACAACAGATAGTGAAACAACCCGTTAGTTTTCACGACTTTTCCCCGCAGGTTTCATAACTTTTCCAAGCTTGTTCGCGACGTCCATTTTGCTCAAAGGAAGTGGTCGTGTGCCTACTAATGAGCGCATAATGAAAATATAATGAGCGCCCTTTCTTCGTCTGGGACGTGGCGAGTTTCTTGTAGCCGCTTTATGTGGAGCAAATGTCCTTTTCACTCGGCTACCTTCGGGAAAGTTTACTTTCAGTAATGTAGAGCGGTGTGTCCGTCCATCTAGTGATGTACTCTTTAGTATGGTTCTATTTTTGAAAAGACGAAGTTTAAAATAGTCTATGGTTATATCATTTTCGTGTTAGGTAATAGACAACCTCTAGTACCTAAACTGCCGATTTATACAAACAGGAAATCAGCCTCATGATTTTTTATATCATTACATTAGAAAGGAAGAGTTTAATCGTTTAGTATTACTAATAAATTGCTCACTTACATAAAAGATACGGAAAATGTCGTGTTTACAGCATTCTGTAAACTGTTTGGTAACCAAAACGTAAACTTTCTTCGATTATGCGCTATTATTGTCAATTCGTTCTTATCTGACAGAGAAAGCTTCCGATAAAAGAAAACGTGGGAGTGTGCTACAGAAAGTTTTACACAAAATGTCGGCATTACAATACTGCGATACAATTATATGCCACGTTTCTAGTGCCATATTGTTTTTTGACGTAATTAGTTCAGCACAATTGAACGTGGATTGAAAGAAACGAATATCCCCACATTGTTCATATAATTTCTATTTTTGTTTCTTTCACTTTGATATCATATTACACACCTTATAAGAATGAAGATTATTACTCAACTTTTATTTCATCCGATTGTTCTCGGCCAACTTTTTACCAGTGTTCGGTATGTTGGGTACCGTTGGCATTTAACAATGTTGTAAATCCGGTACATTCATAATTATTTATTTAAAACAAAAACCATCAGCATGTCTGATGTGTTGCGCGCACTGAATGCGTATGGGCATTACGTCCACCTGCGCATGCGCCGACCGGACGGACGCGTGCGACCACATCTTTGCGACTTATCCATGAATTATTCACGATGCCATCTTGTTATTTTATCAATTATGTCAGCGCGATAAACAGTCTTTGAATTAGTCGTGAAAACGCTGGTAACATCGTTAAACTTCAGCTAGTTTCCGCATTTAACAGATAAATCTTAGTTTTTCTTTTAAAGTATCCGATTATCTCGAATGTAATGGACGTGTAGAGGTTTTTTTTAATGAATAACCATAACCGGTTGTGAAAAAAATTGCTCCATAATTCAATATTCGTAAAAACGCTTGGGATTCCTGTCATAAAGGAAGCATGCCAACACAAGCATGTTGTATGAACTGCCACATTAATAAGTGGGAGTGGACAAGAAGCGGTCCGCACCACTTCGCCTCCGGTGTCCTCTCGATACTGGCCACTTTTTATCCACGCATACCTGCAGAGTTCGCGAGCGCCTCATGCGTATGAAGAATGAACACCCACACAATATACTTAAAAAAAAATATTATTTCAAAACAGTTTCATTGAGTTTTATTTCCACAGATTGTCAAATCCAATTGGGAAATTCGTTTCCGTGTAACTGAACGAAATATTTAAGAGGCTCTGTCTTGCAAATCGATGGAGATAGTTATGGTCTTGTTGAAATACATACACACATCAAAAATGTCTAGGGATCAAGCATTTTTATGCGGATTTCTTGAGATTGAGATGTGGCTTTGTAATAAATTTATGATTTTATAAATTTATATGGATCCTTTTTGGTGCATTTCATAATTTGAATCAGGAACTCTCAATCAAATTCGAGTAAAAGATGAAAATAAGCTGTCAATATTTTCCCTATAAAAACATACAACGCATTGAAGACATTATTAGTGCTACTGTTTCCCTACTACTGATTAAAACCAACGTTATTATGGAGCGGCGACGTCATTTAAGCAGGGAAGAAATGCTCAGAGCCGTGGGAATGATAGAAGCTGGTTCCCGGCAACGTACTGTAGCTTTAGCTCTGAATACAAGTCAGAGTGTTATCAGTCGACTTTGGACACGTTACCGAAGCACTGGTACCGTGGCTGAGCGCCATGGAGGACGGTATCGCTGCACCACACGGAGACAAGACCGATACATTCAAATCTTAACTCGAAGAGCTCCAACAATAACCGCCATGATGTTAGCCGTGAGCTTCATCACTCTTCAGGGAACTTAATTAGCGACCAAACAGTCAGAAACCGCTTGCATGAAGTGAACCTTCATTCCCGAAGACCGCTACGGGTACCACCTATAGCAATGCACAATCGTAGGATTCGATATCAATGGGCTCTTGAACACAGAAATTGGGCAGAAGAACAATGGCGTTTCGTGTGCTTTTCTGATGAGTCTCGTTTTGGTATGAGACCGGATACAAGACGTATACGACACTGGAGAACCCCTGGACGCCAACAGCGATTAAAATCCTGCCAGGAAGTCCATCCTTATAGTGGTGGAACCATCATGGTATGGGCGGGTATTTGGATCGGCGGAAGAACTGAGTTGATTTGGATCAGAGGCAACCTCAACGCTCAAATTTATGCTGAGACGATTGTATCAGACGTCATCGTTCCTCTACAAGTGCAAATCGGTCCCTTATTTCAGTTAATGCATGATAATGCACGACCGCACACCGCAAGAGTTGTAAGACAGACTCTCGCCGCAGCTAACATCAATGTCCTGCCCTGGCCTGCTCAGTCGCCAGACTTGAACCCGATTGAGCATGCATGGGATATGCTACAGAGAAGAGCTCTGCCGAATATGGAGGGTATCCAGTCGCAAGAAGACCTTTTTTTGTTGTTGCAACGAACATGGGCGGCCATTCCACAGCGTGATTTGGATGAACTCATTTTGAGTATGCCAAACCGATGTTCTTGTGTTGTTAGTGTTCGCGGTAGAAACACGGATTATTAATTGTTTAAGTTACCCAATAAAATTTTAAAGAAAACTGTTATTTCAGTCTTTTTTTCGAACTTTAATGTTAGTGGTTCAAATGTCAAAAATCCCTTTATTAGGAAAATGGCAAATTTCTTTATTAATGCAAAGGTGACTTGGTTTATCGTTACTGTGACAAACGAAAACACTTTATTTGATGAATCCTTAAAGAAAATTTTAATTAATATCAATCAGGAGAAAAGTTATTGCAAAAATATATGTTGATCCCTAGATACTTTTGATGTGTGTATTTAGATGGTACTTACTACTAGGTCCTAACTGTAGACTTCACTAGATAACAAATGGTGCGAACTATTGTCAATGTAACTGGAACTTCCAATTTTCTTATAGCTCTAAGGGGCCGCCTCCACGAGCGAGCGAATCGCGGCGATTCAACGTATTTTGTATACGAAAATATCGCCGCGATTCGCTCGTTGTGGAGGCGGCTCAAAAGAGAGTGTATAGAAAAACGTGGCAAGGACGATAATTTCGCCGCGATTCTCTCGCTCGTGGAGGCGGCCCCTTAGGGCCTGTTTCACCACTTACAATGTTCCTATTAACTTACTTGGCAGATAATTTCATACAAATTCAAATTCTGTTCCATTTTTGAATTTATTCGGTAAGTATTGGCTATTCAGGCATCGTGAAATAGGCCTTAAGTAAAATTCTTCGTGGAAGATTGGCAAACTGTCAACTTTTTTTGTATCTGAGCTGAAATTCATCGCGCCCAAAAGAAGTAAGGAAATATCACACATCAACTCGGAAAGGGATCGTCATCGTATCGCCTTTTGCTTTGTCTGTTTCGTGAGCTTTTCCCGGGGAGAGGCTATTACGTTACGATTCCGATTAGTGTGCGTTGCAGTAGGGAATTTCATACAAAGAATACTGAATGGCTCAAGTGGTGACGATGACGATCCCTTTCCGAGTTGATATGTGAACTATTCCTTTACACTGCATGAAACTTTTATCTAAAATCTTCAGATTAGTTATTTCCATTTTGGATAATTCTGTCTGTAAGTTGAACCAGCGAGTGTGTTGCCTGTGTTGGTATAATTACATATAGCTCTACTAGCTCCACATACTACGGCTGTTCGTGTAGATAGCGCTCGTTACGCTTTCTAAACATTATTTTGTTACTGCTACGCTTTATTGTTATAATTTTAGTGATCATAATGAAATTACTACGCGTTTTAATTACGTAATGTATGTGGGTTGGAACAGTTAACGTTAAGCTCTTAAGCGCACTCAACTGGGTACTTGAGCATAAATGTACCTAGTAGGTTTTCATTATGCTCGGAGCCGAAAGGTGAATCTTAAACAGTGCGGTTTTATTTAAACGTTCACTTAAGTATCTCCTAGCGTTAGTGAACACAGTCCCACAACTTTTAACGTTTACTTAAATTACCTAAATGTTAGTGATATGATCTTTGGTTAAAAACGAAAATGACCACCAACGCTTTCATTGCCTTGAGAGAGATTTTGGCGAAAAAAGAAAGCTTATGTTTGCAAACTTTACTTCGTGGTTTGCCACCTGAATTAATATTTTATTACGCCTTTAGAACAAAAATAACATGACTGCAACTTTCTATTACCTTCTTTATTAAAGAAAGATTTAACTTACCTACCTGTGTTTTTTTTTTAATACTAAGACAGAAATAAGCTTATGCTATAAAAGAAAATGCAAAAAGCATGTAACAATTATAATTATAACATTTATGTACCAAGGAAGTGTTTCTCCAGATCGGACAAACGTTGAAACGAAACGTTAGTGACAAAAGGATCCGTGGGAGCATTTTAGTGAGTGCGTGTGAACTCAGCGCGACAATAGGCCGAGTACACATCACACAACCACTCACATGATGCACTGAGAAGCTCTGATTTAGAGGAGACATTACGTCGAACAATGCCAGATCGGTGTGGCGCAATCTTACGATAATTACGTGCCGTTGCGTAGGACGCATGGGAACTGCGACCTCCAACCGATGCACGGACTAACTGAACATAGGTTTCCATGTACTTAACCTTACAATGCTCAACTATTCATTTACACCATTTTTTTATTCTTCCGTTGTTCTTTTCTGTTTAATTTCTTGGACAAGACAACACAGTTAGAATCGTTTCTTCCTTTCCTTTCATTGCTCGTCACTTTTCAGGTGGTCGCCACTGTTGATTTTCGCTTTCAGGAGTTGCAGTGTTTGGTAATATTTTAGCAAACTTGTTCTAAAAGAAACACCAATTTAAGCATATATCGTGCAACAGAGACAAGTAATATATTGCATATAAGTTTTTAATACATGTCTACGTGGGTATCAAATTGCCTTCTTTATGGTTAGTTGCCATTCAAGAAAAATAATGACTGCCCATATCAGTTTTAGGTTAATGTTACATGAAATACTTAAATCTTTTTATCGACTCATATACATAGGTATTAGGAGTTGATACCTAAATTGCCAGCCAGCATCAATTTTGGGACATCAAAAGAGCTTTTTCGGCACAATTTACCAATCTAGAAAAGTCTAAATTGTTCGTATCAACAATAAGATTAACGGACGTCGGACGCCACACAAAAAGAATCGAAAAAGTGTTAAGAAAACATTTCAATGTTCAACTCTTGTTAATAGTTCTCATAATTATCTCAAGATTAATAAAAGTTGCAATCATTTTCGCAATGATCCAAATGTAATCTGAGACTATTGTAACACCCACTATACTTAGCTTGTGTACTACGTGTTTGTGCTTTCCTGATACATATCTGTACTGTACGGGTCGATCAATCATGGCTATCTGGAACCTAGTCATTGTGACGTAATGGCGAATAAAACCTCCTTATCGTTTGAATGTTTCTCAATCAAGAAGGAGCATGCGGGCGGTATGCTCGGCACTTCCTGAAATAAAGTCTTTCCGTACGATGGCCTTGTACAGCTTTCCATTTAAAGTGGGACGGACAAGACTTCTGAACAACATGCACCGTAATTAATTTATGTTGACACGAGAACATTGATATTATGAAACCAAATATATTTTCAGAGGAAATGCAAGCGCTTGCAACGTGTTATTCTTTCAGTTGTCACACTTGGGGACAGTATTTCTTTTTTTGGATAGGTTCGAAAAGTAGCTGTATGATATTTTTGATCGTTATTGTTTTCCACCACTTACTTATTAACCAGTGGCGGGGTTGTGAAGTTCAGTTTGGCAGATACTCCCATGTAAAATACTGGTATTCAGCTGCATCTGACTAAACTGGAAACCGACAACATAGTTGAGATAAGGTTTGGCTAGACTTACCTAGGATCCTAAATAGAGCTTACCTGCCTATATCCAACAATCTAGCCTATAAGGTGATCACACATATTAGCGATAGGCGTTATGTCATCAATCTCGGTGCAATGGCCACTGGCCGGTGGTCCCGCCCTGCGCTAATTTGACAAGCTCGTACCGCATCGTGGCGTGACACACGCCAACTTTCAACTGGCCGCAATGTTACAGTAAAATGGATTACGTATGAAAATTAATCCGCCTCGAAATGTTTGAGACACGAACTGTCGGTACCGTACCGTCGCGACATCGTATATGCGATGATAAAGCTATTTAATATGTATTTCAGCAATAAAAGATAGAGCTTTTGTATCGCATTTTATTGTTTCAGTTGATTTCAAATGTTTTATTTTGGTTTATAAATTTAGCAGCTCCATAGTCTGTAGTTGTGCCCGGTTTATATCAATGCGCTCGTTCCCATCTCATACCCTATTATATATGGAAGTTCAAAGTGACTAGCGAAATGTGTGTACTAACTACTAAGTTAGTACAACTCTATAACCTAACCCTTCAGCCGTAAACAGACGTGAATTTCCTGTGGTGTATGATGGTTAATGGAAAGAATCGCTGTATATAACTCTGGGTTGCCATCAACCCAGAGTTATATACAGCGATTCTTTCCATTAACCACCGCCGCCGCCGCCGCCGCCGCCGACCCCATGGTCGGCGCTACACGTTTTCTTCTTCCATTCTTCTCTCAACCGTCACGCTATCATTTACACCTTTTTCTTTTATATCACTCCTCACACAATCCATGCATCTATGTAGTTTGTTCTGTGTAACTTTACGCAGAACAACTATGCACCTAGTGACACACATGACTGCTCTATAACGCCATGGTGTTTTATGGTGTTTTTAAACTTAAAGACAGCAAGATTTCTACTTCTTCCTTACCAGTATTTTACTTTTTCAAGACCTGTTTGAAAAAACTACAAATAAATACAGAATAGAACTAACTGACAAAAATAAGTCATACATATTATTGCCGTTTAATTCAATTAGTGTAATCAAGCGCGAGCAGCGAATCGTTTATAATTATTCGCGCGTGGCCTACAATGGCGCGAGGAGCAATAAAATTGCGACCCAAACAAACAATCGAATGAATAACAAGCAACATCTCACATTTTAAACGCAATAACAATAATTTACGGAACGTATCGAATGTTTATGGTAAAGACAACATTAGGCGGAAACATTCCCAAAATAAAACATAAGAAGCGCGAATTCACAAGTTTCATTTAATTCATTTCTTGATATAAATGATACACATTTGTTTCGCTCGTCCAACTTCACAGGGTTTTATTTTAAAACACGGATCAAGTTAAACCGGCGGCTTGTTTCCACCTCAAGTCTATCATTACTCGTGGACGTCCTAATGTTTCCAAGTGCGAGATTGGTTAAGCGTCGCGACGCCGACGACGCCTGCAAAGAGAACATCGCGACAAGATCGTCGGGCGACGCGGATGTCGACAGATTTAGACGCACCCAACCCGCTGTAAAGGATTTGCGAAAAGGGTTACCATGTATGTATCCCTTACTGTTTTATCTTTGTTCGTTAGTCTGTCAAATGCGTCAATGTAGAACTAAGTCATTTATCTGAATGCTCTTTTTTAAATAGCATCGATCCATCGACTTTCATTGGCTAAAATGAATGCAGAATATCCCTTCAAAAAATTTGAGCTGGTGTAAATTTTGGATGAGCCGCTGAAAGAATTATTGGTACTGAAGACTTTAATTTATCTTGCACAAAGGAAGTTCCTACAATATTGGACCAAATTATTTTCGCAGCTGGATGTTGCAGTTGCTCTCAAATACGAGAATAACCCGCGATTAATGTCGTCAAATTACTAGAAGATGCTAATAGCAGGCATAACGTCTAAAATATCAGAAACAATAAACGGTATCCCTAGTGGCGTCAACACAGCGAGCGTGCCCCTCGTGTTGCGAATTGTTTGAACTAATTCTGGCTTTAACGTCTACGTAATAGGTGCATAAATTTCCACCTTAAGGGTAACTGGGCGGATGTGTTTTAGAACATACGCGGTAGACTGTATTTATTCTACTCTAGATTCAATTTAAATAAACTTCTATTTGCTGTAGGTATTCTACTTGTTCCAAAAGATTAGTTTGCGTCATGAACTCATGAGCTTTCCGGTCATTCAAAGTGAAGATACCAGATAGATATCTATCTGGAATCTTCACGTTTAATGACCTCTCTGCGCTTATTCTTTTCCTACATTATTGCTAACGATTTTATCGATGCCTGCTCTTATCTCCATTTGTACATCAGATGCAAACATGACAAATAAACTTATATAAAAGCAGTACTTTAAGTTGCTGAGCAGCTGAAACATTAGGCCTTGAGAGGCGTTTGTGCTAGCGGGCCGGCCTCCTGACCTATTCCGCGGCCTTGCAGATGCCTCCAAGCAGGTGCTAACTAAATAATTACGGAATTATTTCTACCAGCCATTCCTTGTCAGCAGTAAACCGAGCTGTGCTGCTCTGGAATGCGGTGTCCAGCGTTTACTATCACTTAAATTAGCTGTAAGCTTGGAATTAGTAATGTCGCTTGAGAATGTGCTTTAACGGAATATTCAGAAATAATGATAATTGTTGCGACTGCTTCGAATCTTTGCTATCATGAAGAAATTGTACGATCCATTTAGAACATAAACAATTCATGGGAGTGTCCGAAAAAAATCTAAGCTATGAAAGCTACTGAAGCACAACTGAAGTTCTCTCTTCCTACTGAATAATTCTTGAAAAGTGGGTACAGTCAGTAAAAGTAATAAGAATTCCTTTGTCTTTCTTGCAACATAAGTACACAGCTAGGCAAAGATTGTTGAAAACTTTTGATGTTCTTATCATTATATATATTGGAACTAGTTACAAAAAGATATCGGAACACAACAGTGACACTTGTCGATATACAAACACAAACAGTGAATGACGCGCGACTTCACTTGAAAATTTCAATAGATAAGTCGCGTGTCTGGCCGAAGAAGGCTACAGTCTAAAATATACTTAGTTTAACTTTGCAAACATAGTCATGCATCTATTGAAACCTATAATCCTCCCTTACTTTGATTCATATAAGGTTGAAGATGGTTGCTTGTAACAGTATCTTGTAAGATGGTAAGGTGGTGTCGGCTGAGGCTCAAACAAGAGGTGTTTGCAAGAGATAGCAGCTATCGCCTGGGAACGTCAAACAGGCGGGCCTGCCCCGCGTGCCACTGCCTCCCGGCACTTGCACAACAGACTCACTGTACCGACGAAATACCTGCTAATGCAATTTAGTAAAGGATACATGCGAATTGAGAATCGATCATTTTTTAATCGAGGTCTACGTTGACTTTCTATGAAAAATGTTTCGTTTTCCCGATCTTGGTTTTTGGATCTCTTAATGCCCTTGACCAAAAAAGCGAATGCGGAATGATATGAAAGAACATGAAGTGAATGATAGTGTGACGGTTGACAGGGAAGAAAAAAACGTGTTACGCCGATCAAGTACCTAACTGGGACTGGCAGGAAGATTATGATGATTTTTAGAGCATTAGCATTTAATCATAAATTATTCTTCTTTAGAGACTAATTTGCTGTTTCTTCAAAAGCATCAATCGAGCAAGTCGAATCCAGCCCGACTGTTCCAAATTGCTATTTATGAAACCAAAAGGACATTTGCATGCTTTTCTCGGGAAAACTCATTAAACTCCCTAAGCACTGCTAGTTCTATTTATATCTGTGTCAGCTAAACAAACTGAGTGCTACATTCATTCATAGATAAATTGGATTTACTAGGGCATGCGTGAAAATCACTGCACCAGAACTCTACCGTGCGAATCTCTACATGCGATTTTATCTTTGTTCTATCCAAAAGGGAACTCTGTCGGCGTTTATGTGTTGCATAAATAGCTCGAAATTTACGAGCCGGAACGAACAGTAGTACTTGTGTTGGGCTCTAGTACTTTACATACTCAATTTTTATGTCCTGTCTCTATTTATAATAATATAGATGGAAAGGGCATATTTTGAGTGACGATTTAATGTGTCCGAAGCACGGGTTGTAGAATTATTAATTTGATGAGTGTCGGAACTGCGGCGCTCGGTATTCAAGGGGCGACGTCCGGTGAGTCCGCCATCGCCACCGCCTCGCGGCGCCAACTATCTGTGACGTACCTACAGCTTTACTATGGCGTGCCGACCATTTCTATATTTGCGATCTCCATTCATGACGGGCAGGTCCTTTGATTATACATAGCGAATTATTGGCTGGACTGGTGATGCGTAACTGTTTTTCTCACAATCATGTGTGGGAAGGTTTTTAAAACAATTGAACTATTTCGATGCAATTTTGCATAATTATTCTGGCTTATCCAGAATGTATTACTTTAGTGATTAGATAGGGTTTTAATCATTAAGAATAATTAAGCAACCCCTTCAGCCTCACTAATTACATTTAACTTCAATTGCAGCAATATAAAAACATAGATCCTGCGTCCGCCACATTCTGCCAAACGGCTAACTATCCAGTACAAGCTCGTTTATAAACTAAAGTGTTTGTTGATTGAAGAAGAATCCGAGTAGATAATCAGGAGTGATCAGTCGACGGGCGGAGGTCCGAGGAATGTAACAATCGAGCACAGGTGCACAGGGCACACCTGCCGCCTGCCCGGCTTGCGTACCACCGCGCGCCTGCGCCTGCGCCGCTCCCGGTGACAATTCGCGACTAAACTAGATCTCGATACACGATAAAGTGGACTGGGTACGATGCTATCAACGTAATTGAATGTAAACTTACATCATCGAGCTTAATTGATGTTCAAGCTGATGAGGAAGGGCGAATGTGTTAATTTCTCATACCCGCAGTTCGGTCGATTTATGTTAACATTTTAGGTTAAATATAGCTCATTTTTTTTCCATTCTTACGAAATATGAAAGCTGATAGTATTCGACGATGACATCAGGCAACCACGCCCACACAGTCATCCTTACACGTCGTAATAACTAATAAAATATTTGTATATCAAAAGACTCATCCATATATTTGAATAAAAACTAAATAAAACTGACAGAAGTTAAAATATCCTTAGTTTTGTAAAAGCCTAATGAGAAGATAATCGTTCGATCTAAATCTAGTAAAAGAGTTTCGTCCAATAGAATTTATGTTATGATATCATATTCTTCTAGATACAAAAATATGACTAATATGTTACGTATATAATGAAGGAGCCCGTGGCTAAATAATAACAGCCGCTCGGGTCGATCTTTAGGTTAAACCGTGCTTGCCTAGGTTGGTCTATGGATGAGACCACCCATTACATACCAGGTTTCCTCCGTGCTTCGGAAAGCTACACTAGCTAAAGCTACACTTACACTTTATATTCATCATTTATAATACTATTTATCATCCTTTTTATTTGATAATATTTTTACACTCAACAAATCGATGTAATTACGACTCATTAACTTAAAAATTGCTGAAATAAAATATTATCATAATTTCCATGTGCCGCCAAATTGTCAAACTGTCAATTACTTTTTAATTCTCTTCCTACCTTAGTCTATGATGATTTTTGGTTTATATAATTAAAATTATTTTTATCAATATGTGTTTAGCTATTGTGTTATAGAGATTATTACGATTGTTTACTAAATACCTTAAAATTAAATTATATTTATAAAATTCTTTACGCACTCATGAATATGTCCAGGCCGACTACACTTGTCAGATGAGATGATGGCCACAAGAAAACTAATATTTGAAAATTTAAAAAGGAAGACCACTTGGAAAACGAGCTAAAGAACCGCTGGAGGCGGTCTACCATTGAATCTGAGATAAGAAGCATCAGAAAACAGTTTGGTTTTTGGCTGTTACATATTTATATTACCCAGGGGATTCTACTAAAGATTCCGCCTGGTGCCTCTTCTCCCGATCTTCGGAAGCTATCTACGGATCTAGGACCTCTACTCCCGATCTTCTGAAGCTGTCTTGCTACTTGTCTCGCCTGCCTTACTACAGAGCTGACTTGGTGGACTCTGAGATCTACACGACGCCCTTCCTGCAGAGGTTTCCTGAAGCTGAACCTCGAAGTTGCCCAGGTATTGACCTGCTACCCTGACGCCTGTTCCCATCTCTCCTACAGTGCTGAACTTCCTAATCAACTAAGTGCGTGAACTATAAAACTATCCTAGAGTGCGTGCTAGGTAGGTTTTTAATATTTAGCTGTATTGTTTTATTCCTAATTCTAATCTTTCCCTAATTAAATTTTAATTGAACAAGTCTGCTTATCCTTTTATTTTATAAGAGCAAGTAGATTTGTTACAACCGTTAGTCCCGGCTGTCATTTGAAGATCTTTGACAGTCGTTATAGGTATTGGCCCAAAAAGTCTGACATCCAGTCTTACCAAGAGGTATCGTTTTACCCAGTCCTTACTGGATTGTGGAGGTCAGATAGGCAGTCGCTCCATGTAAAATACTGGTATTCGGCTGCATCCGGTTAGAATGGAAGCCGGCCCCAACATGTTGGGAAAAGGCTAGGTAGATGTGTGTATGTTACGTATATAATGGTACTTGTATGCACAGAAGCGAAACTTTATACTTAGAACATAATTTGCAGCTTTACAGAACACCGGGGTACCTAATTTCCATGGTTCCATTTTCATAGTTTCCTCTGCTATCTAACCTTCACGGTACATAATATACTTTTAGCACGAATCCACAATCCAGAGATTAACCTGAGTTATATTTTGCTTGTATACTTATACAGTGTTGTACGAGTATAATGTGTCACCTACAGGAGCCCCGTTATTCCGGGACAGGAGACGAGCCCATTCATACGCAGTTCGCGAAGGCACACCCGCCCGGCCGTCCTGCTCTCCTGACGTCCTGCCGTCGCTAATGCAGGCAGACGCTATAAATAAACTTCATTTTATTCCTCTTGCGAGTATTCGCAGACAAAAGAAATTAAAAATACATTTTGTGGATTTAATTGTGTCACTATTGTTTATTTTATGAGACAAACAATAATGGGAAGGAAAATCTATGTAAATTAAAGTATCGCTGATAAAATTGTTGCGTCATTCTTAGACTTTGCTAAGCTAAGCTTTTCCTCTTCGAAGCTTGGTTGAACATTCTGTTAGCACGCAAATTCTCGACAATATTTTCCTGTTTTTAAATTACATATACAAATAATAGTTAATTCAAGACGTCAAAATTCGATTACCTACACATTTTAAAGATCCTTGAACATCAAATGAGACGTGACGACCTAAGCTTTGGTTTTAGCGAGCTTTCCAAATCCTAAGCAGAAAGGTCATTGGCACGCACAAATAAAACACCAATCATATATAAACAATACACAGATCGCGTTAAAGATTACGGATATGATGGCCCGTTACGGCGGGGGCGAGCAAAGTCGGCCGACCCATATACGACGCTCGAGTGTTGACCGAGCGTCGCGCGCTCGTCTAGCCTAGGCTAGACATAGACTATTCTATTGCAAATATCATTTGAGCACACGTGTCTATAGCTGGTTTTGGGGCCGTCTAATCAAGTAATTAAATTTTGTGGTTTTGTGTTACGTGGGATTTTTATAGCATACTCTGATTGAGCGGATTAAGAAAACGAACACTGATGAAACAAACTGGTGCTCTAACTTTATTGTTCATCAAAGTTTTTATTGTGTAAAAGAAACAAGATAAGGTATATTTTCAAACACCGTACCTTATTAAACGAACAATATAATTTAAATTCTAATAAATTGGAATTAACTATGCATGAGATTAAAAAAGATAAACACTGAAACAAAAAATAGTTTCATGCTCAATTGGTTTATTCATGGCACACTTTTTTCTGAACCGTTGTTTAATTAGCAATGTCAGGAATACTGTTACTTGCTTAGATTTCTAGTAAATCTAACATTTTATGCTCAAGTTGAACGTTTTTCAAGAGACAATAATTGTTGTGTTTATCGTTGATAGGTGCGTATATTAAGTCATAAAGTACAATTCATTACTACGGTTTGATTAAAAGGATTATAAGACTAGAGGAAAGAAACTATGGATGGACTGTGTAAAAGATCATATTTCAAATTTCTTTAATAGATTTTCAACTTTATCGCTAAAGGTTGATTGGGGAAATTTAATAAATTTGACAGTTTCGGGTAGCTTGATGTGCTGGCGTCATCTATAGAATCTAGAACGTTCTACATTTATTCCAACCAATCTAGAACGCAAAGCGCCCTGAAATAAGTAATTTCAGAATAGCAACTACAGAATCGATTTCAGTAAATTTTACAATATTGAATATTGAACTAGGAATGTCTTGCTATTTATAACAAAACAATAACAAAGGCTGTTAAGGTGGATGCACCAAGGTAGCCCGCGAAATTCAAATTTTCTTACGTTTTTTGCAATTTGTAGGCCAGTACTAGGGTTAATGTTGATTACAATATTATTTGCGGCTGCAAGACGTATGTAGTTACAGAATTATAATCATCAAAATCATCAATACAACCCTCCAAGTTTATAAAGGTGTAGGACACAAAAAAAACCAGAAAAAGTAATTTCTTCGCGGGCTACCCTGGAGCATCAGCCTTAAGCATTTAGAGGAATCTGTTTGAGCGGTTTTTTGAAAATCAAGGCCTCACTTTTGTAGTATCGAGAAAATTCAGAATATGCGCGTACCTATTTATTTATCAAAAAATCGTTACGCTCACGGTTAACTACTCTATCACTATCATGTTTAAATATCGTACGGTAATTTAACGGAGCCAAGTATTGATCTGTAGATTATACTTGGAATTCTACATACCCTTGAATAAAAATACACGCAACCCTGCCTAACTAAATAAACCTTTGAAATATTGATGACGAATAATATGATGTTGTTACTTAGATTATTTTATTCCACATATATACAGAACAGAATGACTTTTTTATCACTTTCCAAAAAAATGGGTATAATAAGTGAACGGACTGGAAGCAAATGGCATACTTACTTAGTTGTTTTTTTTGCGAAAAAATGCACATACATACGCGTATTGCGTATGATTTGAAATTCGATATTTCAATTTTTTTTTTTTTAATTTTTCTTCTTTGTTCTAATATGAAAAGTTTACCTACTTGAAATTTGTAGCGTTTTATGATGATGGATGTTTTTTTTTCTAAGCTGTTGAAATATAAATAAGAAACTAAGGATGCCATAAGCTTCGACTCCGTTCACCTAATATACCAATTTTTTTATGGAAACTGATAAAAAAGTCATCCGGTATTTATATGATAATCCATGATTATATAATAAACTTTTAATTTTGTGTAGTCTCTGGGTCGCCAACGGTCGATACAGGCTGTGCTAGATTGGGACCCGCTGCTAAACCTATCAGTATTCTGTTGTTTTGGCAAATAAATAAACAATAAAAAAAGAATCAATCATAACGCGGCTTTCTTTCATTAATTCATCAAGGGCACGTTCCCTTTCCATTCTTCCCAATCATTAAATTACAAGCATCTACAAATTTTTGCATAGGTTCTATTCTAATTCAAATATCTGTCTACCTACATGTTTTTCTCTTAGATAGCCGTATAAATAACAGTTTTCAAATGATTACAATACGGTCCAATTCGATTCTCTTTCCAGTCACAGCTATTATAAACGACCACCATCTACGAATTTAGGTACATATATGTGCAATACCTATTTCCACATATTTTTGACGCTCCACTGATGCCATTAAAACTATAACCCTCCAACACTGCCTGGAGACAATTACGGTCTGTTACATTCTCCGTAGTGACATGAAACAGTCGCGCGCGTCGCTTGTCGGCGTTCCTACCAGCTCGGGTATAATCGTCCGGCTTCGTGCTTCCGACTCGGAAACCGCAAGCATTCTCACGAACAGGTTGAGGTCTTGAGTCTTGAGGTGCGTCTACACGAACCACGCTATTACTTCCACCTGTGGTTTATTGCTACACTTCGCAGCCAATGGCAAGTGCTTAAGTGTAATATCAGTAATATGCATACCATATGATGCTGAAATAGGTATGAAATGCTGCCGCTTTTGATATCTTCCACGCTTAGTTTTTGAATGATGTGTTATAAGTAAAAACTGCTTTCTTTTTTAGGGTTTTTTTATTTAAGATTTATTGGTTGAATAGGAATACCTACGTGACGTGACGGGAGATAAAGCTAGAGTGCTTGCATGGTAGGATGCAAAGTCTGTTTCCGTTAACAATCTATATATTTATAAGAGAAGTCCACTCACTGACTGACCACTCATCACGAAATCTCGGAAACTACTGGGCCGTGAGGTCAAAAATTTGGCACAAGCACTCTCTATGGGGTGCAAGCGCGCACTAAAAAAGGATTTTTGAAAATTCGCACCCCAAGGTGTTGCAAAGGGGTGTCAAAGTTTGTATGAAAGTCCTATGTTTTTAAGTTAGAGACATGAATGTGGGCCTGAATGTTTCTTTCGGCTTCTGAAATGATCTGAAAGGTTTTACGAAATTCGGCCCTTAAGGGTATAAATAAGGATGTTTAATGTTTGTATGAAAAAAGTTAAAGATCCAAATTGAATCTTACGGCAACGTCTTATTGCATCTTTACATTGAAATAAGAATTTGGAAGTTCCTTGAGGTTTATCTTCAGTTTTTATGCGAATTTCTAGGTGGCCAGTATGTTTCAGTAATATGCAGGCGTCTGCTGAAAGGTAATGAAATGAGGTTCTATAACGTTCTAAAGTTTTTATGCCAATTTCTAGGTGGCCAGTATTTTTCAGTATGCAGGCGTCTGCTAAAAGGTAAGTAAGAAAAAAACGTTTCAGAAAACCAACTCATGAATCAATCACAGAATACAGAATAGTCTAGAACCTGAGGTTACCTAAGCGATACACGTTCAAGCTCATTTCTGTTCTGCTATATTTTGCTATTACTACTAATTTGCTTTGAAATATTTGTCATCATCGTTGTTTGGTTTGTCTTCGTTTTAGTTTGTTTCATTTCCTAATTTTAAATTTGAGGATAATAATTGTGTTCTTACCTATTGCCTGGTTGGAATTTTATTATGTCTATTTCTTCGCGAATTACATATTGTGTATTTCACACTGTGGTATTACTATAATAGTTTTATAGTATTAGTCGTTTTTACTAGAAAAAGTGTCCTTGAATACCTACGTTCGTAATTTAATTTTAATGTTTAGTATCTTTGGTTTAGGCTGGTGTTGTAAATGAGTAGCTATAAAGAAAATTACGTTCCAAGTATCATTGCACTGTTTAATTAAAATGGATAATCAAATTATTATCACTTTTACTGGAGTGCAACTTCTTTCCTGGCGATGGCGCATGCTTATTTCTATCTCTATACTTTTTGGTGAACGGTAACGTGGTCATGGCTTCTTAAATTCGAGGCAGCATTGTGCGCCACCTGTCTAACAACTGGCAAAGATTCCAACCTTTCACCCAGGATCGGTCAGGAGCTGTTTATGGTTCAAAGCGTAAATACGTTGCTGAAATGTCTTGTAATGGCACCTACGGAACCACCTGTGAACTCATGGCAGCGGGAGAATTATTCCCATTTGAGTTTCAGGTGTTTCAAGATGGTACTTTTAATGCTGGTTTTGGGGAAGCACAACAGGAAGTAAAAATAATCTGATTCTCAGGAAACTTCAATGAAAGGTCATTTTGATGTTTTAATTCCGTTGGCCAAATAAATAATCAAAATGATCCTTTGACCTTTCATGCCGGCAAAATTGAAGAATCACCGACTTTCACTGAATCAGCGGAATGTGTGCAGTTGACTTCACAATCCCAGTCCCAATTCACTGCCATTGATGCTGCCTGCTGATACTGGTAGACGCAGAAATCCAGCACCTTGCCCAGATGTCCCACACAGCACAAAGTTTGCAAAACGGCAACATTATGTCCTAAGTTCTATATTGTATAACAAATTAAACAAAAAAACAAATTTAATAAGACTTAGCAGTCATGAAGCCAAGAATAAGCTAAAAATATACCTACTACAATTGGACTATGAAGAGACTGAAAACATAATGACCCTAAATGTATAATCTTCTATCTACCATACAAACAAATACATTTTCCTTACTCACTACATCGTACACACACACACTCCCACATTACTGAACCTCTCACTCGCTCTTTCTTCACTTACACACATTCCTCTAATTCACCACTCATATTAACACAAACACCTACATCCACACCTCGTATCTTAAAGCTCACCAACAAACCCTCGCATTTTTAATGATACATTACTTTATCTCTATCAGTGACATACAAAATAATGTCCTAAGAAGAATCAGAATGTAAATGGCTGAACACTATCCCCTGAGATACAGGTTCCCGCCTACTTCAGGGGGTAGGGTCAAAACTTTGTGAACCTCGTTATAACCACCACAAACAAAAACAATTGTAATAACTTTCATGTCGGTACCTACTAATTGTAACTAAGTAAACAACAAAATTGTAAATTGTAACTACTTGTTAAGTGTGAGAATTAAACAATTTTTTTTTTTATTGGTGCGCATCGTGGTTACAACTGGGAAAGCGCAACCTTTCACATAGAAACGTTCAAGAACTGTCAAAAGCAGGAGGTTCTCAATTCAATGTGTACATAATATTTTTTATTTGTATGACCACGCATTAATTTTTACGGGGAAGTCCGATATGCATGATCCTTTTTTTTTTGGGAAAAGCGAATAATTATCTCAAAGTTGGTCCCATTTAAAACTGAAAAATCGTGTTTGGGCTCACTTCATGCACCTTGATGAGAACTTAAGACCTGCTTGGAGTATGACTGTCATCGAAGCGAAGGTCTGACGATGGAGACAAAAGGCAGTTCCAAAAGGTGTTCAACAGTTTACAGCAGGTATATCGTGTTTGGGCTCATTTCATGCACCTTGATGAGAACTTTCGACCTACCTGGAGTATGACTGTCATCGAGTGTCTAAGGATGAAAACGTAGAGGACACGTCCACCGTGTCCTCTACGTTTTCATCCTTAGACACTCGAAATACAGGGAAAATGTATTCCTTTTGAGAGCTTCCGTTGCGTACGCTGCGTAAACGGTTAAAGTTACTCAACAATCATGTATGACGGGATTGTTTCTCTTAAAAAGCTCTAAAAAAATCCTCGATAGTATAGGTATGTCCATCTTTTAAGGTTGAATCACACTCTCTCTAACCCTCTCTCTCTCATAAGTGACGCAGACGAAGTTGCGCGGGTCAGCTAGTTATACATATTTTTCCTCGTATTCTATTTGTCCTCCTCTTCGCAAAATCTTTGTAACAAATGCTTTTATGGATTCAAAATAATAACAATCTGCCTATCTGCTATCTGAACAAATCTTTGATCGTAAATTCGTAACCCATCTCATAGCGCTGGCGCCGGGCGCCGCCATCGCCAGTGTGAGAATTGGGCTCATTGACACGTCAGCCGTGACCGTCTTGTCAGTCGTCATCCGCGGGATATCGCGCAAAAAACCTGTCACGGGAGTCACCAAATCGATTCTCATCGATACTAATGACAATTCCTATCGACCAATACTTCCCTTTTAATCGATTTCGGATCATAACGATTCGATTTTAATTAGATATGCAATGTAGGTACAAAAAGTATTGAATGCGTAATATCCGGCGGTAAAGTTGAAGATGAGGCTAGTGAGCTCGCAAGTTGAGATAATGGGCTCGGAGCGGCGCGGGCGCGGCCGTGGCGCCTGCGTCGGCGGCGACGAAGCCTTCTTCGTTTCGGTAGTGTTTTAACAGCAGTTAAGTTAGGGTTAAGGTGATTAAAACCGCCCGAGCGCGTGCCCTCGGGCCACTCGCCGACCGCACATATATCACATTCCAATATAAATTAGTTTTGGACGGACGCTGGTTTATGTGCCGAAATAAGCTCTTCGGGTAACCCAGATAATTAGCCGGTGCTTAGCGTAACAGCTCTCGACATAAAAATATTAATAAATTAATAGAAACAGGTGCTGAACATGATTAGGCAATAGTTCCGTTTGGACTTGGCACCTTGTAGTAAGAAGTACGCAATATATGATTGTTAGGGTTGAGATCAGAAAAACATTCTTTAGGATCCCATTGTAGAAAAGCTACAATAATGCATTGTGTTATTGCATTACAATAGGACACTAAACGACAATCGTTTTACGTTTTAATTCATAATTGTTTGCAGCTGTTGATAGTATAAACGAGTATGTTTAATGTATGAGTATGTATAATGTGTGGTCTAGTGGTAACAATCGCGACTACTGAGCATGAGGTCCCGGGTTCGACTTTCGGGTCGGGCAAATTGTGATTGGGTTTTTACATCAGGAATTTCTCAGTAGCAGCCACAGAGTTTGGATTTGTGGCCGGTTGATGCAAGATGTTAGAATTAGAACCGCGTCATTAGTATGCGAGGAATGTGTGCAAAACTTAGGTACGTACTTACTTACTTACTTACCACTAATTCTACAACGAAGAAAAACTAATTAATGCCTTCGTTACAGTGATTTCTTATTGTAGCAAGTAGACACGTCTGATTACTTGGTGATTTGGTAAACTGGCGCGCTGCCTTTGATCTGAAATGTAAAAAAATACAATGAGCATTCTTAAGCGTACAGCAAACAAAAGTAGGCCTTTGCAAGTGTCGAGTAAAAATAAGTCTGTAATAATCGCACGCGGGTATCATTCATTTAGTCGCGTTTACGATTCGTAATTGGGGAGTGCATTCAAGTGGCCGCGGGATGCGGTCGGCAGTCGGTGGGCGCTTGTCTGCCGCCGCCGCCGCGCGCCGCACGCGATGCCCTAGTGTGTAGTGGTTTAGTCTGCAAAGGTGCACTGCTGACTGAAACTGAGCGCAATTTCTGAGTTTCGCCCGCGGCCGTCGCCAAATTACAACACACGCCGCCAGCGTAATTGCGAGCGGCCAACTCAGGCCAGACGCGTGTGGGAACACCGACCGATTTATTAAGATTTAATCGCGCCCAATTAAAATACGCACCACATTATTACCGAATACAAAAAGCTTATGCAAATTCTCCGAGCGATCGGCGGCGCCACGCAAGCCGCCCGCTACGAGCCCTCGCTACGAGCCCTCGCTACGGACGTAGCGCGTAGACGATGTCATTCGTTACATTTACGAAGTTGTGTTTGGTATGTTTTAAAACTCGCTGCTTTACATTTTTGTAAAATACAACCACAATAAATTATATTGTAATATTTTCTTTTATGAGTAAATAAATACAAAAGCTTTTATTTACGAACACAAAAATGTAAGGTATTTATCGAACTTCACACAAATCAAAACGAGTGTAAAATACGTTCAGAGAATGTAGCACCGGGACTTACATTTAGTAAATATAAGGGTTTTAAAAGTATATGTAGGAGAGGCAGATCGCGACGATAACGTCTTCCCACGACACAGCGAGGACCTCCCCGGCGCGCATACATTACCACACCACGCATTGTCGTCGTCGCGCCCGCGCCGCCTCACCGGCCACACGCATGCGCCAGCCAACCAGCCTCTCGATATATTCACCTGCACTCTCACTAACAATCAACCCAATAAATGTGCTTTTTTTATTTTGCATACAAACTCTTGTATCGCACAACGCTATAAGCTTTCACATATATCAAATATCAAGAATTTCGAAATCTCCGCAAAGAAGTAAGACACTACAGGTAAGTAAAAATGCATGAGTCTCCTGTCATCTGATGGTTTGGCAATCAAGAATTCTTCTAACTTCTCACTTCTCTAAGTCAGACCGGTGACCCAGTGGGAGCATCCCGATTCCTGCTCCAGAATCGGCATTAGCATGTTAATGAAGGGGCGTGTCCGAGGCCGCGCGGTGGTTCCACACAAATCACGTCGTGTGTCTCCCACGCGACCCGCTCGGTGTGCCCCGGCCCGGCCCTGGCGACCGTGATATATGCGCTTTTTAATAACCAATTACATTGTCCACTAAACCTTTTTATTTTGATTGTTATGTTTCTATTGAATTGTTCAGACGTTGTGGAACAATTGAAATTAGTCTTTGATGACTGTATGCAAGCCTGACGAAAATGTCCTTAAATAATTGACGAAGCAGTTGTCAACAGAAGCACACATTCCTATCAGGTAAATGAGTTTAATAACCACACATGACACAGTCGCATCACAAGGACAGTCCTCCGCATGGGAAAATCAACATTCATAAATTCCAAAAAACTAGAACACCTACTCTAAATTACATTCCAAAGGCTTTGTTGATACATTAGAATGAAGAGCTGATCTGTAGGTAGCAGGAATTAACATAGTAACGAAGGGGCGGGTCGGTCGGTAACTCACGCCCCGCACAAAATAAATAATTTGACTCGAGGAATGTGGCCAGATAGTGGACCGAGGATGCCTTCGCCGTGATGTTTGATCTCACTGTACCTACGTACAGGCCCTTTTTGTATAGCTGTGTAGTTAAAGGTAGGATTCATTTACAAGTGGATTTAGTCTCATTGTAAATGCCCTTGCCTTTATCGACATTCATAAAAGTTGACATAATGAGGTAGGTACCTGTCAACTTTTAAGAATGTAGATTTATAGGCAAGTTTGCAGATTCTGCCTAGACTTATAATGTTAGCTAGAAAAACTCGTTGGCTTAGCGACTTGAAATGTTAGACTTGGAGTTTGGACGGAAAAAAAACTACCTACCTCATTCGTTTTGGTTTCTCACCCACTGGAAAATTTAAGACAGGTCCCAAAATAAGTATGAACATCTTCTAAATTAGACTCCTAAATCCACATAGAGACTACACAACACGTTATGGGAGTAAAACAAATTTAAAACCTACACAGAATCAGTCACCTCTATTATCCAAAGTTTTTGCCGGCCGACCTTAATCCTTACGAGGATTAAAGTCAAGATCCTCGGACGTCCTCTGAACCTCTAACATTTTTATATTATCCTCTAATTTACACGTGCCGGCCAATTAAGTATCGCAATAAAAAGCATTATATCGGAATTTGCTTAACATTTATAACAAGAATTTTAAGTGGGTCAGAAATACTTAATACGTAAGCTTGATTTTAATCGGGTTTGTTTGAGTTTGAAGGAGCTTTGCATTTATAAATTTTATTATAGACAATCCAGTGTTTTAGCGTTAGTAATTAAACACCCAACATTAAAGTTTGGCGTTTTTATGAGCGATCTTCAAATGCTCTTCAAATTCAATACTTTTTAACCATGCATTATTTGTGGACTAAGTAATAAAGAATGTAATCAGATAAACTCAGACTAGTAGAAAACAGTCCAGGATTTACGAGCCGAAAACTTGAAATCTAAAGTAATTCCATCAGTTTGAAGACATTGAATGAAATAAAAGGCAGATATATTTGTGTGTTGTATTTATTGGATCGTCTCGGTACCGGCGTACCATCGGGGTCGTGCGTGCAGTGGGTGGCATCGACATTTGTCACCGGCCACCAGATCTACGATACCACTGAGCATAGACTATGATTTTAGAGCACACTATAATGTCTACCTAAATGTCTGTAAAACCCTGTATAAACCCTTATGTTGTGCTGATTCTTAGGACTTTCGTGCCTTTATTTAAGAAACAATTAACTCTTACTTAGCTATCAAAATATGAAACAGAAAATAGAATACTAGTGCCTTGGCAATAGACTCACCCCCTGTTACATAAGACTTAACATAACTGGTGAAACGTGGGTTTACTTAAGTTACACTTTTGCTTAACCTTTCGGAGAAACAAACGTGAAGTTATGATGTTTTTGTTTCTGAACGAAACAATTTAGTAGTATCTTAGAGACTACCATTAGAAAACGTCGATCGATAGAAACAAGAAACAAACAATCACATCCAAGTCTTAGTAGCTCTACGTCGCGTCGCAAGGTAGAACTCGCGGTGCCCACTATCACGGGAAGCATCGAGGACTATGCAAATTCAGTTTTTGCCAGCTACCAATTGAAGAGCACAGTCGAAGGTACATCTCCCAAAGCTGGGTGGCCGTATGCCTTGTGTTCACTACGGGAATTCAAGGGAATAATATGAAATTGACAAGTAACTGTTTGTTGAATGTTTCATTTCATTGTTGCTGCCATGCTGGACTTGGAAATATTCGAGTTTATACAAAGTGTCTTGTGTCAGCTGGTAATCCAGAAATGTGACAGACGAATCAACCAAAAGCTTTTAGGGACCTCGCGTACTACGCGGCCATGACGACGACTTTGAGCTGCAAAAACGACTTTTGGTCGAAACTAGGAAAAACGTTTGGTCGCACGAGCGAATCCGACCTTATCCTGTATATCGTGGAGGGTGGGGCAGAAGTGTAACTATTACATCCATATTTTGCCTGTTCTGTAAAGTCAGTAATAGGGAGAGCCTATTGCTATAAACCGGACACAGATCCAGGATACGAGCTGCTTGTTTTGTTAGACACATTATGTAAGTTAATTAAGTACTTGCCGTAAATGAATCTAGTCTGGTCCCAAGGTCGCGTGTATGCGCTTGAGCAGCTTGACTAATCAATCTTCTAAACCATTATTACTACGTATAAGTATTTAGGTAATGTTTACGGGAATCCCCGTTGATGGTTTTGTTCTATTCTATAATTAAATGAGACTATATAATTCCAATGATAGCCTCCAAAGGTTTAACGTATTTCCGCTGTGATACTGAGCATCATCAGTATCTTAAATAGTGGTCCACCTTGTAACCTTGTTACACAATATGAAACAGACATTGACGCACAAACTATTGCCATGTATTCAGAATCAGACACTAACACATATAATTAGACACTAACACATATAATGAGACACTACCACATATAATTAGACACTAACATATATAATTAGACACTAACACATAGAATTAGACACTAACACATATAATTAGACACTAACACATATAATTAGTCACTAACACATATAATTAGACACTAACACATACAATAGGCTTTTGTCCTGAAAAAATCTAATTAGCCCGTCAAATATGTTTTGATAATCTATTATCAAAAAATATTTGACATGTATTTTTTCTTTTGTTACGTAAACCAAAATCGACGAAGATACGACGCTTTTATAATTCTCAATACGTCACGCACGCCGTGCGATAATTTTTAGTGCGTTGTGACGTCACAAGCACTCACTCTTGAGTTTTGATGCGTTTTATCTTTGATCAATATTCATTGATGTACAAAATCATAATTTAAAAAATTAAAAAAAACCCGACTGCGTAAAAAATAACTAGAATCTTTAATTATTTTTTAAAAAATGAAAAGAATAAAACAAGTTCAGAAGACAGGACATATTGACTGCAACAGTCGGGACCCATTAAATAATCTAGACTAAAATCATTAATCCAATATGGCTGTTAGTTATTTTTTACGCAGTTGGTTTTTTTTTAATTATTTTTTTATTTAACAGTTTTTAGTTACATAGATATTTTTAAAACCCTTCATTTTGATACCCCACTCGATGGTATTAGAAGAAAAAATATTTCAAACTCCACAATTTGGCACCCCAAATCCACGATTTTATTTGTTTTTTGATTATAATGTAGCCAGTGACACTCGCGCCATCAAGAAGAGTCTAACGACATATAATCTATCCTAATCCCTCCATCCGCTGAGGAGTTACGAGGGAACAAAGAAACGGACATACATACATACAGGTCAAACACATTACCCTCCTTTTGGGCCTCGCCGCAGTCGGGTAACAAACACATAACCCTCCTTTAGGGCTTCGCCGCAGTCGGGTAAAAACAAAAAATACGTGTTCATTATTTTCCAGTACTCTATCTGACGGACTAAATAGATTTGCAATTTATTGATGGTGGAAACTAGCCTATTAGACACAAATACATTATTCAAAATTAGACAGTAACTATAATATACCCTGTTTTTTTTTTATTCTGCTGTTTGCTACAAAAGTGCAAGTTTCTGTGGAGGGGTGGGGGGAGGGGTTCGGAATGTTGTACTGAGCTGACAACCTTGGCAACGTGAGCCGTTTGTCGATGTCTGTACTCCTGTCTTTGGGATAATCATGGTTTGCCAGTAACAATCGAATATCATATAGATTTATGGACAAAGCTGGCCTTTGCATCATGTACAGTATACTTTCGCGCTTCTGACAGCCCGTAACGACGTCCGTATAATACTCCTGCCGATACTTAATTCTAATTTATAAGTGCCTTGTTATGAACACGATACCACAATGTCACCTCCCCGCCCGTACACAATCGTTGTACTAATAAATGTCACTAATTGTATAGAGGTAGAACAGACAAGTCCACCAAACAACAACTAGTTTACATATTATAATATTCAAAATTGCTCTCAACGACTGAGTCATCCTTCGTCGAGATTTTATATTCAATTTTGTTTAAGACCTCGTTCTGTTGTGGAGACAGACGACACATTATTGTGTAGATAATAAAAATATGATAAGATTTCAAGTTTTTTCATCAGTCAAAGTTCTTTTTCAGGCTTCGAGATAGAACCCAACAGATTCATCATCATCATCATCATCAGCATATAATGTTCCCACTGCTGGGACACGGCCTCCTCTCAATGACCCTTTCATTGAGAGGAGGCCGTGTACCAGCAGTGGGCAATGCGTATAATCTACCACATATAATGGGCTATAATCTACCACGCGGGCCCAGTGTGGATTGTCGATTGGATTGTCCAAAAATTCGAAGACATGTGACATCTACTGTCACATGTCTTCGAATTTTTGGTTCTAGGTCATGCCGGTTTCCTCACGATGTTTTCCTTCACCGTTTTGAGAGCAGTGGTGATGAAATAAATTACACAAAGTAATGCGCCTGTCTGGGTTCGAACCCACGACTTACTGTTCGTAAGTCGGGGCGGCCACTACTGGGCCACCGCTGCTCTCTTATGGGATTAGAGGAAACCCATTTCAAAAGAATTACCTTGATCATTTCTTGTTCATTTTTCAGGTTTTGGTTTACGGTTGTGGAACAGACTGATCAGGCATATCAAACGCATAAAATCCTTTCTAAAATCCAGAACGTACGAATAAATACCAAAAAGGATTGCGTCTTTTACCGTAGCAGCACTGTACCTTAAATACAATATTTTTTGCGTGCTGCGGCTCGATGCGACACGACAATAAATTAGATGCGTTGAAATGTTTGTGTTGTGGCTCCGCGCCGCTGTCGGCGACACCGCGTGCGCATACATTAGCGCACAATACCGCGGGGGGCGCCCATTGTGTCCTCACACTTATACAACCCCACACCCCGCGCCCCCGCCACCCCTGTCCGCCTCAGCACGCCCCTAATGAAGGATTCAACACCAGACCTGCAATTACAAGATAAAAATCTATTTTTATACCTCAAATAAATTCACTTCGTAGCTTCACATTCTAAAGTAATTTAGACACAGCTTTTGATTACGATCATGAAGGTCGTCTATTGGCCCAAAGTGATTGAAACATTTTGTACTCATTATCCACCATCACCGCCGTATCTTCTTCTAAGAATCTCACATTTATAGTGCTCTTCTGTAAAGTCACCAGAGACGCACCAGACCACCTCCCGAAACAGCATAGAATCAACACAGCAATTTCTTTTACCCCTACATCCGCTTCGATAACAACTGTAAGGGTTTTAGAGTTGCACACACTAATTTTGGGTCTCCGCGGGTTCCGTGCCGACTAATGACCGGATAATTGTACGGCAGGTGCGCAAGCGCCGGCCGCCTCGCTCCGAGGGCTGCACGCTAAGCGCACACGCCAAGCGCCAAACCCAAACGCCTTGCCTTTTCAACTTTTTCGACGATCCGACGATAAAATTGTAAGAATAACAGTCCGCATTAAAATGGGATCCTAATCAAACAGATTTGAATAAATTACTTAATGCTTTGCTTCCGTTCTGAACGTCATGCGTTCTTATTTCTTTATTTATGGCGCTTGTCACGTTATTAAGCAGATAATTAGTAGTTATAAACATAAATCAAATGTTACACGTAATTAATTTTTGTTGAAGTGTGTCACAGTTCCTTATTACTCAAAGTTTATTTTATCATTCTAGTTTTTTTTTTTCTATAAATACTTGTTGGGAATAAAAAACGTTCACTTGTAAGTTTTGATCTTCGTAAAGATCATCAGTTTTTTAGGCAATAAACACACAACAGCTGTTGGCGAAATCGACGAGCGCCAGTTTTTTATTGAACACTTTTTTTGCTGTTTTATGTTCCTATGTAACATGTTTTACACATCATATTATTTAAGTTATATCGTATTAAAACCGATATCATGAAAGTATTTTACACCAGCACCCATTTTCAGTCAGACCTAAGACACATAATTGCGTGAATCAACCGCTATTCAATAAGTTATGTATCCTGTTTTGCCAATTTTCTTGTTTTTCATAGTGAATGTAACAACAAACATCAAATTATTTTTATTCGTAAAGTTGCTTCATTAGCTGTATTCAAAGATTACTATAGCAACAGAATTTTCCCTGAGGATTTCAATAGAAAAACATTTCCATTTTCTTTGATATTCAAATGAGTTTGATAATACCGATCATGGTGAATCTTCTCAATATATTAAAGCTATGTTTTAATAAATAGCGATTACTGTATCAGTCTAAAGTCTAAAGCAACTGCTGTTACGGCGAAAGAAATTGTTTTTTTCCTGGACCACCTGGTACGCCACCCGCGCCAGAGCCTTACACAAAAACTCAAAGAAAAAACGTCATAATATTTGAATATTATTACAAAAAACAATTAAGGGTGCCGCACGTCACCTGTCGCGGGCACGAGATACGCATTTGCATAGAGAAACCAATTTCTAAGGCTACGACTTTGGGGTCGTGACTAGCGAATTATTTGTAATAAAAAAACTGTCAGCTTATCTATTTACAGTTCAAAGATAGGCGAAGCAATTTTATTATATTAAAGTAACTTCATTATTGCTAATGAGTGGCTACGCGGCGTGCGGCGTAGGCGCACGCGCAACCTATGCGGCTACGCGGCGTTGGCGCGACCTAGGCGGTTACGTACATATTTTATTATTTCAATATTTTATATTGTGTTCTATTTGTATCAGTTCGTATCAAAACCCTATTTGTTTAAACATTCATTGGTGCTTGACTGCAAAACCTAACGCTAAAACTACCTAATTAAAAATATTCACTAATTTGAAAATAGTTGGAGGTAAATAATCTCTCTATTTTTGTAATGTTTAATATGCTCTCAGCCTTATACTAATTTGACGACACATTTTTTAAACAAAATTCTTTATAAAAGACCTTTTGTTGTGCCCGAGACACACTTTGCGATACTATCTAACGTATATCTAACAAAATAAAAAGCTCCTTTGTTACAGCACTTTCAATTTTATTTATACACAAATTGTTTTTATACCGGTTTAGCAACACATGCCTACTGAAAACTGACTCAAAATTTCACTAAAATAACTGTTATTTTAATTAATTTAAATAAATATTTATTATTTATTTTTTTCACACTTTTTGTTTGATAAAGATAAGATTCATAATAAAATGAGAGTGAATATGAAGAATGAGTCAGATTTGCAATAGTTAAGGTTTACGAAGATAAAGCAATGCATAAGTAAACAGTCAACATGTTCAAATTAAACAAACCCATGACACACACACACACACACGCGCATTCTACATCTTTTGGAAACCATCTAAACGAGAGAAAAAACAAAAACAAAATTCCGAATCTCTTTCGGTAACAATCGTGTTTATGAATAGTGAGACACATGTCATTGTCTATTGAAAGCGGCCAATCATCGGGTCGTCACTGGTAATGTAAACGGTCGCGTCTGGCCTATTGTGACCGGTAACAATTCCGTGTTATGGATGCCCCGGTGCTGACTAAACTTACGAACTAGATTAATCTACTTATGCTGTTTAGATGTTTAGGATCACGTAGATTCTGTTTGACAAACAGTTCTGACTCTTTAATACAAAAGCAATTTTAAATTACCTACAAGCAATTGCCTTCAAGCTTCTTAAATTCCCTTTTTTTTTTATTTGATAAAGTAATTCTTATTGGTCGGTTATTAAACGTCGCCTTAAAACATTGAACTTTATAGACATTGTCCAGTGTGTAACCCGCCCTCTGTTGCATAACTTTCATAAAAAATTGTTTTCTTAAGCTGCACTGTAACTGCCGCGCGCCGCACATTCCGCGGTTTGCCGCTGAAAATTATGCTCTTTCTTACGAAACGTCTTTTATCCCGCTAACGGATTTAACCAAAAAGGTGCACTAAAATTAGCGCAGTAGAGCCTTAAATTGTTTGAATAGTATTTGAATGGAAGTGCTATTAAGCGATATTTACGGATAAGCAGGTGCGGCGGCGGCTTTGAAATCTCTTATGACCGCTGATCTGCGCATTGATACAAATTGCCTCGTTATACATACTTGGCCATCGGCTACCGACTATCGACACTTTAAAGCGTAAAAATTGATCGCTCCTGCACTTCTTTACACCATTTAGTTAACTTAATGTGTAGGTTGGACTATGTGTCTCTCAGTGTCTATTTAAGTACCTAGTTAAATGAGTTACAAAGTTTTTGCGATTAGATATCTCTTGATTTAATTTATTTTAAGAATTTTCTTTAGACTCCGTAGACTTTTATGTAAAGTTAGACGCTTTGATGTTTTCAGCCTTCAAAATTGTACTGTATGTTTAACACATTCCAATAAATTTTGAGATGTCACAATTCAGATAAACATAAGAGGGGACTTTATCTTCAAAGTAAGTATAAATAACCAAAAGACAACTGTCCAATGATTCACATGAATGCTTTGTGTTTCTATTGGTATCACTGGCCTTTTGGAATGTTTTTAAAATTCGGACACCGAAAGCAAAGTTTTGTAGGCTTGGTTTTCCAAAAACATGCATGCGAAAATTGCGAAATGACGACCGTCATTTTGAAACTCGAGCTTTAACAAAATAACATACTAAAAGTCTAAAAATAGAAATAAGTAACACATGAAATCCCGTTCTGAAATACGACAAACGTTTGTTATAGGTTGACACTACGTTGCTCCGAGCGACCGCACGCAAAGTTCGATCAACTGCCCCATAATGATTTTTACGCCAACGACGACCTACCCTGAGGGGACAGTCCACTAAATGGAGTTATATTTATCTTCTCACCACAAAAGGAGAGTTAACGTCTTCTCTGGAAAAAATAAATTTAGATATCAATTACGCCATCATTAAATTTTATATTTTGTGCTCAAACTTTAAAATGGCAGAGCAACGGTACAACAACGATTCCGAATAACTGGCCATTTCCTGTGATTGTAGCGTTGCATGCAGTTCTAGTTTATTTTTGACCATAAAGAACTAATTTAACTACCTAAATGAAGGTAATGTGGAATTATGAAAATTGCAAAAAATCAGCGTGAGCGTGTGCATTGTGCGCTCGGTAGCGCGCCGCCCGAGGCGCTCGTGCCATTCGCGTTCCAATTTCGAATGCAAATTTTGTTTTTGGAAAACAGAACGATGGCGTTATGACCACTCATATTCATATCGTGCCAGGGTTTTGACCGGTTGCGTGTCGAGAACATTGCACTTTGATGGTAGCCCTCTCCCGGGCGTGTTGCTCAAACTTCTCTTCTAGTAGGAAGCGCCAGGGTAGCCCGCAGAATTCTCTTATGTTTTTTACAGTTTGCAGGTCAGTGTCGAGTTTTATGTCGATTAAAATATGATTCGCGACCGTAACAAATATGGCTTTAAAGAGTTATAATCATTAAAATCATCAATACAGCCCTCTAAGTTCATTGAATCCCATTAAATGATTTTTTCATGAATTTTCTTTGTCAGTGAACGGGTTGTATTGATGATTTAAATAATTATAATTCCGTGGATACATACGTGTTACGGCCGTGAAACATATTTTAATCAATAAAAATGAATTTCGCAGGCTCTATACCCTGGCGCTTTCACCTTAAGAAAAATGTTTAATTCCGGTTGCTAAACTAGGAACAAGTTGGTTGGTTAGCGATGCTAGTATAACCACAAAAACCTTCCTGAAATCCTGATCTAACATAGGTTCAGTAAGATGGAAATAGTAATTTTATAGAATACTAGCTGTTGCCCGCGACTTCGCGTGGAAATTTTGATGTACATGGTGTGAGACTAAAAAATAACATACGACCTATTGTAAGACCTACAAAAAATTTCATAAAAATCGGTAAAGCCGTTTCGGGTGAATTCGATAACAAACACCGTGACACGAGATTTTTATATTAGATGTAGGTAGTAGCCTATAGTAGATTAGATTAAATCAATAGGTAACACAAGTTGAGGACAAATTGAGGATTAAGCGCCAACAGCTACGCTTAAAATTAATGCGTATGAATGTTGATTTGCCCCAGATTCGGGGAATTAAAGACTACAATCAATAGGCTTGTGTCCTGAAAAAATCGAATTAATCCGCCAGTTAGATTATCAAAAAATATTTGACACGTACTTTTTTTTGTTACGTAAACCAAAATTAACGAAGATAGGTACGACGCTTTTAAAATTCTCAATACGTCACGCCGCCCGTGCTATAATTTTTAGTGCGTTGTGACGTCACGAGCCACTCTCGAGTTTTGATGCGTTTTATCTTTGCCAATATTTATTGATTTACAAAAACAAAATTTCTTGTTCCATTATTTTCCAGTAAGTACTCTAATTGACGAACTAAATAGATTTACAATTTATTGATGGTGGAAACTAGCCTATTACATTAATAAAGCAAAGCATAAAACCGAAACGCCCACATATTTCAAGTGTCCGCATTGTCAACAAAGTAGGCTAATACCATCATCATCAGGCTAACGCCCAGCAGAAGTCCTAAATGGAAATATATTCTGCCGCTATAAAATATTTGAGCACAACTAGGCCAGGTCACGCACATACTCAACCCCTATTAACTGTTTAACTCACGAATCATTTGTAATAAGAAATTCGTACCTATTTGAATAATATTAAGTCGTAGGAGCTCTCGTGTTAATACATGACTAACGTAAAGTAAAAATAAAACACAATTTTCTCGAAATAAACTAAATCTAAACTAGTAACAACACGAACAGCAATGAAAAAAAAACTACAGCTGATAATATGGAACACATGCGAGTCACTTCTCGCGCCGAAACCCAGCTGTTCATAGACAGCACACATTTTTCAGCAATGTTTACAAGGTCGGTCACTCACACGCTTCTATACTCTATACCTACTATAATCATAGACAACATGCACTTTTGAGTCACGACGATGCGCGCTGGACGTGTGTGTAACACCGTGTAATATTAATGATTCACCTTCGTAAGTGAATCACGGTATTGGTGGCGCCGAAACACATCTCTATGCCTGTCTTACTTTAGAATTAGTCAATTGTTACACCGATGAAATGATGATATAAAAGTATATTATGAATCAATGAGCCGGAATAGTGATTTCGTAAACGGCTCCGATTCTAGGAAATGCAATGAAATTACGATGAGGAACAGAGTAACGGGCCCTAGATACAGAATCGCTGAATCAGAACCAAAAATACAATTAAGTAACTGAATCACTTCACCGCAGATTATGTGCTCAAAAAATACAATAATAAACAATTTGGCATCGTTAAAGATCATTGTATTGCTAAGAGTAATGAGTGTTAAAATTAGGTACTTATATATTTTTTGCATGTTGTCTACGTAATTACCTACTTCATACTGATAATATACCTGACTAAACAGTTAGGTCTACAGTCAGCAGTTATAACCAGGAATATTAAGATGCATTTTTGTCCTGATGAGAACCACCAACCTCCTGTTCCTTTGAAGATTTATCATCAATATTTTATAACTTGGTAATCGATGGCGAATAGCCGAATAGACAATAAGTACTTAGTTATTGTTGCCTTCCCTTCATCATGTCCAATCCATGTAGGTATGCGCTCCAATTTCATCTCAAAACAACTTGAACGTTCAACCTATGGTACATTGCATGAGTATAATGTTCTGGGATGACTTTAATAATTGACTGCACCAGATTGAATGAACGAAATTACGGATCGTTTACTTTCAAGTCCTTGTAATTGGTAACCGCTTCAACATCCACATTACGTGCGCATACGCAGTGTTTCGATCATGGATCGATGTGGAAGGCCCAATTTGTCTGTGCTACTAAATCATGGAACAAACGTGCCGCCCGATCTAAATCGATTTGTCCAAATTATGAGACGGCGGTAATATGAACGATGGTGGCTATTCCCCTGATATCCTCTTTAAATATTGGCCGTTTGTAAAACACCTGCGCTTTCGCTAACCGCATCCAGTTGGACTCGACTTAAACAATTCAAACACAGATGTTCAACATCCTAGTTTAAACATTATCAAGGAAAATGTTATTGCAACTGAATTTGTAAATATTAAGAAAGGCAGGCAATTGGAAAACATTGCATTATGGGAAAAAAACGTTGCACAATATTGAGAAATAGCTTTTATAATGACCGTTGCCTCATATTTTTATTATCTGTGATTCAATCTTACACACAAAACTTTCGTCGTGTGCATTACCAAAACAAACATACAGAAAAGGAATATTTCAAATAGGAAAAGGAATATTTCAACTAAGAAACGAAAATCTGTTGCATCACTTACATCACACGTTTAGATTTATTTTTCTTTTGGCATGCAAGTGTGAAAATTCAAAATTGGAATCAGAAGTGACTTGTTTATTTTTAATCTGCCAATTACGCAAAGGTTTTTTTTTTACAATGGCTAGAGTTAGGGACTGGTTTCACTACACGAGGGATAAAACATTGTAGGTAGCAGCCGGGATGACTTGCTGTTTTGAGTGAGATTAACAAATTTTTGATAACACAACAGCCGCGGTCATGGCTGGCTCACCATATGCCAGGGTCGTTAAGTAATATGGCGAAGAAAATATTTGAAAATGTTAAACTTTGGGAATAAATTAATGTAATGCAAACTTAATGTACATTTCACGACCATTGGTAGATCTAACCTATAATTCTTACAAACTAAAATAATTTTATCATATAATATTTTACAAATAAATGTTCCAACTTAGTAAGCTAATAATTTACTTAAGTTGGTATAATACATACTTTGTTATAGATTTGTTAGTGTGTCTCAAATAGTTAGATTATTTACAATAATGTTCTGTCTGTTGTCCAGTCAGTTTGGAAAGCTCATTGAAATTTGAAGATGTAGAATTATTACGACGCAAATAAATTGACTAGCACGCTTGCAAGTTCTTATATTTTGGAGCATTATTTAATTTCATACCTACCTATATTCAAGTAAATAGTTCATCAGAAAATTCAATACCTATTAGGTACCAATACTCGATAGCAGGAATGGTACCTAATTCGGTACCCTACAAAACATATCAGTTTCTAAGTAAATAAATAAAATGTATTATGAGCTATGAGCTTATTAGCAAGAAAAAAATTATCAAAGGTGCCGCTCAACGCCAAATGGTCCACTATAATAACCCTCGATTTGTGTCGGCGGCATCTTGCGAATAAATATTGGGCAAATTAGCAGATCCCTCTGTCAGTGACGTAGTGACGAACTGACGTCCACCTGTCATTGTTGTACGTATCGACAACATGACCCATGTGTTGACGTATCGAGACCGTAAAGTTTCAGTCGGGGCCAATGAGCGTGAAATGTCATTACCTATGTCGGTACGGGACTTCGGGAGAACCATCTGCTTAGTTTTTTTTTTGGATAAGGTGCTGATAATAGGCTTGTGTCCTGAAAAAATATAATTAGTCCGTCAGTTATATTGTCAAAAAATATTTGACACATATTTTTTCTTTTGTTACGTAAACTAAAATTGACGAAGATACGACGCTTTTATAATTCTCAATACGTCACGCCCGTGCTATAATAATTTTTAGTGCGTTGTGACGTCACGAGCCCCCCTTTGCGTTTTGATGCGTTTTACGAGTATCTTTGTCAATATTCATTGATTTACAAAAACAAAAAATACTTACGTGTCCATTATTTTCCAATACTTTATCTGACGGACTAAATAGATTTGCAATTTATTAATGGTGGACACTAGCGTAATATGTTTTATGCCTTATCTTCACTTGTGATTGTGACGTGATGCATTTTTTTTCTTGTCGACAGTACGAGTAGTAAGACTGAGATATATTTTAAATACAAACACCATACCTACCCTCCCATTTATTAATAATAATGACAATTGATTAAACTACCTAGCACTTATCTAAAATAACTTAGGTAAATTAGCCAAACAATAAAAAAATATTCAGTTTTTCTTCCAATCTTTGTAATTATATCTAATTGGTAGGTAGTTAACCAAAATTTGAAAACATCCAACTTATTAGTAGCCTAGCACAGACATATTTTTAAAAATTGTAAAATGAGTCAGTAGAATAAAAGCTAAAGGTGCACATCTGTTAAAGATTAACAAGTAAAGATTCATAAAATAATAATATCTTGTCAGTGAAAGGCATAGTTGTTAATTTTTATCACTTCTGGCATTTGGTCAGCAGGTGTGCAGGATAGCTAAAATCTAAAGCTTCAAAACAAAAGAAAATCCCATTTGTGTCCGTATTGTTAGTAGAACTTTTGTTTTTGTTATGATTAATACATAATAGTAGGTCTGTGTTCTTCAAAAATCTAAAATTTTCTAAGGCTGTTGTGTCTTTGGGCATGGTACTACGTGAGTATGGCATAAGTATATGATTTCAAACAAAAACCTTTCAAGTCCCAAAGGATTAATGAAGAAGCCTTTTATCAAAGTATTGTATACCTATTATAAGGTACTGCATACTGGGCATAAGTCCTTCACCCACGAAATAATTATTGAAACTCTACATAATCATAGAACAAATCTTTATTATTTGAGAAAATTAAAACAATGGAAGGAACAATGCAAATATGAATAAATAAAGGCAGTTATAAAATCTTTTCCGTTCGGAAATGGAACCACCCCTTTAGAAATACAACAATGCAGCACATACCTATCCACCACTCAGCTCAAACCGCAAAAAAAACACCCGTGCATTCGACAACCGGACGAAAACGAAACGCAACTACGGAGTCTACGGAACGAAACGTCAGTCTGTAGGGAGCGCTGTTGAGAGTAGTCGTGTCGCTCTACGCTCTCAACACAGCTGATAACGCACGCGTCTTCAAAACGAATACGAAAACTTTAGAAAATAAACAATTATCTACCTCACGCATACAAACTCAGTGACTTTTAGTGTCGTGAACGCATTTTTTTAGTAATTTTAAGAAGAAAATATATGTTTTGAAGTGGGATTCACACTTCAGGAAAATGATGGGTAAGTCCGCTAAAATAGTTGTTATTATTGAATAGTAGTGTACTTTAATATTAAATAATGTTGAAATTAAAAGAATCACAATATTTCTTACAAATTTCGTTTTTGTACCAGTTTAAAATAGCTGTAATAGGTTATGTTTACGTTAATCGATAACGTAAAACAGATCATTTACTCAATTTAATTATTAATATTGAATTAAAATTACTGCCTCTCTATTTATCACAGGCTATAAACTTTTGTATGATTAAACAAACTATCTAAATTTATTTTGTTAATTTACCTACCTAACATATTTGATAAATGACAATCAATGACAACATACATCGGCTAACAAGTCTTGATACTTCAAAAACTTTTTGCAATTTGGTAAAATTAGAAATGTGTTTTAAACACTTATACGTTATACAGCTTATACGTTTAAATTTTGAAACGGTGTTTTTATTAATTAACTCGCGTAACTTAATCTCATTAGTGTATATCTTTTTTTAATCTTTACTTACCTTCAGCTGACTTAATGTGATTCTAGGTAATTGTAAGTAAATATTACGAGTAAGGGCTTTAACTAGCAACAGTAGAATATGGAAAGCTGTTTTTTTTCACATATTGTTACTTGATTCTCTTCATAAAATATAGAGAAACCGCCATTATTTGATATAATACAAATAAATTTGGCAGTAGACACCGTAGGTAGTGTCTACCTACGCACAGTGGGCGCGACGTGAGCTATAAAACAGTTTTGATTAACAACATAGTTTTAATTAGTATTTAATATTACCTGTTTCTAAAAAATGATAAACAACATACTCGGCTAGCTAAGTGCAATGTTTGAAAATGTAAAACATGCATTTCGACCTGTGGAAAATGGGGAAGTTAAAAAAAAATGATTTGGACAATATAGCTATGTACCAATTTAGTAATATAATGGCCGTATGTACCGATTTACCATTTAATTTCATAACTAAAATTAACCTATTTCAGAATCGTGATCAGAAATTACATTTCTCCGTTACAATTCATTCAAAATAATCAGTGTCGCACGATTTCCGGATAAATAGAAAAGCTACAAAAGAAATTGAATTGATATCCGTGAATGTTAGAAAATTGTACCAATTAATTTTAAAATCATATTAAACTTAAAGTTAATATGAGGCGAAAATGTTACGTTTAAACTTATTTTATTTTTTCAACTGTCATAAGTTGATTCATCATGATTTAAATAACGTTATTTATTTCAGTTCCTTTTAATTAGATAGGTACCTACTTGGAAAACTTCTAAGCAATTAAGTCGTTTATTGGAAATCAAAATACGTCAAAAACACAAAAAATATACATATACAGGCAACTTTTTAGTTTTATTTTTGCACTGTAGTATTATGTTTATGTGTGTATTTCAATGCTATACATACTAGACAGCAGGCTCTAGGCAATAAAATTAAAAACAAGAAATATAGAACACTGAAGAGACCAAATTGCGAAACTAAAAGCTGTTAAGTTAACCTGTAACAAACTTAACATTAATAATAATTATGCAGTTTTGTTAGATCGGTTAAATTCAGATCAGTCAAATACAGAGGTTAGAAATATGTACCCGTTACTAAGTGTAACATTAATTTCCTTCTGTTAACTTGAACTAAAGACTGTATGAACTTCTTAAACGTTGAACACGTTGTTAACTTGTTATACATTTGTAAATCATAGAATCTTCTGAGTCACTGTCAGATTGATTTCATCACTTTAATTTACATAATTGAATTACCAGATTTGCATTATGTGATAGATTATAATGATTACGCAATTTTCTCGTTACGGTGTATATCTTTGCAGCCTAATCCCTTTTATTTTAATTAGGAGCATTTGAAGATCGGGTGAGGTATTGCTAGTTACTACTACCCGCTATAATTATACACCGAAATTCAAAGGAAAAAATATGATATACTTTAAATAATAGTCAATAATCACAAGAGTAGGTTAGCAGTGACGTGTATGAACATGTTGCGACCAGGATAAGTGAGTGCGTCGCACCGTGTGTTCAAGGGCGCAACCGATACAAAACATTAAAATACATATTAATAAACAGTATTTTATTACCGTACAGCACTTTTTAAAACAGAAACATTATAAGTTCCTACACATAAAAGTTTTAATGATGTTAATGAGATTTTATAAATCGATCAATTTATACAAACCACACAAAAAGTTTAAGCACTGTAGTGGCCGCCGGCGGAAGTTCCGACAGGAAATCGCGGGTACGCGCACCGGGCCGGGCATGGTGCCAGTCACCGCTAGAACCAATTTACGCTACCCCGTATATCACATACCTACTAATAATATTTAAGCACACGTCTGGGTCAGGTAAGTAATCAGAACAAGTAACTTAAAAGTTTAAAGCTTTTCTTCCTTAATCTTTTTTACGGTTTCTTTGCAGTCGAATTCCGCAATGTGAATTTATTACCCTTCCCACTTGCAAAACGAATAGCGTACTTTCACGGCTTCGTAATAATGGAAAGAGACTACAAGAGATTAGAACATAATGGTGCGGAGGTGGGTGCGTGGGAACGCTCCCAGAGTTCACGTGCGGGGCACATCGCTCTGCCATACCAAATCTTACATGAATATGCTAGATTTAGATAAAAATCCTGCTATAAAATAGCGCAGATTAAATTAAAGAACTCATCATTTGCAATGAAAGTTCAATGAAGGAAGCATCGATGTGACCAGATCCTAATGATACGATCGAACGTGAATTTCATTTTGAATAATATTTATTTTACATTAATTATAATTTTAGAAATTACTGTTTAGTACAGACTAGGCACCGCCTCCCATGACTCTTGAAATGCAATTTGTATTATTGATTAACTTATTTTAGATATGGAAATGTACAAGGATAACTTTTTTGAGTACAGTACAGGTTACTCACATACCCAAACCCTTAACTTATAAATAAATAAATAATACCGTCTTACGGAATTATCACTTATGCGACAGGCTGGTTATCTATTGCCATTACATTACAATTTAATAAAAATATTAAAACGTATCCAAATCTACATAGAAACTTAAAACAATCGCGACTTTAACCAATAACTAATCGTTACTGAATTTGTTATTCGTGCCACAAATTATAAATATTTATAAAGCGTATATGAATAGTCCGAGTGAATGAACTACACAAGAAAATCAATTATACTTCCATTCATAAAGCCGTAATAATTCTATGCAGCGTAGGTGTCCATAAGTCACCGTCTAATAAATCTGCAACTCGCCGTTTGCTCTTTATGAATGAGCTTTTAAAAGTTACAACTAATTATCATATAATAATATGTATATTATAACTTTTTTATCATAACATAATATTTTGCTGTTTTCTAAACTTGTCCTTAACCAAATACCCATTACGAAAATCTACTTACCTCGAATCGTAGGTACCTTAATAATGTTGAGTTCTCCGGATTCATATGTGAGAAGTTGAGAACGTACCAAGTAATTTTTGTTTCCATGACAATATTAATATAATTAGTCATGTATATGGTAATGTAGGTTATTGAAATGACTGTTGTGTCGCGTAGGCTCGTGCGCTCGTTTGACTGGCAACGGCAATAGGTGCCTAGTTAGTGGTTCCGGATACGGATCGGACGTGTCGGATGTCGGCGTGAGTCACGCGGCGCCCACGCTGCCGCGCCGCTCCGAGTGCGCCCACTGGCGCCCAGGTTGCACCGCCAAACTACAATATTACTATTTTATAGTTTTAAAAAGTATAATGAAAGATAGTCATATCCAAAATAAATTGTTTATAATATGTTGTAGCTAAATAAACTCGCACTTGAGTAAACTGACAATGGAGGATCAAGATTAGTTAGTTCGACATTCAAAACTTGTCAAAAGTTCAAAACTATTTTAACTGATATTCGCTTTGTAAAAATGATTAAGCCAAATATATTCTTTTTCATTTAAGTTAATAATTATGTGACAACCAAATACGAGCTTTATTGGCCTTAAATATCTAAGTGGGTAGATCGTTGTTTTTTTTTTGCGTTTTATCCTCTTCTATACTCTAATCTAGCCTAATAAATAGAACGTATTATAATATGGATACTATTTAATCGGCATGTCGAGTTTACAACCGTAACGCTATCATGACAATGACTGCGGACAATCTTACACGCACAGTCTTATAAATGAACGCGGTCGCTGTTGCCGAGACAGATTTAGCTGTGTCTGCGACGCGTCTAGGTTATTTGTATTTGGGTTTTGGCATTGGACATTTCGCAGTCTCGTGGGAAACTGAGTTGAACGACTGCGGAGACAATGCGGCTGTCTGGTATCGCGACCAGTCGTTCACCGGACCACCGCCCACCCGTGCTGTGCGGGCGGCGTCGCGGCAGCGCCTAGTGCCGCGGCTGCACCTCACGTCCCGCATTACATCTTCAGCCATCTTCTATTGAAACACCAAACTTGATTTATTCACATCGCTTTACGTTCAAAGCACGTATATAGGAAGCTTAACGTGGGAAGGTGGAAGGTATGCAACGAGAGGATAGATAGACCGAATTCCCGTAGCTTTCGCTAGTATTCGATTGGTACTTACAATGTCACACTGCAGGTAGAACTATACCTATGCTATAGGAGGTAGGTACTTGTTTGGTACTTATTTTGAAATGCACATCTGCGGGCGGTGGTGGTGATGATTTGATGAGGGTGACCGAGACTTACCTACGTGCTAAGCTAAAAATACGTAAACACTAACTTAGTTTAACAAAATCGGAAAAAAAAACTCTCGCAAAAGATCCTACTAATTTACCCTTATTATAGTCTAGTGAACATTGTAATTAAGATATGCAAGTACAATTCAAAAAGTAGGTAGTAGAGGCACGACGACAGTATCAAAAAAATAAATGCAAATCTATTTAGTCCGTCAGTTAGAGTATTGGAAATTAATGGACACGTATTTTTTGCTTTTCTAAATTAATGAATATTGACAAAGATAGAACGCATTAAAACTCGGGAGTGGGGGCTCGTGACGTCAGAACTAGCTAAAAATTATACCTAGGCGTGACGTATTGGAATTTTAAAAGCGTCATATCTTCGTCAATTTTGATTTACGTAACAAAAGAAAAAACACGGGTCAAATAATTTCTGATAATCTAACTGACGGACTAAATAGTTTTTTTTTGTTGTCTCACCTATTGGATAATAAAGTGAAAGAACCTAGAAGCTAGGTTACCAACTCAAAATCACAACCCATTCATTTCCCTTTGTGTCGACAACAAATACCAGAAAAAACTTGAGACCCTTATGGCTGATGCTCCAGGGTAGCCCGCGAAATTCAAATTTTCTTACGTTTTTTGCAATTTGCAGACCAGTGCTAGGTTGTATGTTGATTAAAATATGATTCGCGGCTGTAAGACGTTTGTAGTTACAGAATTATAATCATCGAAATCATCAATACAACCCTCCAAGTTCATGTAAATCGAGTTCATGAACTTGGAGGGTTGTATTGCTGGCGCAAAAACTTAAGAATATTTGAATTTCGCGGGCTACCCTGGAGCATTGCATAACTTAGAGATTTCTTGCATAATATCACCCGATTTTTCCCAAATGGTTAGGCAAAGAAATACCCACATTTTGCCAGTTATGTTTATGCCCATGTAGTAGGAAAGGGCGAGACTATTTCCATAAACTGGGCAGACATCCAGACCTACAGTTGTGTCCTACAATTTCTAGCTTAGAATCTAAGTTTCATTAATCTTAATTACTTTGTAGGTAGCCATAGCAGTAATCAGAAAAAAAACTCTTATGCGGCATTGCTTTTAAAGATTTCTTGCTATTTCAGTCCTCTATGACTATAGTTAGTTGGCTTTCTTAGCTTAGTCTAAGTGTATGTTGGTTCAAACATTGAAATGTAAAAGCACGTGTCAAGGGCGGTTGTTTGGGGGGGTGGCAGCGGGGTCGATAAGCGCTGGCCGAATGCCAGCCGACGGAGCCGCGACACATAAATACACCCTCGCCACTCTAAAGTGGAAGTTCTCACCGTTTATTTTATTGGACGTCACATTTATAATTTCTCCCAATAAACATTTCCTTCGGCTTTAAGTTTTGTCGGAGTTTTAATGATCAGAGAATAACTGTGAATTTATATGTCACTATCGACAAAGTACCAACAGCTACAATTATATTGAGATAGGGATAAGCAGAAGTGATGTCCTAGCAATCACGAAACAATGAATTGGTTCATAGACCGTAGCAGTCCAATTCTGTACGTATAGGGACTAATTCATGTGCCCCATCAAAGCCGTTTAGTCTGATCCTGCTACTGGTGAATGGGATCTGGTATCCTATGAAGGGCATACATTCAGGTAGAGACTTTTGACTTTAATTAGGAGAGAAAGGCATATCTTGACGGATGCAACATTACTTATTCCCGATTATTTCAAGCGACACATTCCTAAAACTTCCTTTCACATATTTTGCATATTGATCTACTTTTATACATAGTAAATCTCTTGCGATGTAGGTACATTTGGCCTTAACGGAATTACCACGTCAGGGAATTAACTGACTGTGACTGTACACGGGAAACACGCGTTATGTTTTATTGTCTTTCCGGGAACGGATTAAATGTTAAACGAGGGTTGAATTGAAGTAAAACTAGAAACTTTACACAGACGCAATGAGGAGCTAAACAAGACTCAATCAGAAGTATCTTCAAACGCACTGAATAAAGCTAGTTGCACTTCAATAATCCATCAGAAAGATGTTATCAAATTTCTTCTTGCAGATACTTTTTAGGGTTCCGTACAAAAAAAAAACGTAACCCATTAATGAAAAAGGATCACTGAAAGGATCACTCGTGCGTCTGTCTGTCTGTCCGTCCGTCTCAGCCAATTTGCTCTGAATCTACTGGACCAAATCAGGTGAAATTTGGTAAGATAGTGTAATCCTATGACCCAGACACAGATGTGCAAAGTAAAGTTAAAAAAAAATAAGGGTCATTTTCGGGGGACATTATTAGGAAATTAAAAAAAAGTTTTGCAAACCTTGTTGTGTCTTAAATCAAATGAAAGGGCTCGTTATGAAGATCTCAAATATATTTTTATTTATTGTAAAATAAATAGTTTTGATTTTATTAATGGACCATTCCCACCCCCCTGTTCTCAGAAAGTACAGCGTAAAATTTGAAAAAAAATTACAAAATATAGTTCATTTCTTGTAGATTACAGGAAAACTATAAGAATTCTATCAATTGAAAATAAAGTGGTAAACTCAAAATAAGACTTGTACAGAACCTTGTAGTTCTGTACAAGTATGTAGACTTGTAGTTCAACTCGCACTTGGCCGTTTTTTTTTAATTAGAACACTATTCTGAACCGGCTAAGTGCGAGTTGAACTAACACGCGTGGAGAGGGTTCCGTACAAGTCTTATTTTGAGTTTACCACTTTATTTGCGAGTCTTGTACTTACAAATATTGTAACGAAGTGTATGTTTGTTTCAGATGAGCGGCAAGCGCACACGCAGCTATAGATGCGCAGTACACCAACGCGACCGTGAGGTCAGCTCCGAGAACGACTTCCATCTACTCCTCGAGGATCCCACGTTATTCGCCAGGTAAACATCCCGGCCATTAGCGCTGCGCCGTATTTATGTAATACCAATTACCACACGATGATAGAACAATAAAATACTCCCGAATTATCTTCCAAACACAACAACACCAAACAACATTACATAAAGCGTAGAGACATATTTACTACCCTCTATTATCCGAATGTAAACGTTTCAAAACAATTTTCAACTAAATCGAGTAGTATGCCGTGGCTCGTCTGTCATTTTCCAGCAAACAAAAATCGTTCGATGTAAAACTTGTAAATTTCTTGTAAAATGTAACTTTATGATAACTAAATCAAAATTTCAGTTAAAATAAATTATGTAGTGTAATATTTTCTTTTATTTCACTGAAATTAAAGTCGGTGGTGTATCGATTGCCGTCGCTAAAAACATTTTTATGTTCACTTGTCGTGTCACGTTGACATGTGGTGTGCTTATATACAATAAAACCGTAAATAAAATTGCTTTTAAATAGATCGAGAATATAGTGAAAACAAATTGAGTGATTGCTTCAAATACGGTTTTCAAATAGTCAATGTAAAGTTATTTCATGATACAAAAATACAGGTACCTAAACTGTTCAGTGTCATACAATATAATGATGGACTACAATCCTTGTCTTGGATCGCTTTGGAATCCTCGAAACAGAAATGCTGTACGATACGCAGATTGTTCTTGTACTCCACTATTGCACCTGGATTTTGACAGCGATGGCGTTGAAACATCAGAAATAAGGTGATCTTGTTCAACATCCTTGTAAGCTAAATCGGCTGAAACATTTACACTATGTAGAGAACTATGTCAATCACGTCCCAGTCAACAAGTGCGTGTGTTTTGTTCCAGGATGGTGCACTTAGTAGCGATGGAGATGCTCCCGGAGGAGCGGGATCGCAAGTACTACCAGGAGAGGTATACTTGCTGCCCCCCGCCCTTCTTCATCATCTGTGTCACGCTACTGGAGGTAAATACTCATGTTCTGCTCAAAATTATACGATGTAGAGCTGCTAGACAAAATAAGTTCATCGTTTGTATCCGCTACGGGTATTACGATAGTGAAAAATATCGATTTTGTGCAACCGCTAGGTATGGACATAAATCTTTCATATAAGCACGGTACCGGAGGCGTACAAAGTCATCACTTTCTACGTGCCTAGTGCCGCTTCAATCCCCGCTCCAGTTACTTCGGTTAATTAAAAATTATAATAGCGGATTTCACATCCGTGCAAACAAGCGGTTTACGTGAATCATAACAATCGCACTGCTCACTGTGCTCGCTGCTCGTCACACGTTGAATACGTTGATTCACCTCAGGCAGGCCGCAACTCCGCAAGGCGCGCTTGCAAGCGATGCTCGCTCCAATAAAGCGCACGCAGCTTTCGCGCTAACGGTTTTCCCTCTATGAATAACGTTATAAAACGTCACTATTTACGCATATTACAATTACACTTAAATATTTATTTATCCTTATTTTCGTTAAACAGTAAATAATAATTAATACTATATTAGTACTTACAGAAAATTACATGAATTCGCAATAGGATATCGTAGAGACGTAGGTAATTCTAACTTGAATTTATTTTGCAGTGCCTATTCCTGCAGGTATTGTGAATTTTACAGCTCCCATTTTTCACAGTTGGAATGACTAGATTGAACCAATGTCTTTGGTTCGACTCCCACCCAAGTACTAAATAATATTCATCAAAATTAGTTGCACATTATTTACCAGACGTTCAGTATATTTCGAAAACAACTATCTGTATACGCTAAAAATCATTGCTCACTCATGTTCCGTACTAAATACCTAAGTACCTACATCTTTAAATGACACTAAATAAAAACTTTCGTAGATTATAAGTCTTTATCCAATCATAAACAAAAAAAATAGAACTAGATACCGTCTAGTTATCAAAAATGTCCAAACAAAGCTGTTAACCATATACCAGCAGGTAAACAGCAACGACGTAGTACCTCATCTAGCGTATGACAATAGAGCGTATCTTTTACATACAGGCTGGATTATTCTGTAAGAATGCCGTAACGTACCACGCGGGCCTAGTGCGGGCTGATGAATGCACATGCCTTCGAATGTTATCATCTAGGAGCATGTCTCCTCACGATGAGACGGGTTTGACGCAGAATGTGCACTTCGAAAATGTGCATTTCGCAAAATGTGCACTTCTCAAAATGAGCATTAATTATCAAAATGAGCACTACAAATATAAAAAATACGTTTGCCTACTATATTTTTTTATTATTTTGCACGATTTTTAGCATTATAACATTTGATGTAGAATAATTGACATGATTGAATCCGTTTTTATTTTTTTAGTGCTCATTTTGAGAAATGCACATTTTGCGTCAAACCCCACACGATATTTTTCTTCAGAGCTCTTTGAGCTTTGACACATGCTTTACCAACATCTTTGTTCTTCCCAGTTGGGCGTGTTCGCATGGTACGCTTGGGGCTCTGGCGGCGTGGCGGCGGCGGCCGGGCCGGTCCCGGTGGACTCGCCGCTCGTGTACCGAAGTGACCGGCGCCGGGAACTGTGGCGGTTCCTCACCTACAGCGTGGTTCATGCTGGATGGCTGCACCTTGCCTTCAATCTGCTAGTCCAACTTGCGGTAAGTACCTAGGAGTAAATTGACATTCATACGTATAAAATCTTCAAGTCTCTAAAGTCTTGGTTCGGTTCTTGTCAGGGCCCGATTTAATTTCTGTTTGGAGTTACGAGGAATCTTTACTCATGTACAGTTGACTTATTGTGCGACGTAGATATTAGAAATCTCATACAACATAAATTGTCTGTCCGAAATTACACTCACCTTGAGCTTATCATTAACGATTGTCGCGACGGGCGCCAAAACTCATAAACATCTATAACACAGTTATAAATTCTGACTGGTTACTTTATTTTTATTTCCAGGTGGGTCTTCCGCTAGAGATGGTACACGGTGCAGTCCGATGCGCGGCAGTGTACCTAGCGGGCGTGCTGGGCGGGTCCCTCGCGGCGTCCGTGTTGGACCCCGACGTGTGCCTGGCCGGCGCCTCGGGCGGTGTGTACGCGCTGTTAGCCGCTCACCTCGCCAACGCTCTGCTGAACTTCCATACCATGCGCTATGGAGCCGTGAGGCTCGTCGCCGCGCTTGCGGTCGCGTCCTGTGATGTGGGCTTCGCTGTACACGCCAGGTATACAAAGGTAAATATAGTCAGTGCTGTTCATCATTAGACATATTTTATCCAAGGTCAAATTTGATTGGCTAGTGAAACTTCGCCTTTCGCTCTTTCCGTATTACCTACCTATGTCTTCGAATAAGCTCAAATATGAACATATAAACGTTGTTGATGCAGGAAGCGCCACCAGTGTCGTACGCGGCGCACGTGGCGGGCGCGCTGGCGGGGCTGACGATCGGGCTGCTGGTGCTGAAGCACGCGCAGGCGCGGCTGTGGGAGCGCCTGCTGTGGTGGGCGGCGCTGGGCGCGTACGCCGCCTGCACGCTGTTCGCGGTGCTGTACAACGTGTGCAGCGCGCCCGTGGACGAGCTGCACTACCTGCCCCCCGACCCGCCGCCTGACGCCTTCTGACGTCACGAGCGGCACGCACCACCTTAGGCTGAGACCCACGACAATGTAGTTGACACCACCGAACAATTTGAGTTGTCTGAACGCGATTTCCCCGCGATATATTTTGTACTGCCATGGTAACCTGTGACGTCATTAATTTGCCAACTCAATGGTTCTAAAGCATTTTACAGTTACTTGAAAATGAATCGGGTTTTCAGGCCTAAACTAAAGTTTTAGAGAAGTTGTGTCTTGGATTAGTGGCGGTGTCAACTACCCAACCACACTGTGCACATACGTCCCAGTTTATTTTCGACGTCAAAGCCTGTGTACGCGGACAGTGCGCACCACTCACAACACGCCTAGTCAATTTACCTTAGTGTGATTTGCTATAAGTAGTATTATAATTCGAGGAGGTCCCCGATACCTGAATGTCAGTAAATACGTTTCGTATTGTGCCGATCCAGTCATTTCTCATGTTCATTGAGATTATTTCTTTGTCCTTTTCGTTTTTTTTTTTTTTACAATGACCTCCTCGCGATACTTAATTGTTAAGTAGTCTTAATTATATTGAATAGGTGAACTATTTTTGTACCTACTATCAGCGTCCGTAGTGTATAGATTGAAGGCGTTACCGCGACACAACAGTTTAATGTTCCCGTGTGGACTGACGCGACTTTACTAAATGAAGTGTTACGTAATTTATTCACAATATTAACAAAAATCGCTTCTCTGTAACCGCGCTACATTTAGTAAAGCCCTCAGCGTAGTTATGCCAGCACACCAAAGATTAGGATAAACGGAATCCATGCTCGAGTAGTGGAAGCTCCCTTACTCTCTTCCTTGTTTCAAATTTGAATGAATATGAATACATATAGATTTTTAATTAAATTGCTCACTGTTAAACAAATACTATAAGTATGCCTCAGTAACTCGTTCTAACATGAATAATTATTGTTATTTAAGTATTTGTGTAAATTGCTCAATTGCAATGATTATTTTAATCAGAAATGATTATATGCTCAAAAGTGAGTTATTTTATTTTATTGAATCAATTATTTGCTGATGTATTATTGTAACAAATAATATTGTTTATTGTGATTTCGTCCAATTCCATTCGTCACTCGCATTCGTCCTGTTTTGTTTCCTAAGTATGATCCAACGATAACAAGTCGTCTCTACTCACTAGTAAATAATTTTATTATTAATAATGTGCCTGATTCCTATTATTGTAAATTTGATCGTATACTTTAATTCTAATCAAATAATGTCAGGAAACGACTGAGTTTTGTATTAATTATTGCAGAATATTTTCTCGTTTAATTTATTTTAAAATTATTTTAGGTGTGAATCGGAATAATTATGATTATGTGATTATATAAATGAAAATAAGAGTGAATATAATTGAGAATTATTAAAAACTTATTTGGTTTTATTTTCCGTACAGTAACTTTTAATAACAAACAAACGAAATGTCCAAAAAAAACTGCATTATACTTTTCAGAAATAGTAAGATGTTAAAATATAACAAATCATTTCAACCATAAATATTGCTAACGACATTACAAACTATGCTTTGGTACTTATTCTCTTCAATATAAAACTATCAATAGTGCGTCTACTTTCAGGCCAGAACATGAGCCTAAAATAAATAATACTGATTGAAATAAGTAAAACATTATAAGCTGCTTATTTCCACACAATGGAACAGAACATTACAGGCAAAAAGTCTTACAATATTTAATTTTATGTAAAATAAATTTCCTCCTTTTGTCCTACGTACTCTTGTAGATAACATAGCATTATTCCTTATTCATTATAATTTCGTACATCTGCCAAATTAAAATATAACTAAATAAAAATCTTATTGTTGTGATAATGTCGTGTGCGTTTCGACCGCGCGGCAACTGCGTTTTTTTTTTTTGAAAAAAAAACTGCCAAGATTTTGTAAAAGTTGATTCCCAAAACCATAAATTAGTCAAAGTTATGGTTAAAAAGTTATAACGGTTAAAAGGTTTGAACGTGGCCGCGCCATCGAAACGCGGAGAACCGCGCGGCCACGGACGTCTTTAAAACTAAGCGTTGCAGAGACCTGAAATTTAGGTAAAAAACAAATTGCATTTGTAAAAATATAGAAAAAAATCCTAGGTTTATATTTTAGGAGCTGTAAGACTAAAACCCCATGGCCGCGCCATTGAAACGGTGAAAAATACGTTATCGCCGATATCTCGCTGAAGAAGCATCGCAGAGGTCTGAAGATTTTTGTAAAACCTAGATTTGAATTTGTCAAAACTTGTAAAAATACATAAAAAGATCCTAGGTTTATATTTCAGGAGCTGTAGTACGGTATCGCTTATAACCTTCAAAACGTTCTGAATGTTTCGATAGGGTGACCATGACTTATTGCTTACAGAAAACTCAACTTTCTCAAGGATTCTAAATTAAATTAAAATGATAATATAAAACCATGTTTATTTCTTAAAAACATCACAGATTGCTAACTTACACTTTTCTGGCAAAATCGCAAATCACAGATTATTTACTCACTAAGAATTTTGTTTATATTATATTTTTTAATACGACTGTAAAGTATGGTTTGTTTAAAATTACTCTGTTTTTTTTTTTAATATCTTAATCATCTATTTATAGACCATAATTATGTTAGATTATGTATTGTCATCGGATTGTCATAGGTTGTTCAGAATTTGCGTGCATTCCGGTTGTACCATCGTCATAACAAATCATTCTGGAAATACTATGCAATGACACTTATTTCTGGCATAGTACTGTTACGTCGTACCCGTACTTACCTACAATTACGGTAGTAGGTACCTACAAGTATGTAGGTAGGTAAATCGAGTCCCGAATGATGTAGGTACAAATTCGCAAACTACCTACAAAAGAACATGAGGAATCGTCATTGTAATTTCGACCTTACGCCGAGGGCATAAAGTACCTACTTCTTTCCTTTGTACAAGCTGTGGGAGTTTCTCGAAGGACAACGACCCACTACGGAAATGTCTAGAAGATTCTAGGAAGTCGTGGATCTTTTTTGAACGTTCGGTCGCCATATAAATAGTCGACGTGTTTGCGGGAGCAGGCAGGCCGCGGTCAGAGGGCATAGCCCTGAAACCGCCTGCCGAGCCCCCTGAATTCCAATTGGGAGCAGGCAGTCTGATTTTGGCTACACAACGAAGCGAATCGAAGTGAACTAGAAGTGCGATATCTAAGCGAATTAGTAATCAGTAGTGCATTTGTGATTGAGTTATAAGTGTTTTGTGATTATTAAAGTTATTTGTTGTTTAATCGGTAGTAATTAATTTATCCCATACCCAGCTCGTAACAATTCATATATTTCAAACCCTTTAGACAAATTCAAAACAATTACTTTTTTAATTTAGATGGTTTTTCAGCTATTAAGCAAGTCCAGGTCCTCTCCATTGCTTGATAGATGAAAAACCACCTAACTGAATAATCTGTGATTTATGTCTTTTTATAATAAAAAAAATTACTAAAATGAAACGATAGTATCATCATCATCAGCCTCAGAGGAGGCCTGCGCCCCAGCAGTGGGAACATTAATTGTTCCCACTGCTGGGACACAGGCCTCCTCTGAGAGGGAATGGGCTATAAACCACCACGCTGGCCCTGTGCGGATTGGTAGATGTTACACGATGTCAAATGATAAGGTACAAAAACATAAGTGTTTTAATCCTACAGCTCCTAAAATATAACCCTAGGACTTTTTGAAGTATTTTTACCAGTTTTGACAAATTCAAATCTGTGTTTTACAAAAAACTTCAGACCTCTGCGAGGCTTTTTCAGCGAGATATCGGCGATAACGTATTTTTCACCGTATCAATGGCGCGGCCATGGAGTTTTAAGTCTTACAGCTCCTAAAATATAAACCTAGGATTGTTTCTATATTTTTACAAATTTTGTACAAATTCAATCTGTTGTTTACCTAAATTTCAGGTCTCTGCAACGCTTAGTTTTAAAGATCTCCGTGGCCACGCGGTTCTCCGCGTTTCGATGGCACGGCCAAGTTAAAACCCTTATAATTTTTTAACCATAACTTTGACAAATTTAGGGTTTTGGGAATCAACTATTACAAATTTTTACAAAATCTTGTCATAGTTTTTTAAAAAAAAAACACCGTAGCCGCGTGGTCGAAACACACACGATCATGACATGGCTTTTTAACCCGAATTAGTATTCCACACTGGGAATAATTTCCGTGCTCTTATACAAAAAAAGAATTCTCCATCAAAAAAGCCAAAGATTTACGGAAACATTTGGCTAGACGTCTTTTCGGGTTTGAAGCAGAATGTGCACTTCGCAAAATGTGCGCTTGACGCAAAATGTGCACCTTGCAAAATTTGCAATTCTCAAAATGAGCACTACTCAAAATGAGTGTGAATTTTATCACAATGGGTAAAAATAAAAAAAACCCTTTGCTTACTATATTTATTTTTTATTATTTTGCACGTTTTTTGGCATGATAACAGTAGTTTCTTTGTTAAAACACACTGATTTTGAGTAGTGCTCATTTTGAGAAGTGCATATTTTGCGAAGTGCACATTTTGCGTGAAGTGCACATTCTGCGTCAAACCCGTCTTTTCGATGGCATGACCTACCCTACTCTAACAAAATTTAAAAGTATGTTCTAAACAGACCAACCGTTGCCCGTACCCATAACGGTGTTTCCCTGTTCTGCAGTTCACTGCTACATTCTGTAGCAAACTTATGTAACTGCTGCGACTCTTCATGTAATTTGCGCTGGAAACAGAAAAAAAATAACATTAATATATTTCATTGACGGAACTGCGGAATTACCTAAACAATGTGAACCACTACAACACAACACAACAACACTCACAATACTGATGACTGTGTCATTCACACAATGAATCAACATAGTTTTCCACGGTAAAAAAATGTAAGTATAAGTGGATACTCACCCCGGTACCAGTTGTATAGACAAGAACTGTGCAATGCAATACAGAAATTCAAGGTTTTACGTTTTACTCTCACCTGTAATTCAGGTGAAACTGTAAAAATAGCAGCCTGCGCTTCAAGATCTCGTCGTACGGATCGTTCGCCTTGGTTCGCCGAGCCTACTATAGTGGCCCATGGTACCCCACAACCAGGTGGATAATACCTGCAAATCAAATTAAAATATAATATACACATTATAACCAGGTCTATTAGATTGGGCTTTTAACAATGTTATAAATTAAATGTCTTTACCATAATCCCTTAGCATGGAATGTCCAGCCCGGACGTTCATACTCTAACATTTCCACTCTATTTGTTTGTCTGTAGTCAAGAACTCTTTGCCAAAACCTGTAATGAAATGCCATCTTCTAAAACATTCTTGCCAAGAAGCTTAATGGAAATTGGTGCCATGCGCTTACAGTCACTCACTTACCCTTCCACAACTAACATATCAAGAAGTGCTAATAAAAGCAAGAACATTAACATGAAAAAAAACCTATCTTACACTCACTTTCTAGCAATTAATGAGTAGGCATGTGGAATTCCACCAGCAGGACCCGAGGCACCCAAAAATCCATTTGCCTGAAAAATAAAAATAAACTATTCATAGACAATCAAAAACTTTACTTTTAATAACTGCCAGCCATAAAATAGGCAAGACTTCTACAAATCTTTAGAAAGGTCGTACTCACATTTGGATGTGCCATTAGCAAACTAATATTTGACTTGCAGTCATTCAACAAAGTCTTGGCATACTCCTCAGTAAGGTTGAAGTACCCAGTGGCTAGCCTAATTATGGATCCTTCTGGAGTAGAGGCTAGAAACTTTTTTGTGACCTGTTCATCTTGAGTGATGCCAAACTCCCCCATTTGTATGAGAGGGAATATCCAAGTGTCTTTAGTAGTTGCTGTAATTACAATAAACAAAGACTTCACAGACTGTTACAGTGACAACATGAATTTTACATTTGGAACTTATTTTTAATTTTATTGGTGTTTGGATATGGCTTTACACATGTTTGATGATTTGGCGTTGCCCAAACAATTCCAAACTCAAATTCATACACACCTCACTATATAATTATGTAATAATAATTTTATTATTTAAAAGTAGTGTCAGGTTGATATATACATACCAAATATTCAGCACATTCTCTTAGGAAGTTATAGTAAAACACAAAAATTGAAACTTATTTCTCAATTAAAGGAATTGGGTCATTGGAAAAATAGTGATTAGATTAAGAAATACTAAATGGTTACCTATTAATAGACAGTTTCATTTTTGGGCAAGTAGCTATGTACTTATAAAAATATTTATGGAAAAGAAACTTTAAAGTGAAAATTAATTGTTGCTGAATCTAGTTTTTTTGCCGAAAACGAACCTTCACAACACATTTCTTTTTTTAGCCTATTCTCACCCACCGCAGGCCAAAGGCATCCATTCCATTCCAACTCTCTTGCTGTTCTGTCTTTTCTGGCCAATCAGCAAAGAATGAGGCCAGATCATCACTCCAGAGTTTCTTTATTAAAGTAAAATTTCACATACCATCCCAATAATCTGTTAGAGAGGTCAGTTTAGACATCTGTTGTGCTTGCCATCTTTCAATAAAAGCATTTATTGTCTTCTTCATATCTTGAATGAGCAACTCTTTTGAGGCATACTTTTTTTCTTGTATTCCATTCTTAGAGGAATGCTTGCTGAATTTGCTTACTTCATCTGAAATACAAATGTTAAGGAATAAATGCGTGATCCAAAGAAGCACTGCACTTGTTTTACCTGATTTATAACACTAATTTCATAGTTAAACCCTGGTTTCTTTAATTCAGTGTTAACAATAATGTTTTAGGTAAAAAAAACAGATACTAATAACTTACAGTCATCATACCTATGAGTTCACAATAAAAATTTGCTAGGTCTGCATCCTCAATCTCAATATAGCGGTCCTGTCTTTGTTGGAAGTAGTCACTGGAATAGTTGGCACCACTCAGCAATACTGAGTCATCTGCTATGTACAGCTTCATATGCTGTAGTCCTACAAGCTCGTTATAACGCGATGGTAAGGCTTTCGACCAAGAACCATGTAGTCTGGGTGTCTGATACAAACTGACTGAACACTGGTCAGGGACATCATTCACAAAGTCTCGTAACTGTGTCACTGAGTTTGCCTCACCCCGCGTGCCACGCTGATAATCTAAAAGAACTTTGAAATTCAAACATTTCTTGTCTTCCAAGTTCTTTTTTGTAATATCTAATAGCTTCCTTTCCATAGCTCCTGTGCCTAGGTATAGGCTCGCAACAGATATTCTTTTGTTAGCGTTCTGAAATCTTTCACACAGGGTATCGTAAAACTTATTAGGATCGTTTATAATATTAACTTTGGAGGCATTCACAGGAAAACATGGAGCGACACTGTATAACCAGTTGAAATAATTAAACTCCAGCGGCTTAAACCTTATAGACATATTTCCGTGTAAAAACATATTTAGTTTATCTTTTTATTTAGTACACTATTAGTCTTTCGTAGAATAATATTAAAATAAATTAATAGAATGAAATTAAATAAAATCTCTCAATTTCTTCGAAATTGAAATCTTATTGACAGACAGAAGACGTCCGCGGTCCGTCAGTGTCAACTGTCAGTCATGTCATTTGTTTCATCGGCTGCGTTCCGAATTACGCTGTAATCGATTTGAGCGTCCATAAACCCGATCCGAATTACCGTGAGCGCGATATCGATGTCCCTTGAATCGTCATAGATGACGTCATGACATGCGCCATCTTGCGATTACACCGACCATGCCCCAAATAAATATCACCGTGAGCTCTGTCATCTGCCGGGGTTGTGGGACTGTTCGAAAGAGATACCTGACCCGGAACACAAAGGGCGATGAAGGAACATGGATGGGTTTTAGTCAGTAAAAGTCTGACACTCCCTCCTGCTCCGCCCAGAGCGGGAGAAGTCATTTGATGATTTCCCATCCGAAAATAAAAAATAAAAAAAAACGCTGTCAAAAATTTCAGTTGTATTCACAGATTGTGTTGTTTTGTTTGATTGAAAAAAATTGAAATGAGATAAACTCATGAACATTTATAATTATTATCATAATTAATTAACGCTGCATCTATGTAATTTGTAATTCGTGGGATTTTTTTAAGAGGTAAATCTTTGCCAGGAGCAAAATACGCTAATATAAACACTTACGTCATCCTTTTCATCACTGGACGAATCGTCGTTCCTTAGCTCAAAATCAGAAATAATAACAGAATCGAAAGAGTCAACCAACATAACTTCCATTTTCTTAAATATGTCTTGTGAAAGGTTTTGATTTGGGTTTATGTTCACTGTCAACGCGTTCACGAGCGTTCCGAATTGATGACAGCTCTTAGCTGTCATAATCGTGCTTACTAAATCGGAACGCAAAATATAGATGTAAGCGCTGTGAGCGATTATTTCTCCCATATTATTATTCATATAGCTAAATAAACTTTACAGTGGATAGCTGAATAGATGTGTTATCTATTTAACCAAATTTCAAGATACATAATTATAATTTGATACTCAAATAATAATGTAGAACTTGAAAAACAGTGATAAAAACGGATATTTTGCTAATAAAATATTATTTTTGCTCAACAACTATTAACTTCTTATCTATTTTTTTGATATCAAAATAAACTAGATTATATTTCCTTTCCAACAAGACCACAATCTCATTAATATCTCATTAGCATCATATCAAAACATTCATTACAACCTAAAAACTCACTGTTTGTTTACATCTGGTAACTAATTTTACGAGCCGCGGTTGGACGAACAAACAAAAAAAAAAACACAAAACCACTTGTTTTTTTGGTGTAGATAGTTGAAAAATCTGATCACCACACTTATTAAACACTATTTGTACGTTTTCACACACGTTTTAATCACAAAATCACTTATTTCTTCACACTTCACAATCACTGTAGGTATAATTATACACCTACTGCATTTTCACAGGCGAAATACGGCAACTTTGCTATTCGAAACCTAATTTGCGTTATCGTAATACGATAGTACAACTTCTGAAGAACATTCAAAGGTATAACACTATATTACAATAACAAATACGTAACTCGTAAACACTTGAAATGTGACACTAACGATAACACGATGACGCAAGAAATGGCGCGTTTTGTTGACAATAATTTGTTACTTCATTGTGACACTTGTTGATGGAATAGAGCTATGATTTTTGGTACGGAGTTAAGGAATATTATTGAGATGGTAAGTAAACTATCCTATCCACGAACAAAGCACGTTTAGTCGATTTTTAATTAATTTAATAACGGGGGTATTTATCAAATGTTTTGGGTATGTTATTGACCCAGTAGCGGTTGGGGGAAAAAAAATATTTTTTACAGCATTTCCTCCCTTTTTGTCTAGGACCATTTTAAAGTAGTTTAAAACTCGCTTTTGACTAAGAGATTTAATGTAATTTATATTATATCTCGAGTTATGAATTAATATTGTTACGTCGTACCCGTACTTACCTACAGTTACGGTAGTAGGTACCTACTAGTAGGTAGGTAGGTAAAACGAATCCCGAATGATGTAGGTACAAATTCGCAAACTACCTACAAAAGAACATCAGGAATTGTCATTGTAAAAGTCGTGGAAAGCAGACAAAGGGATTGGGACAAACACATACAGCCATTTCTCCTGTCCTACCGCAGCGCAGTCCACGAAAGTACGACTGTGACGCCAGCCTTCGCGAACTGTGGAAGGGAATTACGGTTGCCTGCTGATTTAATCACAGGCCCTCCCCCTGATGCTCCACGTAGTGTAACAGATTATGCGATTGACTTGCGTAACAAGTTGAATGATGTTTATGAGCATATCAGACAATCCGGCCAACAGATGTCTGAGAAGATGAATACCCGTTATGATCGGAAGACAAATAGTAGGGGTTTCGGCGAAAGTTCACTGGTGTGGTTGCTTATCCCAGTACGGAGCAAGGGGAAGTCTCCGAAATTGCAAGCAAAATGGGATGGACCATACCGTACCATAGGATCAACGATGTCACCTACCGAATACAGAAGTGTCCACGAGGTGCGCCTAAGATTGTCCATGTAGACCGATTGGCGCGATACTACGGGACGGGGCTAATGATGCTCGGGACGAGCATGTCTAAGGAGGGGGCAGTGTTACGTCGTACCCGTACTTACCTACAGTTACGGTAGTAGGTACCTACTAGTAGGTAGTAGTAGGTAGGTAAAACGAGTACCGAATGATGTAGGTACAAATTCGCAAACTACCTACAAAAGAACATCAAGAATTGTCATTGTAATTTCGACCGTACGCCGAGGGCATAAAGTACCTACTTCTTTCCTTTGTACAAGTTGTGGAAGTTTCTCGAAGGACAATGACCCACTATGGAATTGCCTAGAAGATTCCAGGAAGTCGTGGATCTTTCTCGAACGTTCGGTCGCCATATAAATAGTCGACGTGTTTGAGGGAGCAGCTGCACAACGAAGCGAATCGAAGTGAACTAGAAGTGCGATATCTAAGCGAATAGTAATCAGTAGTGTATTTGTGATTGAGTTATAAGTGTTTTGTGATTATTTAAGTTATTTGTTGTTTCTTCGGTAGTTATTAATTTATCCCATACCCAGCTCGTAACAATATCTCTCACCGTACTTTTCAATTAAATCGTTTACCAATGACTTAAATATTATTACATCTCAAACTAAGTACTTCTGTTTTATGCGGATCGTCTGAGCAATTTTCAAGATATCGCATGAAAAGCAAGCTTGACTATCATGCTAGCCGCAAAATGAGTGATGACTGCCTCATCCTACGGTTTGCCGAGAACCTGTAGGCCAATTAATTAAATAAGACACAGCAGTTTATTTTGTATATTACATGTTTATATTATGATATTGTAGGTAATGTTATTTTATTAAAAAAAAACTATATATTATTACAAAAAGACTCTCCCAAAATATGTGCACGTGCAGTCAGTATTACGTAAAAATAGTCTTATTAATAGCAGTCGTTTCATGAACAATTGTTTGGATCATATTTCTCTTGAATAATTTCGCCTGGCTCGATGCCGTAAACTATTTGACCTTCTTTGACGTAAGCCCAGGACATTCTTTTGGAGCTGAAGTGAACGCCAACATCACCATCTTTTGATAAGGTAATCGCCCCCGCCGTGTTTCTTAGCCGAGAAGTCATTCCTATAAAAAGTAAGGATTGTTGAAAAACCAGCAAACTTCTAAGCGGACTCGCCTTTCGAATTCCTTAATAAAAAATATTAACAAAAATGTGTGGGAATAAGCCATGCAAGCATAAAATTTAAGGCTGAAATAGAAAATTCAAAAATATCGTACCTTTTACTGCAATGGTTGTAGCCGTGTTTGCATCTGTGCCACACTCCATAAGCTTTATAATACTGTGAGCCAAACAATACTTCAGTATAGATTCCCCATGACCTGTAATAAGATGGCATATACGAGTACTTACTTATTGTTCCTCTGAAATTGAAATGATTGATATCACATAAATATTTTACACTGGCGTGCAGCATACCTGTGGTAGAGACACCACCAATATGATCGTCGGCGTAAGTACCGCTACCAATTTGTGGTGTATCCCCGATCCTGCCAACCGCTTTTCCACTCATACCACCCGTACTGGTGGCGGCTGCTAGGTGGCCTTGAGAATCTATGGCGACAGCGCCAACTGTCCCCACTCCACCCTTAGATTTATTATGTTAGGTTAGAGCATCATAGTGAAAATTTACGAGTAATATAATACATTTTTATTGTTCGGGTTTGTTTGTTTGGTGTGAGTAATTTGTATAATTTAAAAACTGACGTAACCTCATCTTTAGGTCCTATTTCTGTTCTTCCAAAATCTCCATGTTTTATGAAGTTTTCCAAAGCGCTCTTTGCATTTTCACTTATCAGTGATTCTGGCGGAATTGGTTTAAACCCCTGCAATTATGTTAAAAAAATCGTTATCGAAAAGTTACGTCAGTCATTTAGTTGTGACGCCAAACATAAGATATACAATAAGAACGTCGCGTTGTTTACCTTTTCTAAAGCAAATATTTTAGCACCCTCCCCTCCCAAAAGGGAATGTGGTGAGTCTGTTAGAACTTTATGAGCAATGCTGATAGGATGAAGAAACTCCTTGACCAGTGTAACTCCACCCACATTCAGATCTTGTCCACGCATGATGCTTGCTTCCATTTCGACTTCTCCTCGGAGAGTCAAAACTGATCCGTAACCTGAATGTGTTTATAGCAAATTGTTAAATTGCCTGGATCCACAAGTGAAATACGTCTACAGAAAACTTAAGCTCATACTTTATTTGGGTTAAAACATAGGGAACTTAAACAGTGCTTTGTGAGAGTTCGATGTCGAAGAATCCAAGCCATTAACTATCACACGAAAATAAGAAGAGGCACTGGCTGGACACGTGCTAGATTAGCATAAATTCGCTTAATAATTGGGTAAACAATACTACAATAAATCACAATAAATAAGTGTTTTACCAGCATTGAAGTTTTCATCTTTCTCCATAGACACAACAGCTGCTTCCACAGCGTCCAGGGCGCTGCCTCCATTTCTCAGGACCTCGTATCCGGCTGTCACTGAAGTTTTTATGCCGTCCAACTTGCCTATTACCCGGCTTTGGGGAATGTCCCCAGCTCCTCCGTGTACGATTATAATTGGGTTCATTTTCGAAACTCGATGTTTTTCCGACTTCTCTCCAATGCAATTTGCGCTTAATGTGTGTGCTTGATAAACTCTGAATTCAAAATGTGAGATAATTTACTCACGCGGAATTATCAATAAACGTCGGTCGTTATCAATGTTTGTATTATTTACCTTGCTCAGACTTGCTGATACTTATAAATACCTACGATCTAATTCCATAGAAGTCTTGTATGTATAATGTACCAGGCTTTAAATTTGTTTGTACAAGTTAGCAGTTATGACATTATTTCAAACAATCCCTGTTTATTGCCAAGAGGGCTGAGGGCAATAAACTTTATTTAAATCCGATATTGTTTATTACTTTCTTTAGTTATCATCAGCAACCACTTAACGTCATAATATAATTGAGGTAAGGACATTCAAGTCATTTCAAGTCTTGCTCCTAAGCAGCGTCTCAAGTAAGGAATGTTGGCAAAAAAAAAAGAAAAAAAGATTGTGTCTTTTGAGATTGAAAATTGAGATTGTTTTTTTTTTCTTAGCCTCTAACACACCTCTAATGTCGCACTGTTGGGTCAGAGTATCGTCTTAGGGGCCCTATGAAAAAAATACTTGGAAAAATTTCGCGACCAATTCCGTAGTTGGTCACAGTTCTAACCTAACCTAACCTATGGATCCCTTCGATATCGTTTTTACGACAAACGGTTGGTCGGAGACAAAAAACACCAAGACACTTTTAGCCTTATATTTAGGTGTTTTATACGATAGAATCGAGAAAATAAACGATTTGCGAAAATAACACATTTTTGGCAAAAGTCCCTTAGGACTGTAGTCTTGAGTGTACTCCAACCCACTGTTGGGCTAAGCCCTTCGCTATGGGGGAAATACTCTCAAAAACTAAACTCGCTGATGTGGGCAATACGATAGCTGGGTTGAAGTGGCATTTGGCGGACTATGTCTGTAGAATGCATCGCATTATAATATTACTATACTCTATGATGCATCGGAACCGATGGGCCAGAGTCGTCACGCAGTGCATGCCAGAAGATGGGCGTCGGCGCCGACGGAGGCCTAGAAAACGTTGGCGTGACGACCTAGAGGAGTTTGTAAGAGATTGGCCAGAAAAAACCACACGGAGACACAGTGGAGATACGTGAATAAATAAATGAAAAAACTTTAAATACATTTTTTTATCTATGCTGTGCTGTGCCGTCAGCTACAAAAGTTTAACAGTCTATCTAAATCCACTTTTCCAAGTTTCAGAAGAAATACTGTACAATATAAAAATTTCATAGAGAAATCTGATAATGTGTAATTACGGACTATATAAGATTGTAGGTACGTTACTGAATCACAAAATTCAGCTACACTACACACAAATGCTTATTTGAAATAATTTCTCACATCAAACAAATTACTTTCAAATGAATAGTTTTGAAAATGCCGCTACTTTTAATCATTTGCCTCCAGTGAACGGTCATAAATTCTTATTTCGTTCACAAGCCTGTTTATCTGGAAAGCAGTCTATTTTCTAATGCAGTAATATAATATAATTTGTTCGTGAAAAAGTACAAAAGCATACACAAACCTTGTTTTTGTTGAGTTGTCACCAAGAGTTGATTGACAACTTGTATTGTACAGAATCAGAATGAATGAAACTCTGAATGGCGAACCCGAACCAGAGACCGTATTAATATTTTTGATTAAGCTGGCTCCACACACATCATACTTTGTGCCGTGAGTGGACAATCTATTGTCAGGTTTTGTCTGTAAATGCAAGGAAAGGAGCTTGCGACACGCGACAATGGCTTGCGAAGAATTCACACGTCAATATTCACGTTTTTGTAACTAGAAGGTAAACTCCCAAGCGTGCCTATCCAGCTTTATTTCAGAGTTTCCTTTGGCTGAAAAGACATGGTTTCTCACTTGATTTTTATTTACAGATGGGAAAAAAAAGAATCATTTCATTCAACGAATTAAAAATGGTGGTTGAAAGTATAAGTGAAAATCGTATGAAATCATTTTAAAATTTATTATATCCAAATGATTATTTCATAGTATTAAATAATGTCCACTCCCGTGTCCAATCGTAAATACGGTGCCCAAAAAATACGTTTAACTAGTAAGTGCCCTGTTATCCAATCATTTCCGCTACTTGGTGTGACTATTTTGCTTCGAGTATGTTTTACTATTCTTTGTAATAAACTCGCTCATTTAATTTGTTTTTAGTTCTATGTGCAAGGAATTTGGTCAGAAGGGATCTTTTTCGTAAGTACAATGTCACTTTGTATGAATAGTATGAATAATACAAAATTGATTAAAGTCTAATTTCAAGGTGAAAACCATACGACCTGCGTTGAATTTTATGAAAACAATAAGTCTGAAAGAACTGCGACGCAATTTCGGTTTGTTTCAACTGTGTTTGTACTAATGTACTAAAATACGTCGTCCTAGCACAATAGTGATCATTACTAATTTTATTTATTTTAGGTTTGCCAGACCCCTTTGCAAAAATCTCTGTAGATGGCAGTGGACAGGTGTATTCTACTAATACTGTAAAAGCAACCCTCGATCCCAAGTGGAATACACATTACGATCTGTACCTAACAAAAGGAGATGGCATTACAATTAGGTAAGCTTGATAGTTACTAAACATGAAAGTGTTGATAAGTCTTCGAGCAATTATGAGCTTCATGTTGCCCTTAATTAGTTAGGAAATGTTTTTGTATTTAGTTTCTTGCTCAGAATTGACTGACATACATTCCTTGATTAAGTAATAAATTGGTTGGAATTGTTTATTTCAATGAACGAATAATATGCAATAAGTATGACAGAGTAAAATATTATGGTCTTATGACTAGATTATATTTCATTAAAATTGACATTCTGAGTGTCTGACTGTATATTATTAAATACAATGTTCAAATAATATCTGTGTAGTAAATTGACCTATATACTGTTTCACTGCTTATCTCAAATGAATCTTATCAATGATATTTGACATTGCACATCAGATACTGCGAGACTAAAGTGAAAGTAACACTGAGAATGCTATGGTGAATCTCAATTTACACGAATGCAGGAACTGATGACAAGCGTAATTATTATTTTCATGCTAAACTCGTACTTTCACCACTTCAGCGTCATTACTGTACAATTGAGGAAGTAAGCTGACCATAAGATGGTAAATAGTAATTGTGGCTTGTTAATTAACATGATTAATTAAAGACGGTTCAAATATGTACTGCTGTAGGATAAAAACTTGTGTCTAAGTTAAAAATTGTAATTAAACACAAGCAGAAAATTGTTTCCTGAAAGTATGAACAATTTGAAGTTGTGTGGTGCTATTCATTTCTTGTTATTTACTAGCTTTTGCCAGTGGCTTTGCTCACATTCTGGTCCAAAATTATACCATGGGAATGTTTGTATAGCGACACTTAGGGATAATGTTACTTCCATTAGTGAAATAATTCTCGGAATATGATTAGTAGTTCCGTTTATTACCTCCTACATCCAAACTTACAAACTTTGTCTCTTTATAATATTTTTGTAGATTTACTAAACCTAGATTTGAATGTTTCAAAACCTTTTACACACTTGCTTGTATCATTGTTGGTTTGGATATTCAAAAAGAATAAAAAAACACACTGTCCCACCACCACAACAGTTACAACAATAATAAGGATTTGATGCTGGCCATTAAAAAGCAAAACAATTGCCATGTATTTCATCATTTAAAAGCTCAATATTACCACATATATATGCATCACATCAAATAGTTGGTAAAAAAAAATTCCTTTTAATCATTTAAGGAGAGGTGTTTGTGTTATTTGATTTACAGTGTATGGAATCAACGAAAAGTCCACAAGAGACAAAATTCAGGATTCCTTGGATGTGTCAGAATTCAGCCATCTACTGTACACAAACTGAAGGACACGGGATGTAAGTTCAAATGTTCCATTTTTGTTACTTAAATCAAGTCACATTGGTACTTATGAAACGAATCGATGTGCAATAGTTAAGTATCATGTCCCATTCAAACAGGTTGCTGAACCATATTTGGATGATACTAAACTATGCAATACGACAATATTGTCTTATATTGCACACCTCATATTGCAAAGAATTTGAGGTAGAGCTCTATTCTTTGTGCTGTTTTACTGTTGGCAACTCGGGAAACGTTTTGTTCATCAAGTCAAGTCATAGTTGTTCATGTACAGAAAACCAATATTTTCTTCCTCAGTCTATGCAGTGGTGATAAAAACTTTATTATAAAGTTTATTGGTTTATCCACTTCACGTAATTTTCAGCTTCCTATAATACCGAAAGAGATTGTTTATAGAATTGTGTTGCGGAATTCAATGCTACCTCTCAGTTCCTTGTCAATGACCTTTAACTTTTTAAATGAAGAAGATTTAATTGACATTTTTTTCGACATCAATGATATCTTGTGTTTTCGAAGATTATGCTAAAAATGTTGATATCATACACAGACCAATGCTTGGAGTTATGCGAGGAGGGTTCCGGCGAGACCTTCGGCGTTCGGGGACAAGTGATCGTGTCACTTGTGTCCCGAGACGCGGCGCGGGGTGAGCCGGCGACGGCGGCCGGAGAAGGCTCCCCTCTGGCAGTAGTGGGCCCGGCCGGCGACGTGCGCACACCTCGGGACCCTCGTGACCCGCCGCCCACACTAAATGGGACGAGGAATCCACTACCACAACACTGGGAGGAGCGGTTCACATCCAGCGGAAGGTTATTATCGTTTTATATTGTGTCCTTGTATGGTGAAGGCTTGTTTCTTGATGTTATCGTGATGTAACAATGCTGATCATTCAGGACTCGTACTTTAAGTCTACTTGCAGGCCACACTTTTTGGTTCACATTTTGTTTTGTACCTCACCCAGAAATGGCATCTGAATTCGGCATAGCATGTGAATTCAGTGTTCTAGATTTTCAATACACGCAATTTTTTTTCAAGTTGTTCTTAGATTTAGCTGCATCGTGCAGATAACAACATATTTCTTAAGCAATATTTGTGTAGGTAATACAACTCTAGAACCACGAAATTCACCCTTGTAGACCATACTACGTGAACCACGCGTCCCGCCGCACGCAGTGGGAGCGGCCGGCGGGCCCGGACGCGCCCTCGCCCCCTGCGGGCCCCTCGCCCCCTGTGGGCCCCTCGCCCCCGTCGTCCCCGCCGCCGGCCGCCTCCCCCTCCACCCCCGCCTCCCCGGCCTCGCCCGCCTCACCTGTGTCACCGTCTTCCGACTCCGACGTCAATCATGCCACTTCCATATCTTTGAGGTTTGTATTCATTTTGTGTTCTGTGTTTTCACTGTTGTTACATGTAAACTGTTGTAGATGTGCTAATGTAGTAAATTGGTGGAAGTAAACGTAAATGAGAGTTGTAAGAGAAACAGTCGAAGCTTCGTCATGCAGGTATGATGATGCATTCGGTATGGTGGACATAATGTCCCTGCCCACCAATAACAATCGGATAATAATATTGTCATGGAAAACCACTGTTTGTGACAGATTCATTTATTCAATGTCAGGGCCATGGGTCTCTAAACACAGTTTGAAAAAGTTTAGAACTCAAACAAAAACCTATTTAGTGGACACAACAATGTAATTTGTATGACCCCAAGGCCAGTCCCATTGTTAGTATTATTGAAGTAAACAAAGCTGATATTCTCTGAATGGCCATACAGACAAGAAAGATTGAGGTAAACTATGTTTGCAAGACATTGAAGTTTCAAGTAGCACTGTATTTGTGTGTTGTAGACCAGAGCCGCAGCCTCAGACAGCAGTGCGGTCGCGCATCCCAACGGCGGCGTCTCCGCCTGCTGGTTCGGCGACCGGCAACCTGCCCGCGGCAACCACGCCCACTACGCCCATTGCTGCTACCGACTTACCTCCCGGCTACGGTAAGAGAAGAGAGAGATCCTATTATACACGGTTAATTTTAGGTCGTTCTGGAACCGAAAGTCGTAAACTCGATCACCGAACTCGGAACGAAAAAAAAAAACGTTTTTTTTTTTTTTAATACCATTCGTTCCGAGTTCGATGATCGAGTCTATGGCTTTGCTTATGACTCTAGTTATGGTGCGACGATGTCAAGTTAAAAAAACACGGAATTATTTGTTTTATAAATAATTTCCCGCAGTACACCATAACATTAAGATACATTCTAATGACATTACTAAACTCGAGTACAGCAAGTCCATATTATTTTATTGTAGTAAGTAGTGAGAGTCAAAATGGCGGGTGTACCATAGCGAATCAAATTATACCAATTACTAAAAAAATGTACCTAAAATATACTATTTAGTACCTAGCTCTAAAAAATCTGTACCTCCTTCAGAACAAAATTATTTCGAAATGTAAGGTACACCCGCCATATTGACGTCAAGATGGCGGGTGTACTATAATATTTTATTATTTAACCTTTACTCATAAAATAGAATTACACCAAAAAATTGTATCTAAAAAGTACCTCAATTAAAAAAGCACACTTGATCAGTTGGATAGTTCTTGAGAAATAAAATAACCGCGTCTTGTATATGTAACAGTCAAAACTGTTAATCGGTCAAAATCACTTTTGACTGGTGTCAGTCAAAATCCTATGACGTTGAAATGCGTTTTCTGCTATAAAAATAGATTGTTTTAGAACGCTTCGGTTGTAATTACCAGTCCTAGAATTACATGATGTTTTTCAAAGTGTCACAAAAAATACCTAACAATCTACCAACGCCATCTTGACGTCAATATGGCGGGTGTACCTTATATTTCGAAATAATTTCGTTCTGAAGGACGTACAGATTTTTAGAGCTAGGTACTAAATAGTATATTTTAGGTACATTTATTTGGTATTTTTTATAATTTGATTCGCTATGGTACACCCGCCATTTTGACTCTCACAGTAAGTATCGTGTTTTGTTAATATGCCTCCTTGTAAGTAAGTTCATATACAATACAAACAATCAGTGTTTATTGTAAGAGATTACTTCACAGGCATGTATTATGTAACACATGTAATAATACATATAAGTCTTTGCTATCTTTAGAATGGCGTGAATCGTTAAGAAGAACAATGCCCATTAATTTCTTTCTCATCCTAATCACAAACGATCAGAACAAAAAGACTGACCTTCTTTGTAGTATTGTCCTTTTACAAAAGATTTGTGGGAAGAGAATGGAGAGATCTATAGGCCCACCTGTGGGACAGAATAGGATATCCTTACAAAACCTGTAGGAACAGAAGAAGTTGACCATTCTTTGTCATAAGGCTGCTTGCATTGTCAAAAATGCTAAACATGATTTCGTGAAGGACGCTTTATGTAATGAAGTACTCATATAACATTAATTTGTATTCAGTACATACCACAACTACCTAACAATGTTATAGTATAACGACACATTGTCGCCGTCTCATTAGTGTAGTTGTCGCAAGTGCGGCTGCCAAGTACGAGGCCAAGAGTTTGGTTGCCAGATCTTAACATTGAATTATAATAAAATTGGTGAATAGACTCTCGGGAGGTCAGGAGGTATGGTACCCAGTAAAAAGCTCTAGTTTTATCTGTTTGGAGTGGGTCTACTCTTTAAAGCAGAACTTTTTATGACATAATATTACTTTGCATAACATTGGATAGCATAAACTTCATTTCGCGGAAAATCGTTTGGCAGACACTCATCTATCATACATTCAAAACTCATAATTTTGTAACCCAGAATCATCTTTAGGCATAAATTTCATATGCATAAGAATTATAAGTAGAACCGTCTTATCGCAGAAAGTTCACAGTCAGAATCATCTTTTGGCATACATTTCATTATGCATAATAATCGAAAAATCTCTCATAAATCAATCATCTATCACATCACAGAAAATTCATTAAAACAGTAGATTGTGAACATGTGGTTTAATATTTCCCTGTAAGAAGCAGGCGATATCGATATCGCACAAAATAGAGAGGTTTGGAAGGAGAAAGGGGAGGCCTTCGCCCAGCAGTGGGACATGACAGGCTAAGAAAAAGAAGCAGGCATACATCATGCATGCAGCAAGCATGCTGTATTCAAACATGCAAACAAGCATGCAATATGCAAACCAGTATACACCATGCATGCAAGCTAGCATGCAACATGTAGCAGGCATGGTTTCTGTCACGGCTCCGGCGGTCCCATGCATTTTAATTTAAGGTTAAAAATGCTATTTTATAGAAATGCCAAAAATGCCAAAAAAATATTTCAAATGATATTCTGCCATCTTCATAGTATGCCAAGTGAATTTGTCCCAAATAATCGTCGCTCTAAATAAACATTATTCTAATCGAAATTATGCGGAATTTGAACATTGCCAATGGTAATTATGCCAAATAATGTGTGCCATCTTAAAAGTATGCCATTGTAATTTCGGACATACAAACATTTGGCCAAACAATAACTATATTAAATATTTTTTGTGCCTTAAAAATATTCTTATAAAGAAGATTATGCCAAGTGTGTTATGCCAAATAAATTTCGGAGCATCAAGATTCTGCTAGATAAAGGGTGTAAAACACCTCTTAACGAAGCCGAAAGGCACTTGTTCTCCCCGTCATGGCGATCAGTTTTTTGTTCTACACCATACCTGGGAACCTTTTAGTTACGGAGATATTGGGGGTCAAAGTTCCAACTTTTTGACAAGTTTTTTTTTAAATACAAGTTTTTAATGTATGATTTTTACATTAAACATCTCCACGACCCCCGTACTATTCAATCCATCCATCAGCACAATGTTTTGAGTGCGTTAGATTGAGTTCTACCACAAAACATGATTTTTCACCCCAAAAAAAAAAGTTGTTTCCCCGCAATATTTTTTGCGTAAAGTTACTTAGTTTGATGTACAGAATGCTTGGTTGACGGCTTCGTGATGAGGTCTTTTACACCCTGTAGAAGGAGCCCGTTTGGAGTCTGCGTAGACAAGTAAAAGAAATAGACTTTTGCCACAAGATAAAACAATGCTGTAATTTTTTTTCATATGCATGACATTCGTATTGACATTCCAGAAATGCGCACCACAGCCCAAGGGCAGGTATACTTCTACAACTCGGGCACGGGCGCGTCGACGTGGCACGACCCGAGAGTCCCCGCGCACCTGCGGCACTGCGCCGCCGCGGCCGGCCCGCTGCCGCCCGGCTGGGAGATGAGACACGCGCCCTCGGGCCGCCCGTACTTTGTGGACCACAACAACAGGACGACCCAGTTCACTGACCCCAGGCTGGCGCTGTCGGCTAGACTTGTGAGTTTAAAGTAACGTGGAAGCTCCACAGTTGCCCGCGAAATACTAATTTTCTTACGGTTTTTGCAATTTGTAGGTCAGTTTTTCATGAAAAAGTCATTCAATCAGATTACATGAACTTAGAGTGTTGTATTGATGATTTTAATGATTATAATTCTGTAACTACATACGTCTTACAGCTGCGAATCATATTTTAATCAACATGCAACCTGACACTGAACTGCAAATTGCAAAAAACGTAAGAAAATTTGAATTTCGCGGGCTACCGTGGAGCTTCCACCTTAATGTACCACCTCCATACACTTGTGCAAGTCTGAGTTCCGAGCGTCTACAACGCTGCGGGATCTACTTTGTGGACCAAATAATAAGACCACACTATTCACTGACTCCATTGCAACCTTGGACTTGGCTAAGTTTTATTCATACGAGTGTACTATTCAGTTCTGTTGGTTCCGTCATTATTGCACAACATGTAACACAAATTTTAACAGCAGATGATTTAGTGATGGCGACACTCTAAAGCTGAAAAATGATGATAGTTGAAAATTTGAAGAAAAGGCTTACTGTTACCAAACAGCATAACTGTATGTTGCCATTGGCGAAAAATTCACATTAAAAACACGCGCACGGTTCGAGCTACGAACAAACACAATCTTAACCATAAATCCTCTTTCCAGCCACAACCAGACCCAGCAGTACCGCCGTCACAGCCCACTGTAGCGGCGCCTGCGCCGGTCACCGAACCGCTCGATTCAGACGCTCTGCCAAAATACAAGCGAGACTTAGCGGCCAAAGCGAGGGTGTTGAGAGCCGAGCTGCAGGCACTGCAGCCTCAAACTGGACATTGTAGGATAGAGGTGAGTTTCGATGGCCAAAGAAATAATCACTACAGTATGGTATTATACTCCAGGCATATTGATGCTGATCTTCCAAGTCCCATATTGTGATATTTATTATTTTAATTGGACAGCAAAGAAGCCGATATTAGTGTTTACTACCGCCTATGAAAGTATGGACATCTACAATATCAGCGGCATCTGCATTGCAAATGTAAAGAAAAATTAATCTAAAATATCTAAAATCATCAAAAATGTATACGACTTGATTCATTCTCATGTTTACTCCTCAGGACTTACTTCGCACTGATACATTGTTCACCTAATGAGTACAAAAACAACTCTAAATATTCCAGGTATCCCGTAATGAAATACTGGAGGAATCGTACCGGCTCGTAATGAAGTTACGAGGCAAGGAGCTGCGAAAACGTTTGCTGGTGAAGTTCCGTGGCGAAGAAGGGCTGGACTACGGCGGCGTGGCGCGCGAGTGGCTTCATCTGCTGGGCAGGGAACTCTTCAACCCGCACTATGGACTGTTCCAATACGCGAATGCAGGCGACGATCGATACTCCCTGCAGATTAATTCTGATTCTGGGGTAAGGATTTTGAAAATCGTTATTACAATATTGATACTACTGATACAGTAATTTGCAGCAGACATCTTTAAGCCAAGACAATCAACTTATTACCACCAGACAGAAATCATGCAAAAAAACGAGCAGAAAATGTTACGGTTGATCATAAACAATAAACTATGTATCATTTTTCATTGGTATAAAAAGTGGGTCACGAATTCACGATACATCGTAGTCAGGTCGTTATCGTTTTGGGAAACGGAAATAGAGCCTTATTTCCGTTTCCTGAAAAACGTCGAAAAAGTTTTGGTGGGTTAATAATTGGTATCGTAATGCTAAAACGCAACATCTATACTTTCATACTTCATAAGCACACTGATTTCTATGCACAGGTGAACCCAGAACATCTGTCATACTTCCACTTCGCTGGCCGCATTCTCGGCGTGGCATTGTTCCACGGTCACCAGCTGGACGCGGCGTTCACCGCGCCGTTCTACAAACAGTTGCTCGGCAGACCTATAACGCTCCGCGATATCCGTGACGTGGACCCTGAACTACATCGCTCATTGTCTTGGATGCTGTGAGTATTGAAAACTGTCAAATTTGTTTGCCTCTGGTTAGTGGTCACATGCGCTTTTGCCGAGCCGACAAGTATTTTTGGGTTTTTCATTTAAGAATTTCTCAGTAGTAGCCTGGAGTCTGGATTTGTACTTGGAAGGCAATAGGCTCTTCTTCTATTACGTGAGACATAACATAACTGGGGAAATACGGGTTAGAAACAGATCTTTATTGGTTTTGAATGTAGGTACAGGTCTAAGATGTACATAAATTAATGAGGTCGGCTACAGTCGGTGTCGGTGTTATAAGGGTACATCTCTTCTTAATCCTTCAGGGATTGCAAGCCTGATGTTATGGTACAAATGAATAAAGATTTTTTTACGATTTCAGGGAAAACAGTATTGCTGGCGTAATCGACACTACTTTCTCAGTAGAATGCTCGTCATTCGGCGCAGTCCGCAGCGTGGAGCTGCGGCCGGGCGGCACTAACGAGACCGTGACGGACACCAACAAGCGGGACTACGTGCGCCTGTACGTCGCGCACCGCTTCACGCGCGGCGCCGAGCGGCAGTGGCTGGCGCTGCAGCGCGGCCTGGCCGACCTCATCCCGCCGCAGCTGCTGCGGCCGCTGTCGCCGCGCGACCTGCAGCCGCTGCTGGCGGGCCGCGCCGACCTGGACCCCGCCGACTGGCGCCGCCACACGCGCCTGAAGCACGTCACGCCCGACGCGCCCATAGTCGGCTGGTTCTGGGAGGTCGTCGAAGCGTTCGACGCGGAAATGCGGGCTAGGTTGTTACAGTTCGTGACCGGGTCCCGGCGCGTACCGCTGGCGGGCTTCCGCGCCCTGCAGGGCTCCACTGGCGCGGCAGCTCCGCGGCTCTTCACGCTGCACCTCGTGGCGGACGCGTCTCCCGACTCGCTGCCGAAGGCCCACACTTGTTTCAATCGTCTCGACTTACCTCCTTACCCGAACAAGGAGAAACTCCACGACAAACTCAAACAGGCGGTGCTCGAAACGGCCGGCTTTGCCGTCGAATGATACAGATATTATTAATACGTGGGTCTTGCTTACTATATATAATATAAACAAGGATATTTAAGAATTTGATTCAAAAAATGTGTTCAATTAAAATCTGTCGCCTTTCATAATTTTATGTATTTCGGAGGATTGTGATTGTATGGTGTAAATATTGGTGAAAATTGTGAGTACTAAAGAAACTAGTCTGGATTGTATGAAACAAAGACAGTTTTAATGAGACTGAGAAATTCTGGGTGAGATGTCATGACAAAATTGTTTTGCCGAAGAGCTACATTGAAGACAGTTGAATGCTTTTTAAAACGGAGTTATGATAAAAAAAACAGGTCATGAATAGACTAATTTATTTTAAAATACTAACATTTTCATTTTAGGCCTTTTTCGTCTTCTGCAGCTAAAATCAAAAGATTGTATTGACCTACAAAATACTATTAAAAGACTAAATGGACCTTGAGGTGTTGGTTGCACGTAACAGGAATTTATGCACATTTACGCTTTATGGCTAGCTATAATAACGCTCAAATCTATGTTGTTTATTTACTTTTCTTAATTTAGTCCTAACTCCGTCAGAATGTAAGACCTATTTATTTACACCAATATTTCCAGTGAAGCGAATGTTTATTGGGCTTCCGTATATTTTCAAGTTAAATAATTTAAATAAAACAATAGCAATGTTACAACATTAGTTTACGTTCTAAGTCGAATTATAAATATAACGGCATAATAACATAAGTTCTATTTTGCATGTACAAAATAGATGATAATGAATTAGGTATTTGAAATATTTTTGTAGAATATATTTGTATATAATTTTAATAAATCAGTACAAATGAATAAGTATGCTGACATTATACACGTGTACTGTAGCATTTTAATTCCTTTGTTTTTCGAAATTATGTTAAGGCGAATGCTCATGCTTTGGTGCCTTATTATGTTACTATAATTTATACATAAGTATTGTATTTTCAATGTCAAAATGTAAGTGATTAATTTTATTATTTATGACTGAATATTCCGTTTTATTTGACTTCAAGCATGTAACTTCCGATTTATATGAAATGTGTATGATAATAATCTTGTATTTTAAGAATAATAACTCGAAAACGTCATTATTTTAATCAAGTTTGTATTATTTATGTTTTGGCAAACATTTACTGTTTATTATTTCGATCAAATAATGATATTCCGAATGGGAGTCACGTCTCTTCTATTGCAGTTTTTTGCTGAAAATAGACACACTCAATTCCATAATGTATATTATATAATATTGGGTATGCAGTTACGAACTGGGTAACTCTGACGTGACTGTTGCTTGATATGCCTAGAATTATATGATAGTGTTTTTAAGAAGGATCAGTGCCTTTACCTGTTTAAATAAATGACTCTAATTATAAAGCAGCGACTGTCTAGTGATATAAAACTATTTATTAGTGATAATGAATATTTAAAATTATAACTATTACATTATTTTTGCAAAATATTCCGACTTTCATTTCTTTAAAAATATTCAAACCTGACAGCAAATATTTCAAAATTCGGGAAAACCTTATTTGATCATCCCATGAGAACATTGCATTTTTCCGGGATCAAAGCAGCCTATTAATATAATCTATAATCCATTACTACCCTTGCTGAGGTCATCCACCTGTCTCGCTTTCTGAGTGGTCAGTGAGATGATGGACCTAGATCCTGCGTGACCGTCATTATAAAAAAGCTGAAACTTTTTCTGCGGAAGTACCATACTATAACATGTAAAATAAGAACTATTGGCTATTATGAAAAATAGGTGGTTGTGGCTTTGGCATGTATGTAAGAAAGCTCTGTCAAGTCGTCATATTAAAAAGCGTATTTTTTTTATATTTCTATGGAACAGAATGACCGATTAACTTCCTCCACAGCTATACAATACAAGAGTTCCTAGCTATATTATGATGCTACTTCTGCATAAAATGTTTCAGCTTTTGTAAGATGTACGGGATCTCCCTTTATGACTGCAGTTATTTGTTGAAATGTACGTTGTCGTTTCACCAAACACGAACTGTCTTCAAATATTTTCTCAGATCCTAGAGCTCTGATGTACGCTTTTCGTTTTCGCCACCATCAGTAGGATGAGTCAGTCAGTCGAGTCAGTGACTCAGTGAACACTCAGAACACTGAACAGGTGAATCTACGAACGAACGAGTAAGTTAAATGAATGAATGAATGAAATAATGCTAGTCACAGAATAAAAATAACTTCTACGCTGTAGATGAGAATAAAAGTTAGTGTTTAAAATTCCTAAATTAATTGTTCTTTATTTCCTAACTGCAGTACAAAATAATAGGAAAGCAGTTTTTTTAAGTATTAGGTCATTACAGTACGAAACATGTTTTGACCTCGGAGTTGGTATGACATTCATTATCGACTTTTTCTACGCGCGGCCCACGAACAAGTGACATAGTGACAACACTAAACCACATAAATAAATCGTTGTTGCTCACGCATGCACCACGCTACTGTAGTCTGTTGTGTTTACTTGCTTGCTCTGCGTGTTATCCTGTGAAGTGCTTCTATAATTATTAAAGTAACGAAGTCTTTGTTTGGGTTGTTACTCGATTTCATTCAAAATGCCTACGAGTGCGGTGTATCAGCCTACCACAGTGACCTATGAACAGCAGCCCACGGATCAGCGTTGGAACTGTCCCATCAGCTACTTCTCGCGGCGTATGGCTTCTAGTTGGAATCGGGCAGTATGCATGCGTGTTGGATTATGTTTGTCGGGCAGCATTTTATTTATCATCGGTGAGTAAAACCATTTAAGCTTGTTTATCTAAGAATACATTGTTTTGTTTTATAGATTGATATTATAACGTTATCTGAATCGATTGCATAAAACTGCAACACCTGAAGCGTGTTTCCTATGATCGTAACATTATGTATGATTATACTTAGGTGACTGTTTTGTTTTCATTAGCAAATGATTGTATTCTTCGTGAGTACCTACATGATCACTCTTTGTTGTAACGTTTTAATTTCCCAGAACTTTCATAATAAAATTGCAACATTCCATTGCTGAATTTTTGCTTTTGCATTCAATCTTTTTATCATCAGTATTTCATTTAATAGAATACATTGTAGGTACTTAAGTTCCCATTATTAATCTCTCTAATGGGAATCCAACTAACAGGATTCTTTTAGATAGCTCTGTCTTGCAATAGATGAGTTTCAAATTTTTTTCTGTTGTGTATGTCATTTTTGTTCAAAATTATTTTTTTCATAAATTCCATTCTGATGTTGTTAATCCCAATGGATTCTATGGATTAAAATTTCAGACACTTACACCATTGAAATATTAAAAAATCCAGTTGGTTCCATTCAAACTATCTTTTTCACTTGTCTCAAATTGCTTTTAGGAAGAACTGTTATAATGTACTTTTAAGATAATCTGCTCCTTTTATCTGATAACATTCCTATGTATTGATCCGTATCTCTTAATGCTATGATAAATCATGTATTGTAACTTTTATCATGTTTCTGTATTAGTATTGTTCTCGTATTAGTTATGTCTAATCAGATGGGAAACCCCTTGGCAAACAAGCATTAACTAGGTATAGACTACGTACAGAATGTATGACTAGGTACAGATAACACTATCAAAAAAATAATAATAAACCTGTCTTTACCAATCATAACTCAGCTATCAGGCAATAAATTCTAAGGTTTAATTCAAAAACTGCAGCTGATAACAAATTGATTGTTCTAACTATGACTAATTGTTAATGTTTTTCATCAACATCAATCTTGATTGATCCAATGTGTTGCAAACCATGTGAGATGCAATCAACATAGTGACTCAATATCTGTCCGTATCTTCTTACTTAAAGTTCTGTTTTTCTGTGTAATAATTTTGTCAAGGACATGAGTCATAACCTTTGCATTATTGATATTAGTTTGATATTATAAATAAATCAATCTTCTTTAATATTAATTAAATTTTACATCTGCACTCAGAGTCAGAAGGCTATATCGTCGTTGCGACTTTAAGACCTAAGACCTCATAAGTGTCACATTTTGAAGATCTATCGAATGCAATAACTCTCATGTGTATACGACGATTTAAACATCATTTTTTTACCAATTACAAGATCTACAATGTGCCTCATAATAAAATGTTGGTGCTTAAAATATCTTATGTGTCAACGAGTTTTTACTTGGGGCCTTTAGGCAATTATTAGATCAAAACATCACAAGATAGGCGTGTATTTTCTTTAAATTATTTGCCTAGGTCACTTTAGAGTTTAGACCAATAATTTCACGATGACGAGCGAGACAGATAAATCGTGTGATTATTCTCCAATCGTAATGATAGATAAATAAATTAAAAATAACTTGATTTGCGTCGCGTAGAACGAAACTATTCGATTTGTGAGGGTAACAACAAAAAATGAGCAAACCGCTCTGTCCAAGTGAGATTGAGTTATTATTTAATCAGCAAAATACAGGTGATTCTGGATCAAGTACTTTTAAGATTTTTAGAAACTCCAGAGTATGGTATCAGAGTCCTCAAGAGCTGTGCTCCAGAGTTGTCTCCTGTCTTAACGCGCTTGTTTTGCTTCTCTCTAAAAACGAGTGGTGGCGGAGTCCTAGAAGCTGGCTTATGTGCAGCCAGTGCCCAAAAAGGATAACCGTGCCGATCCTGTCACCTATAGACCAATGGCCATAACCTCCTTAGTGTGCAAAGTGATGGAAAGGGTACTAAACAATAACCTGCTAGCCTGCCTCGAAAACAATGAGCTCCTCAGTGACCACCAGTATGGCTTCCGTCGTGGTCGTTCAACTGGGGATATTCTTGTGTATGTTACGCTTTGCTGGGGCGAGGCCATTGAGAAACATGGCGAAGGTCTTGCTGTGTCGCTTGACACCTCAGAGGCTTTTGATAGGGTCTGGCACGCTAGTCTGTTGGGTAAGCTTCCCGATTTCGGCATCTCTGCTGACTTTTGCAACTGGATTTCCGACTTCTTGAGTGAACGATCGATCAGAGTGGTCATAGATGGCTGCTCATCGTATCATAAGGCCATTGATGCCGGTGTTCCTAAGGCGTCTGTACAGCTTGGTGCAATCGGGTAGGGTACGCAGATGACTGCACAGTCGCAGAAAGATACCTGTCCAGTGCAAGAGCCAGCAGAGAGGATCCTGCTACTCTTTTAGAGGCCATGGTGGAGCGAATGAATTTGCCCTAAATCTTGTCTCCTAGTGACGAAAATCTGGTCAAATTCAATGCTCTGAAAATACAGGCGTGTCTCTTTACTGCTAAAAGAAGCCAGTTCCAGTTGTCTCCCACTTTCCGAGGTGCGTCTGTATCAGTTACCGACCGCCTTCAGCTTTTGGGCATGGAGTCGACATCGGATCTCAATTTCAGCTCAACCATCGAAACAAAAGCTCAGACCGCAGGTAAGAAGCTGGACATCTTCAATAAGGTGATGCAATACTTCACATCACACACAAGTCCGTTCCTGTATGGAGTATTGCAGTTACTTATAGGATGGCTCAGCAAAATACCAGCTTGCTGCAATTGACTCGGTGGAACGCAGAGCTAGAAGGCTCATTATAGGCGACGAGACGTTGGTAGCTTCGCTTCACAGCCTAGCTCATCAGCGTAATGTTGCCTGCCTGTCGGTCTTCTACAGACTGTACTTCGGAGAGTGTGCGCAGGAGTTCCACGACCTGATCCCACCATCACCCTTTTACCATCAGACTAACAGACGTACTGCGACGTACTATTCGCACTTGGTGGATATCCCGACCAACGCTTCTCCTCCACTTTTATTATGCGCACAGCCAAAGTGTGGAACTCTCTGCCTGCATCTGTGTTCCCACCCACATTTAATCCGCCTGCCTTCAAAGCAAGAGTGAACAGGTCTTTTTTATCTGGGCACGCTTTTTCGAGGTCAAGAGCAGGATCATTGTGTAACAAGAAAAATAACAACCTATCCTAATTAGTGTTTTGTGAGAAATAATTTTTTTTTTTTTTTATTAAAACTACTAGTTTTTTTTTCATTAAAAGTACTAGTTTTTTTAATTTAATTTTTATAGGCATTTTTGTTCAAAAGCTCTGATGTGATACGTAAAGCGCAACGAAAATGTCCTATGTGTTAACTAAAACAGTTTATTTTTTTCACTATGATACTACTTTTAATTTCAACTAATAATAGCAAACTAAAATGCAGGAATTCATATGGCTGATACCTATATTTTTTGTTGTAGTTAGTTTCATTAATTTTTTTTCAGTAGACGGTTTTTATCGATTGTCTCATAAGTTGGGTCTTAAAGTCGCAACGACGATATGCAAGTTTCAAATATATGAACAAGTTTATGGTGTAAGGTCAAATCAGTATGACAATATTTGTTGGTACCAATTCTTAGGACTAATTCCTTGTACTGTTTTATTGAGTAGTCCTTGGCTAGGCATGAATCAATACGGGCTCAACACGTGGTATTCTGGTGTTGCAATCACACTTGCTTACAGTCCCAATTCATTCAGATAACAGACCTACCGTCTACGCAATAGAATCCTTTATTTTGTTATCCAAAGCACATCACTATGTAAAACAGCAGTATCAAAACTTATCCTGTCACTGTTACTCGTACTTATACTGTGTTTAAAGAATCACGGAAGATATCAAGTGTTTGAACAGCTGTATCATCACCTACAACTTGAAGTGGAAATCGTCCTCAGTTAAAAATAGGTTACTTTTCCCATTAAATAACTAATGACTTTACGGGCGGCGTTCATTTTTCGGATCGCCAGCGTCGTTACTCAACAACGTCGGCACATCATAATTCTCTGAAATAAACGATGGCCTTCTCATTCTCACTTGTAGTAAATTATTACCGTTCATAATCAAATGCACTTCCGCTCGTACCTGCTCTGTTATTTATTCGAGAGTCGTAACTATTCCTTATGTACTCACGTACACAATTATTATGTATTGTCACGACCACTATTACAACTACAGCTTTTATTTCCTCCCCACTATTATGTTCAGAGTGACGGACAATTTCCGTATAATATAACAGTACCTACTACAGTACTTCATAAAAGGCGCAAAGAAGCCATAGGTGGACTGTATACTCAGATATATCACCATCCGCATGATTAGTATTCTTCTTTCGTCGTACCTTGATCTGACGAGTTACAATAAATGAACTGCTAGCCTATAATAATAATAGTATGGCGCGAACCACCCATGCGTTCCCCTTTAATAGCACTTCTCTTTACGTTTAAGTTTGGTGTCGGTCGACCTGTCCCGATGGGTGTACAACGGGCAATGTACAGCTTCCACCTGTAGCCTTATTACGTCATTCTGCCGAAACTGGTTTCCACAAAAATCGCGGTAACCAGGCGGCAGTCGCCACGCGTTAAGCACGGCTCGCAAGATCATAAATTATGAGACGAGGTGTGCGGATCTATCAGCTTGTCCCTGGATCGGTTGGCCAGGTTTGGTTCGAGTAGCTAGCTGCGAGAAAAGAGATGCCTGGAAGGACTTTGTTGGGAAGCTTTTGCCCAGAAGTGCGGAAGGTGCGATAAAGATATCAATACAACATCAACAAATTTCCAAATGTAAATTGTTGACCAGTTGAGCATGGTAGTTTCTACTTTTGGTCACTTAGGCTATGAGCATGGAATTTGTTTAGAGCAGTCAAGAACTTGATCCTCCCAGGCATTCCCAGAACTTGTCCTGATAAACAAGCGTCGACCAGGACAAGTCCAGGCAAACTGGCAACAAAAACCTGTTAGTCAACAAACCAAGTTTATAGTATGTTAACTCGGGAAGCATTAATGTTTTGTGATTCAGTCATACTAATCATCAAAAGTTCGTAATATTGATGAAATAGTTAGGGTCAATTTGAAATATTTAAATAAACGGCAACAATACCTGCAGTTACTTAAAGAATGATCTAGCTAGCTAGTTACGTACTAACTAGCAAGCACTGAAGGATGCATAAAAAGCAGGCTTGTCAGAGCTGTTAGCAGTTTAAAGTATAATTGAACGTCGTGTGAGGGAGGGTTCTTATAATTCTGGTGGCGCACGCACGGTAGCACGAGTAGCATCGATAAGCTGAGTCGATTGCGTATCGTCGTATCGTACACAATGAGCGGTGGTAGTCGTAAATGGTATCGGGTGTCCGGTGTGCGCGGCGCTTGCGCCGCCGGTCGCCCGCGCCGGTGACGGTGACTCATCCGGTGGCTGCGTGCGCCGTGATCTGATCACGACGAACCATAGAAAGAGAAAATGTAGACAGCACTTTGAATTATTTATTTCGTGTGCTTTTGCTGAGCAATGACATTTTGTTTGATTGCATTTTTTATGAGTTAGGTACATAGGTACGTTGTTGTCGACGTGATTCGTGAGCTTGACTTCGTGGGGCATGTGGTCGGTTGATAGAAGATTAATATGACTCTGTGCTAGGGCACGTCTACACTTTCAATACTTATGTATTATGAAACGTTATTATTCTATATTCATATCAATTACTATTAAAGCGCGTACAAATTACAGGTCTAGTAGAATCCGAAGGCTGTGTTGTTTAATGGAACAGACATTGCGAACGAAGGTCGACAAACTCCACCGAGGCTCGACTGCCATGACGTTTCCGTAATAGGTGGTTTATTCACTTCCACTTAAGTCCTTGGACACGCCGCACACAACTCATGTATGGCAAAGAGAGCGTAGCTGAGTATATGCACTGCCACTGTGTATTATATTAAATAGAATTTAGATAATCGAAGACCGTTTAGCAATTCAGCAGACTGCATCATCTGCCTAGCCTTTTTCCAACCATGTATGTTAGGTTCGGCTTCCAGTCTACCCGTATATAGCTGAATACCAGTATTTTACATGAAGCGACTACCTATCTGACCTCCACAACCCAGTTAGTACTGGGTAATACGATATCCCTTGACAAGACTGGTTGTCAGAATTCACTAGACATGCTACTTCAAAAAAAGTGCTACCCAAGACTTTGCTGACGCTTTGCTGGTGGTACTTCAGAACTATCAAATTTCCTTTCCATCATTATAATACTGGCGTATGAAAGTTTTGATTGCGTAAGAAAAAAGAAGAAACTCAACAAAAAAGCTTTTACAGTGAGTAGTGACGAATCGAGAAAGGTTCAGCCAACGAGTGCAACACAGCAATCTTAACTTAAACGTGCAACGAAGGAAAGTATTACTTTCCTCGCCTGTGGGCGAAACACGAACCCGCTGTCGTAATATTCCGTCGACATTGAAGATCTAACAATAAAACTTTTAAATAGCAACGTTTTAAGCTTTAATGGAACATTTCCTAGTCATTACGGTTTATCGAAATGACTAGGACATTTCCTAGTCATTTCGATAAACCGTAATGACTAGGAAATGTTCCATTATTTTTATTTTTGCGAAAAAGTTTTTGTGTTACAAAACATTTTTTGTAACACAAAAACTTTTTCGCAAAAAATAAAACAGACTTAAAAAATAATACAAAAAAGTGAAAAATAACTTTGGCTTCAGAAGCCGGTGACAAAAACACCAAATCAATCAAACAAAGGTCAAGCTTCGAAGTCGGTGACCTTTGTTTTTTGTGTTTTTTTTTAAGTCAGTTTTATTTTTTGCAAAAAAGTTTCACAACTAGCAAACATTTAAGAGCAGCTATTTTTTAAGAGTTCCATTGTATATCTCCGAAGATCAGCATCAGATCTTCACCAAATTCAAATGGGAGCACCTCAGGAGTATACTCTTTCAATGAATTTTGAGAAACGCTCCACAAATGGGGGAGAAATCGGTGAACATACATAAAATGAAGTACCATAAAAAATGATACCGCGTTGATGTCTTTTTGAAGTCCCTTTCTTGGTTAGTTATATACTCTATTTTTATACCACACGACTGAAGTAAAAAAAATGTTAATAAAATGAAAACTACTGGGCCAAACTATGTTAAATTTTTATGGGACCAAATGGCAACATCCGCATCAGACTAAAGAAGAATCACGTAAATCGGATCATAAATCTCAGCGTTATCGGTGTAGGTACATACAAAAAAAAAAACAATCGAATTGAGAACCTACTCCTTTTTGAAGTCGGTTAAAAATGACATAGTCACCGGCTGGTGACTATGTCATTTTTGCGCGTCATGGCTATGACGCGTTTGATAGGTCTAAGTCCATCGACGAAAACCCGGTTTAGTCATCTTTATTCCATAGAGGCAAGCCAATGTATATCATCGGCACCAATACGCTCTAGTAGAGCAGAGCCCTCCCCTCTCGGAACCGTTTCGAATGCGTAGGCGGTCCTATTAGGAATATCTTTTGAGGATTGAGCATAACTGCATGAACGGACTTGACGACAAAAACTGGAATGTGTCAGTGGGTACTGGGTAAGTGGGTACACAAACACAATGCAAATGGAATATGAAATTGTTTCTAAGTAGCTATAGATTACCGCGCGGGTGTTTATTGTTCTAGTTCCATAGCGGGTGAAAGCCGTCGAGTTCTAATGAATCACTAATGTGTTAGCTGCCCACTGCCTTAACCTACTCCTTCCGCTGCTGTGGCCCATTTTCGCAACACTCCGGGCGTAGTACAACGTCGATCGAAACCGGTTTACTGCTGAACGCTTCGATTCGTGTCGGACTATTTCCTATTGAATAAGTGCATGGTTACGTTACGTCATGGCTCAGTTTTTGGATCTTCAAATCCTTTAAGGTAACGTACCTACTTCATTTAGGATTTTTCTTCTGCGTTGATGTTAGGCAATAAGGACCTTCGATGCCCTTATTTAAATTGCTCTACATAGAGTCAATTTGCTACCGTCCACCTGTTTAGTTCCGTAGGATATCGACCCACGCTGTAACAAATCTCGTAAGGCCTTATTTATTTTAAATGTTAAACATTTAGAATAAATTTGTACTTTTTGCACAATGTAAACTATGTTACTGATACCATCTAAGCGTCTTTGGTCAAGTTATACAAAAACTACGACAACGCTTCAGTGCTTCTCAACATCATTATTTTCTTAAGTTGAGACTACATTTATTTTGGCAGACGTCTCCTTACGTTACCTAAACCCAGTTTTACCACCTTTCTAGCCAGGTCAACCTTTTCATTATCTTTGATTATTGGGTAGTATGGAAAGTTCAAGTAGCTTAACGTGTGAAAGCAGGCATCTAGTTATAAGTTGTGTTTGTAAACATTCAATAACTCACATCTATATTCGGATATTACTAATGCAGTTGACTGTTGACTCACACCCACGCGAATACAGTATCACTTAATCATAAGTGGTGTATAACGATATTTATGAAAATGAGTAGCTTACGGAAACAAGACAAGTTTCTCTCGTACTTTAATGTTAATTCGCCCTCAATTTGGTATTGTCCATTGGTCCAGACAACCTTTAGTCCAGGTACCAACAAGGTAAAGTTTTACAGTAAAAGCAAATGTCGTTGACCTTTAAGTGTGTCGAAGTTGAAACAAAGGAATCCTTCGAGAAGCTAAATAAATACATCGTAGACTAGACTGTATTTTCTCTCGCGCTAGAATTGTTAGGAGCAAAAGAATATCATTGGAGTACCGCCGCGCGCCGCGAACTGATGTCGATGTACTCGTTTAACTACTAATTAGCATGATTACAGGAACTGCATTATTAACAAAGGAAATGAAACCTAATTAATATGGTCCATTTCCCATGTGTTACAAGCAGGATAAATTACTGTACGATCATTGTCATTTTCGCCATCAATTAATATTTTTGATTTCATTGGCTGGGTTGGGTTAACGAGGTTAGTTTACGCGCTGAGCTGAAGTGGCAAAGAACTGGCCATATTAGCTGTGGAACCGAGATTGCGAATCGGCAAGCGTAAGATGGGACGTCCCTAGGCTCGGGTGAGCGACGATCTTCGCAGGTGGCGAGTTGAGTGGTGTGCGACTGAGGAGGGCAATGTCCAGCAGTGGACTGCTGTAGGCTGATGATGATGGCCTAGGTTAGCGCTTACTAAGGATGGTGTTTCCATACGCTCCATACTCCTTAATCCTGCCAACTTTGACATATGTAGCGATACAGAGAAGAAACAGTATCGCCTGAATCGATGGAGATCGTTTTTCATTCAATATAAAACTTTAATAGCTTCTGCTAATTGTACTACTCTGTCAAGAAAGTACCGGGAAAAGATCAATAATACACAAAATGTCTGTTATTCATCCAAATTTATTTTATCACCTTCAAAGTATGCTCCTTTAGAAACGTTACACTTGCGCCAACGAATAATCCATTCATCAAAACATTTTTTAAACGCTGCTTCCGGAATTGAGTTCAGTTCTCGCCGCGAATTCTCCTTAATGTCTTCTATCGATTGAAAACGGGTGCCACGAAGTGGTAATTTGAGTTTAGGAAAAACAAAAAAGTCAGCAGGAGCCATATCTGGTGAATATGGTGGTTGCTGGATGGTATTTGTTGAGTGTTTGGTCAAAAATTCGTTCACAATGATAGCCTTGTGCGAAGGCGCATTGTCGTGGTGCAAAATCCAAGAATTTTCTTTCCACAAATCTGGCCTTTTTCGTCGAATTTGCTCTCTTAAACGCCGCATAACGCTCAAATAATATTCTTTATTTACCGTTAGACCTTCCGGTAAGAATTCAGAGTGCACAACACCGCGATAGTCAAAGAAAACAGTCAACATGACTTTGACTTTTGATCGACTTTGGCGTGGTTTTTTTGGTTTCGGTTCAGTTGGAAGGCGCCACTCCGAAGCTTGTTGACTAGTTTGCATGTCAAACTCGTAAACCCACGTCTCGTCACCAGTAACAATGCGTTTCATGAATGTTGGGTCCAAACTGACTCGTTCTAGCATGTCCTCAGCGACTTTCATGCGATTGAGTTTTTGGAGAAAATTCAGATCTTTTGGGACTAGCCGAGCAGCAACATGTTTCATACCCAAATGATTAGTTAAAATGGTACGGATCGACTCGTGAGATACAGAAAGTTCGGCGGCTATCTCTCTCAGAGTTGAATGGGGATTTTCAGTCACTATTTTCTTCACTTTTGCGATGTTAACTTCAGTTGCAGACGTTGACGGCCTACCAGAGCGAGGCAAATCTTCCATCACATCTCGACCGCTTTTGAACGCTTTGAACCACTCATAAGCACGAGTTTTTGATAAAGTCGATTCACCGTAAGCCTTCTGTAACATTTTCAGTGACTCCGAACACGAAATTCCATTGGCGATGCAAAATTTAAGACAAACTCTTTGTTCGATATTTTTGTCCATTATGAAATTCGCAGTACACACTATATATGATATTACTAAAACCAGCACTGTATTTAATATAAATAACAGATGCAACTCAAACTCCGCGCCAAAATGGAAAACAGTTGTGCCAATCTAACAACTACAAAAAAAAACAAAAATTTGAATTTGGAACCATAAACAAATCATCCATTCCCGATACTTTTTTGACTGAATGTATATAGCCTTGACTTGTCACAATCTAATCATCATTTATAGTCTTAATTCAGTTGACCTAGTGTCAGAACATTTTAATTTACTTATTCAACGTAAATTGTTAATACCATTTATACTCTTAGTAACTAGTAATTGTGTGCATTATTGCCGACTTTTACATCCTTACAAATATATTTTATTTGACACGTTTCGTGCTTTGTTTTCGGCTTGTACGGAATTTGTGGAAATCGAAAAAAACGGTTTACTCATTGGTGTAGTCGAGTGTAGATGTAGACGTGTATAATCAACAAAGAATTTTATTTTGTTAACTTATGAGAACCATCTTTTAAGTATAATTCTGTAATGAATGTTCATCTCGAATCGATGGCAAAAATTTCAAATGTATTTATTTAGTCCAAAACTCAGCCACGCGAACTCTGCTCACTGATGCAGTTAATAGATCATCAACTACGCAGGTGATAGGGCATGCGATGCAAGATGGAAGGTGGGCCATTGTCTGTAGGGAGACGCCACATACATAAATACACTTGAGATTTGACCTGTTGGGTGCATGAAAGAAACCTTCCCGAGCGACGTACTCTCCGATTTCATGTTACGCCCAGCGCACCCTGGAAAATTGCTTGTGACCAAGATGGCAAATAAATATGAATGTTTAGCTGGGAGGTCAGTTCAGCAGTTAGCTGAATTTTAGTTTGGAAGCAAAAATGTATCTAACAGGCAGATATTTGATTATAGTAAGGATTTTCACGTGGGTACCAAGTATCAAAGCTGGTCAAGATTGAAACTAGCCTCTCGTTAGGTCCATGATTAACATGTACAAGTAAATGGTCCACGTCCGGCGAACAGCCAGTTGTCAAGGTGAATGGGTTCTTTATGCGATGTTTTAATATTATTATACTTTTATTACTCGTATAGCTGAATTATACTAAAATTGCTTATGTTTAAAACATTATCGTTGGGTGGCGGCGTAACTAAGCCAATATTTTATGGCCTCTGGGTACCTACATCACAAGAAGTAATGATGTTTGGTTGTTATATTTTTGTATCAACTCCAAAATACGTCAATATCGTTTTCCATCGCACTGTATCTTTGATTCGAATAAACAAGTATGAGAAAGCAAAAGATATACAATGCGGAAAATTATGTGTTTTCCATTTTCATCTCGCTCGATTACTTTTACAACCTATCTCAGATGGATAAAAAATTGCAGACTCACAATTTTGTGTTTCACTGTATATTATTGCAAAGACTGGTATCATAGTGAGCTCATGTTTCTCGTTTTGCGCAAGTCCCAGGTGCGGTTGCAGCCACGAGAATAAGATGTGGTCGTATTATTCGTACGATGATATTCCTATCCGTGTCGGTTTCGTCTATAGATTCGAACATATGCATGTTATACTATACCAGCTGTGTTGTATTTGTATCCGAGTCTGAGCTGAGCTTGTAGTGTAAATATGATATGTGGAGACGCGAGTTTCACAGTTCATTGTTTGCGCAACTGATTTATCAGATCAGATGCAAATCATTTTCCTTCCGTTCAAGGAAAAGGGTGATTTTTGTGTATTATTCTATGTAGGTATCTTCCGGCCTAGTTTCCATGGAAAAGTAAATAGATACTAAATAATTTGAGTAATACAATAAAAAAAATCCTCGATCCTTGTACATAAAACACTACTGTACCATCAGATACGCTCCAAAATATAAATCCATATACTTAACCAACACGGTTAAATAAAGGGTTGACCTCTACTGTCTCAGCCTCTCAGGTACATAGAGTAGGTATGCAGTGATTCATACCGAGTAGTAGATACTTATCACAAGTACATTGACCCAGCTATTTGATTGATACTCGTTCGTTATATGTATCAGTAAACTGGTTATAAAAGTCTGGTGCAGATGTGTCAATGCTTGCGTCAATCGAAAATATCAAAACGATCGCGAATAAGTTACAAACAGATGGAGCGATCATAACCTGAAATGTGAAGATGTGCATAAATTTCATATTGATTTGGATTTGTTCTGGACAAGGTTATGCCTACGGTTTTCTCCGAGTGGATGTCAGGAAATATTCTAGAGAGGAATGTATTTTATTGATAACGGGCTAGCGGCCGCAGCGCCTTGGTGTTGCTGACAATCTGCGGAGAGTATCTAGGTTACCGAAGTACTTTTCCCTGTATGGTGCAACCACTGCCCGCCGTGCAGAAGCACATGGTCTGCTGCCTCGTCTTCCTCCATGCAGGCTCGGCACAGGGGAAGTGTTTCCTTGGCCTGCCTGCACTCACCATGGTCTAGCCACAGTTTTTGGTGTTGTTCACTGGTTCGTTTCCTTACGAGAGGAATGTATTACCGAGATAATAATAATGTTTCCCATGGCCTAGGTCCTGGACTTCTGGTATCCTGTGTACTTTATCGAAATTCGTAAGGGCGTAAAAAAGCTAACCAGTCCGACGATAAATTCGGATGTTATCTCGTTTGGCTGTAATAATATAATTGATGTAGGTAGCCATTTCGATAACGCTGCCTTTATTATTAGGCTATAATTAGGATTTTATTAGATAAATAAATAAATAAATATTGCTGGACATTACAGCGCCATCTAGTGCCACACTAAGCAACGAGGCTTGTGTCGTGGACACCAGATAGTTTATATACTACATAGATACTTTTTGTTTGTAAATACATACTTATTATACATATAAACATCCATGACTCGGAAACAAATGTCCATGCTCATCACACAAACATTTTCTCCTACCGGGATTCGAACCCGGGACCCCAAGAACCTAAGGCAGCCTCACTACCGCTGCGCCATTCGGGTCATCGAAGACGATAATGTATGTTGAAATTTTACTTAGTACCATAATTAAAGAGAGATGTATGGGCGCATTTTACGGTGCTTGGTAGCTTCACATAGCACCCACGACAAAGGGAGAATATCCGGAGTAGTTAATAGAGAATGTCCGGAGTAGTTAGATGTTACATGCCTACCCACATCATTATTTACAGTAACTTACCAAGTAATTCATAAATTAAAGACAGCAGTTTTTGTGTCATAATTTTGGCAAGGACTGTTTGAAACTTTAAATTTTCCATAAACTTTGTAACCTCTTGTCACGCAATTTTGTCCAATAAAATACTGTTTTTGTTCTAAGTAAGTACTTTAGTATAAATAAATTAAAACGTATAGTTTTGCTATTCAATTACACTGGTACTAAGGCGAAGTCCAACACTAGTTTTAAAAATTAATGAGTTTCTATTGATTCAACATGCCAAGTGCGTAGTTTTATTTGGCTCAAATATGTAATTGATTCTGTGTTTGTAATAATGACAGCAGCCTGGGAATGGTATAATATACTAGCTCGTGTAATACTGCTTCGGTTTTGGTTGCAGTCTGTCTGTGCCTAAAAATAAAACATTGAGCATGAAATGTTGCTGAAGGTGATATCAGTTTAATGTTTGACTTTGATTGGTTATAAATCATTTCCTGTTTAACTTAATGGTTGAACCTCATCTAGCGGCACGGAATCGATCCTATCCTTTTCTTTGGACGAGAAACAGAGCAGGAATGCTGTAGGACGCGGCAGCATCGACGATATTGTGATTGGCAGCACGACTTCTGACTAACAGCCAATACCCAGGCTACGTAGGTTGTGGCTAGGCATTGCCACAAAATTTTGACTTCGACGATTTGCGATTTTGCATAGCATACTGATGATCCCTGTTACTCTCTGCAATGAAGGAGTGTAAAAATATAACATCATAGTATTTTGTCATCAGGTACGGTGCTGATTATCGTGGGAGGCGTTAAATTCTCCAATGCAGCTGAACCGGACCCACACAGTTTCGAAAATGGCGTCGGCGAACTGGTTGCAGGCAGCGTCTTATTATGCTTAGGAATGGTAGCCGGTCGTAAGTATATTACTATGATCCTTTATTTACTACCTTATTATTAACCAGCCTTGGTAAGCCCTTGCGTAAAGAAATCTTAATCGTGAGCTGGTACAAGTGATGGGGCTTATGAGCTGTTTAAGCGCTAAGCCGGAAGTTGCTTATACAACAGGTTTGGAAAAAGGATGCTTGCACCCGCCGACAAACTGTTACGCAGTTTGGTGGGTGCATAAAATGTTTGGTCCTAATTAAATGATTTATTTATTATTACCTGTTTGAGATTTTATAAGACTGCGCTAATGCTAAAATAACTTCAATGCAGAACACACGGAAATCTTGAAAATATGTTCTATTTCTGGCCTTTATCAATGCTTTTGAAACGTAGACCAGTTTTCTAAGAAAAACACAAAATAACGTTTAGTCATTAGCATTAGACTCATTACAATGCATTTTAAAGAATTTCTTTTGTCTTGGCCATTACGTATCAGTGGTTCTTTGTATAGAATTTTATCCTTTTTTTTGTCACTCACTATACGCTTCGGTTCTTATTCGATCCTATAAAATAACTTTATCAACACATTATCATTGCCGAATTTGTCCCCGCAATGAGATGGAATGTAGGTACAACAGTCATTGGCACAGTTTCGGGACTCCTTTTTGCTCAATTTCGTAAAATAAATACCAAGTGAACCGTAGGTACATGTTCTGACTTCTGCCCAGTCACATAATCTACTCGTAACTGGCCAAGCCTCAACTGACCTTTACGTAATAATAGATAAGGTGCAGTTAAAGATGGCCCACACGATTATACTTATCGAGTTTAAGGTTAAGTCACCTTTACAAGGGGTTTATTTATTCTATGTCCAAGCATTTTCACCTTCTTAAACTCAGAAGAGGGCCAGTTTTTGTTGGTCATTAGAATTTGCTTTTGCTGTAATCATTTCTTGCAATAAGAGTAAGTTTAGTGAACTACCTACTGAAAGAAACCTCACACTGCTTCACTTTAAAAACTGTACTTATTATTTTATTTGGTGAAACTATAGACCATTATACTGATATTCAACTTTTGAACACAAATCCAAACCTTATTGATTTGGATTGATAGCATATTTAGGATTCATTTATGAATTTAAATTTTAAAATACATATTTAGCGTATTTTTAAATTCGAAAAACACGTGAGCTGTTTGTCAGCATTGAAAATGATGAAGAAGCTTACGCGCATGATACTCGTACGACAAGATTTACAGCAAGCTATGTTGTAATGTGAGATTCTGCCTTTTTTAGATGTAACCTTTGCATAGAAATGAGGTGTACTGACGACACAAGTTGCTTTAATTTGTTAATGAACACATTTGAATAATGAATTTATTTTAAAATCGTTTTATTTGGTCGGACTCGGGGCTGATGTCATAGTACAAAATGGTTAATGCAAAGCGCAATCCTCCAATCGAATACCTATATTATTCAGAGATAAACTGGAACTGCAGTGCATCTACAATAAGTGCATTTCAGCATACATAATAAATGCTCAAGTTTCTACTGATGCTGTGAACATAATGTCTTTGTATAAGTAGGTTAAAATAGAATATTTCGCATCATGTGACGTTATGGGCGTAGCGAATGCTCAAGGTAACGCTGGTCGCTGTGTCGGCACCATCATTTTGTTTGAATAACTTTGTATTTAAATTACGATTCCCTGTTTTCTTCACTCACCACTTGATAATATAACATCGTTTTTTACAACGTACCAAGTCTAATGTCTTTTTTGCCCTCAGTATTAGGTATTTCGACCTATTCATCGAGATGGGGCAACGGCAAGGAAGCCCCTGCGAGTGGAGCTGCGGCCCTCACAGCTCTGAACCCTTCGACGGATCCCCTGGTGGCAGCGCAATACGCGCCCGTACGCGACGCTCCGCCCGCGCCTGATGACGAGATGCGCAATCTCATGGACAACAAAGACTGGTGAGACAGAATTGTTTTTTGTTATCTCCGGTTTCTGCGGTTCACACAATCGATAAGCTGCACTAGTGATAAGTGCAGTTTAGTGATGGGACTTAGCTGAAAGATCAGCTTCGCGGTGTCTACCCGCAGTTTCTGAGCTGTCCAGTTGGATGGTTATGCCACTAATATCAGCCATCATCACTTGTAGTGATGTTTCTGGATTTACACTTTTCTGAAATTCAAAAACCCTCTTGCTATGTAGAAATAATTACCAAATAAATGTTTCGTGGATGTTTTGGCAGCAAATGTTCGCATTCTATAAATCAGTAGATGAGTAGAGGAAAGCACCGCGGCGCCAAACTTCGTGCTGATCACCACATTACGCGTGACTCTAATCCGAAACTTATTTTTAGTTTTAATGATGCTTCCTACTTCACTAGTGGATGCATGATTGCCAATCTAAATAAAACCTCGGTGAGCATGATATAAATTATCTCCTTAACTAGCAACAATAATTTGAAACTTTTCTAAAAAGTAGTTTAGTATCAACACGGAGCACTGAGTCATCCCTTAACGGTAGTTAGCTGACTTGTTAGGGTCGTAATGCTAATGCAACAATAATGGGTACTTACGAGTTTATTTTTATAACGACACCGTCAACGATTTTATTTTGTCAGAGTAAACAGTTACTCTACACATCATTGCATTTTAGCTACATACATACAGATGTATGTAGCTAAAATCCAATGATGTGTTTCGAAATCTTGAGTCATCATCTCGGTTACACACATTATTTTTAATCCCAGCTATTGAATAAAAACTCTCAACTATGTTTTAAATAAATGTTAGCATCCTAGAATTTATTGGCTAGAATGCAGAGGTCGGTATTAAAAAAAAATACATGTTCTTGAAAATTTATAACCTCTATTTTCTCACTGGTTTCCCTGCAGCCAGTATCAGTTTTATTCCATAATGTTACTAATATGCAGCCGAACATAATAAGATGTTTACTAAAACTATATGAGCACCTCTATTGTTACTGATCTGCCTTGTTTTGCGTCGCGTTGCGATGTTAAAGTTCGCGCCATTGTCTTCAGTTGTTTACCTACCTACTCACGATTCCTAGTCTTAGGCCGTCCGTAACGAGACTGCGAATACTGTGATCACACTGACGCTATTTGTACTGAAAACTATTGCCGACTCGTGCGTGACCAAATCTGATGCTCCAGGGTAGCCCGCGAAATTCATATTTTCTTACGATTTTTTCAATTTGCAGGCTAGTGCTAGGTTGTATGTTGATTAAAATATGATTCGCGGCTGTAAGACGTTTGAAGTTACAGAATTATAATCATCAATACATCCCTCGCAAGTTCATGTAACTCGATTGAATGACTTTTTCATGAAATAATCATTCAGGCCTGCAAATTGCAAAAAACGTAAGAAAATTTGAATTTCGAAATTCAAATTTTAACCTTAACTTGTACGCTTCACTGTTACTATACATGATAATATTTTGTACTTTCAGCCTGAGCAGCGCGGAGGAAAGCGATAAGATGCTGGATGGCAGGCCGTCGATCGCGTAAATACGATCATTTTATCATATAACGAGATTATTCTTACGAGCTTAGGCTAGTCCTAATGTCCCCCTATTGTGTAATGAATGGTGTTAGAGATACGTTACGAAAACGTGGCTAAGCATAAGTAACATAGAATTTATTTTTATGATATTTCATCGCAATGTATAGGCTTTTAATCGAAACTACAGTAACGTATCTTGAACGCCGCTCCATCTCGTCAAGTCTCGTGTTTATAGTCCATATTTTAAGGTTGAATTTTGGTACAAAGTAAAGAAGTACTTTACAATATCTGTTATTCGCAAATAATGTGTGCTTGTTTTGTGTGATATCTATCTGATTTTTATGGTGCACTGTATTCGTTTTGATAATTTTAATTCGATTTACGTCGCTATTATATTTAGTTTCTAAGTAATTGGCTATTTTAAACACTATCAAAAGGCGAATCTTTATCATCACTACGGTAACTTTTACTAGTAATGTTCATAACTTGGGATCTACAGATAAATGAGCATGACAAAATAGGTAATAACTACAAACCTTGACCTTTGTCTGAGAAGAATAAGACTTAGGTCACGTAGGTACATTACAAGCAAACGTTTCTAATAATTACATAAAATGTATGTTTATGTGTAATTTTATTTATGCGATCACTAATTGTTAAGTGATGTTCACTAATTAGGTATTCTTTAGTGTTCAGGTTTAATATAATCCCACATTATAATCACATGCATTTAAATGTATACTACACGTCATTTATCGTCAAATTCCGA